>JAUBOD010000064.1:1270992-1289571 GCA_032353885.1 Nothura maculosa
TTTTTTTTAGGATAATGGGGAACCACCTTACCTATTCAGCTGTGCAGTCTTTCACATCATAGGACCTTAGCTGAACTCCTCACGCGTCCTCCAAGCTTCTGCTTCCCAGTCTCTTACCCTTTCCTTTGTGCTAATTCATGAGATTTCCTTTTTCTGGGGGTTTTTGAAGTGGGGACACAAGGAGCTTGGTTCAGACAGTCTGCTGCAACATCTGGCAGACACAGTGGAGTCTGCAGGAGCTGTTGCTACTTGTCATTAACTCCTGCTCCTTAAGACAACTGAAGTGATCCCATCAGGGCAAACCTTAAGCATTCTGAATAAGAGGCTTGAAGACACTTAAGACAAAAGCAGTTTGAAGCAAAAGAGTTTTTGTTTATTTTCACCCAACTTTTGCCCAGAGCAAGTTTTGCTGTGAAGCCATGGGGCCTTCAATCCCACCAATCTCCATCCGTGGAGAGGCAAGATGGCCTCCTCGCAGTGGAAATGGAAGTGAATGCTGATTTATCTGTTCTCACTTTCAAGAACGATTGCTGCACCTCTTTCTAACACTCACTCTCCCTGTCATCTTTCTTCCCAAACCTCCCACATTCCCTCATATTGTCTGACCCTTTCTAATATATTCCATTCTTTTTTTCCCCCACAACTTACTTTTATTCTGTCTCCTCATTTTTCCCGTTCAACCTAGTTCCTTACTCTTTTCATGAGGAAATAGTGGTGTATAAGGGAATCTGGCTGTCTCCCTACGCAGAGGAGCAAATTCATCTTGGTGAGCACAAAAGATCCCGTATGTAAGAGCAGGTAGTTTGTCTCCACCCTGTCATTGTTCTGCAGGGATGCTCCACAAAAAGAAGCTAATTTGTTGGCTCTGTGACAGGAGAAGCAAAGAGGATGTTTCCAACAAGTGGCAGAGGGCATGAAGAGCTACCAAGTGTCCACAGGCAGCTGTACATGTGTTCTCGTGGCAGTAGTCCAAGCAAATGAGAGGCTTAAGTTAGGATAGAAAGGCTTATATGAAACTTCTGCAATATAGTATGCTTCTATTGTCAATAATTCTCATGAAAATAGGCTATAACTGTCCTAAATAAAGAAATCCAACTAGCTTTGTACCAACCTCTACGTTATTGTTTTTTGATATCTAGAGGCTTTGGCCAGAAGTTCTGCCATCCCAAGACCCAGTTCAGAAGTCACCTAGAGCTCCAGACCCAAAAGTCCTCCCCAGCTTTTAGGATGGGCACTGACAATGGGACGAGAGACTTTTTGTTGCCTCTATATGTACATCTCTACTCACTGACCAAAAGTCCCTCTTGTCTTCCTCCTTTAGGCCTCTCTGTTAGTTATTTCCCCCAAGAGGCCACTGCAGAGCACAGTTATATCAACGATTAATTGCCAATTTAATCTATGAGGTTTATCAGATAGTTTGCAGTAACCTGATGCTAGCATTGACCATGTAATGAAGATGCATAAGGACTTCTTAGTACTCAGATTTTATAGAGATTCAATGTCATCTTAGTCTCTTTTAGAGCTTTGTTACTCTGGTTTTTCCTTTGAGGATAAGACCAGTTTGTGCTGGTGCTATGTCCATCGAGGGCAGCTCCTAGATAACAAGGGTAAAAAATAAGTAATAAAGATTTTGAGGAAGGCATTTTTTTTTTTCCTGAAGGTTTGGGTCTTCTTGTGCAGGGCTGAAAACTTCTAGAAACTTGACTTGAAGCTACAGCTAACCTCTGTGACATGAGATCAAGAGAGCACAAACAATTCAGCCATGGGATTTAAAATTTTTTTCTTTCAAATTACAGTTTTAATAATGTGAATCTTCACTGTAAACTTGTTTGTCTCTCTGTGGTCTATTAAAAGGAATCCCTAGCTGAAGTTTCTGCCAAAGAGACCCTTCAAATAAAACCAGCTTTAAAAAAAGCAGAAACAGTAGAAACATTTTGCTAGGGAGAGAGTGCAAAGTTGTTTTTAGAGATTTGTACCATTTTTCTTCATGCATCTATTGGCTCTGTTGTACCTTCCCTCCTGGTAGCTAGGAAAGAAATGATGCCCGAGAGATGAAGGGAATAATTTCAAACACTGTGGAGACTTTTTCTGGAAAGTCTTGACTTGCTGCCAGCAAACTACCTTCCGCTGCGGTTGAATATCAGCTTGCATTTGAATATTTGATGGAATCCGGTTGAATTCAAATGAAACTGTAGCTAGGAGAGGAATAACACTCAGGCAATCTATAGTAATGATCCAAAGTAGTGCCATTTGCAGCAATGACACTGTGTTACTCACTGCGTATTGCTGCTGCGTTGTTAATGAGCCCATGGAATCACACAGCCCCTGTGTGATTAATGATGGGGAAATGCCTGCAGGGAATTGCACACCCATGGTTTTTGGGGGCCCTCGATGCACATGCCAGCTGTAGAAGCCTCCACTCAGTCTCTTACAACCACAGATTGCCACCCCCTCGCATCTCCCAGCTGAGCAGCTCATTGAAGCACTCCCTACCACATTTTGGTGGGCAAAGACTGGGGTTACAAACTCAAGCATAGCTACTGGGAAGCAAGCACCAGGGAAGAAATGGAAATTCAGGATCTCCTCTTTCCTCTGCTGGCTTCAGAAATGAATTTGCCTGCAAGCCACCAATTCCACTTCAATTACATGATCTCCAACATTAACAGTTTTTCTTCTGCTCTCCCATTGACATACAGCTACCAAAGCACAAAATAGTGCATTTTCAGACCTCACAAAAATAAAATCTTACCTGGTTCAGTAGAAGATGTGAAGACAAAACCTGGAGTTAAAGCTGTCTGAAGGTCATCTCTGAACTTCTACAATGGCTAAAGCACTTGCATTATTTCTTTCCAAGCTGGGTACAATGCTACAGAGATCACTGAACCAGAGAATAGCTCAGCTGGCAAGGTGACGATAGCAACCAGAACTCCTCAAAAGAAGAAGAGCCAAAGGAGCAGAGCAATCATAGCTTGCAAGAAACTTGTTTCATGCTAAGGGAAAGAGAACTTTTAGGGTGTCACCACTTCCTCCAGCACAGCTGAAGGAGGACTAGCATGCAAATGGAGGTGGACATCTCCTCAGTTAATGGCATGTGACTGCATCTAGGTCAAACAGCACAGGTGTCTCCTTCAGCATTTGTTATCTGAGCACTTGGTATCACCTCAGATCAGGTGCATGTGGAGCTATTAGCAGACTGCATAGAGAAAAAGACCCTTTTCCCCATTTCTTCTCTTGGCCTCCCATGCCCAATCAGTGCTGCTAGTTAACCTGATGAGCATCAGGTGAGGTGGAGGCTGTTTCCATTTGAGTTTCATTAATGGCAATGTATCTGCAGTGGCCTTTTCAGGCCAGCCTACCTTAGCTGTGGGAGAAGGTGAAGCCAGCACAGTGACATGGGTGAGGAAGGGGCTCTTATCTCACTTGTACCATACCTGGATGTGGAAGCAGGACACAGCCTTTGGGCTAAAAAGGATTTCAAAAGCCAAATGCAGAAAACATGTTTAGGATTAGGACCATCAACAAATCCTAACCAGCAGATGAGAGGGCAGATAAGATCTCCACATGCTTTAGTTCTTCCACAAAGAGAAACCTCAGAGTTTAAATCTGAGTTTAAAAGATCCAGCTGCAAAATTCCCTCCATTCCAGGTGGCTGCACCTCAGACCAGAGGAATGACATTTTTGCCAGCAACAGCCATTTAAACTCATATTTCCTATTCAGAGTCTTTATTAATTTAAATGGGAAATTGTTCGTGTCCCAGATTCTGAGGAACATTGTTGACTTTGGATGTGCAATACTGATTACGTTGTGCTTGTCTATGGGGCATTTATTCCAGCTTGGCCCTCTGACTGGGTCGCCAAGCCTCTGTCCCCAGGGACATTTATTTACTGACAGTTGCAAATGAACATTGTATAAGGACTTAATCTCCATTTTGCCTTGTAGAAGTTGATTTATCATCTAATAAACCCTTGTCATGATGGGCGGAGAGGAGCCAGAGCGGGAGCAATAGTTGTTTCGTACTGTCAGTATAAATCAGAGCTAAAGACATTCCTCTTTAACTCAGGCTTTGGGGTTTTGGGGTTTTTTACAAGAGCAGTTTTCAGCTGACAAAAGGCATTTTGCACAACAGATTCTTTCCTGTTTAGGGATTCATCCCACACAGTTTTTGCAGCCTTGCTACCCTCTGAATCTCCTACAGATAGCAGTGCGTAGCAGGAGAGTGGATCAAACTTCAAGACAGACAGATCCTGCCTTCTGCTCTGAAAATTCAATGAAGAACTACTGGTGATAATTACAGAGGAAAGCCTCATTGATTTACACTTCACTTTCTGTTAAACTGGTGTTCAACAGACACATGAAAAGTGAAAAAAAAAAAATAAAATAAACTCGTTCTGCTCTAAGTGCGATGTCTCGTGGCACAGATAGAAGAGAGGGAGATCAAATATCTGAGAGAGCCGCCCAGAGGACCCAAACTCAACTGAATTGATGAAGGAGCTTTGCATCTAAAGTGCAAACAAATTGATTTTTACTAGGGTTGCAGTCCAAAGTAGATAACTGAAATTTGAATTAAGGTGGCACCGATGCTGTAGAGAAGATAAGCCTTTCGTCAGAGAGGTTGCTAATTTCTTCAAGAGAATCTTAACAGGCAAGAATTTTAGATCTCAAAGCACTGGCAGTATCCTCCATTAATCCTGAGGTTATATCTAAGCTGTGTAGCAGGTTATCTCCTGGCCACAAATCCTGGCCGCATGGTTCCATAGAGCAGAAGGTCGCTCCTAGGAAACTGCAGCTCTCTTCAACTTTCTGCATGTCTTTCCCTTGGAGCAGATGGGGGATGGCATTATCCCGACACAAGAGTTCAGGAGCTAGGAACAAGACCAGGATCCTAAAACCGCTCCTGGAATCTATAATTTGGGCATAGACAATGGCTTTCTTCCTCTGTAAGTAGACCGAAAGGATGATACTCACTTCAATACTTTAATGTATTTACCCAGCATTTACCCAGCCCAGGATTCAAGGTAACATCAACCAGCCTTTAATTCCTTTAGAATAAGTGGAGAAAAACAAAAGAATTCTATAAATTAACATGAAACTGAGCTTATGGGGTTAATGTGCTATTGAATAAAGAATCACAGTAAGTATAATTTCTTTTTGTATTTTTTCTGGGCAAAAAATGTCAGTTTTGCAAGGTATAACTCTAACAGATCATACTATAATTACTATAGAAAGATAAATGCCTTTTCTAAGCAGACCTAAAGACGTAGACGATATACTTCATTGTGAATAATGAAAGTAAAACTAGTACAAAACAAAAATTTTCCAACATTTTTTTAATTCTTTCATATTCAGTCTCTTTGATCCGAAAGAATGAAATGGCAATCTTGGGGAACTTGGGAAAAATTCCCATAACAATTTCTTCCATAAAACAAATTATTTAATTTACATATTCATCTGTTATCATTTCACTGTACTTCTAGATGACTTATTCCATTATTTAACTAATGCATTTTTAATAACATTGTTTCTCTACTTGTATCATCATTCAGGTCACTATGGTCTTACAAATATTATCAAAATCACTTGGGTTTTCAATGACTCTGCTGGTATCTTACCCATATCCTCAATGTCAAAGAGTCTCAGAAATGACCTATCACAACATTTTTTTTTTTTAGTCAACACACATTCTAATTATCAAATTAGATGCATAATAAGCATTCTTTGTCCTTTATCTAAAGAACAAATGAAAACGCTTTTTTTCCTGTGTCAAAAGGAACTGTTTTGTTCCTGTAAGGCAGGTTCTCAATAGCACCGTCTCTTCATTTTCTTGCTACAGGTTACTAAAATCCTTTGTATATTCAGACACAGACCTCTGTCTCTCTACTGCACTTACTTTACTATCTTCAGAACTCTAGCTACCGAAGATGGAATGAAACTCACTCCAGGCTCCTCATTCTCCTTTCATGCTCTTCACACACTTCTGCTTAAGCAGGTCTCTTCCAGCTACTGTTGGCCAACCTTGCTACAGGAATGAAACCTGTTCTTCCTTTACTACCTGTGCTAGCCAACAATAATTTATTATGTGGACAGAAATGCTGAAAATTGCATCTAACAATAAGCAATATTAACCACGGGCCTTTCTTTTAACTTTTTTGGGTTTTTTTGCCCTTTTTTTTTCTTTTTTTTTTCTTTTTTTTTCTCCACTCCTTTCTTTTTAGTACTTGTAATGCAGTTGTATCCATCCAGAGCAGGTCTCTGCCTTAGATTTTTTGATTAAGCTGCAATACTTCAATTACTAAACAATTACAAAAAAAAAAGTGTTGAGAGGACGGTAGTTTTCTCAGTTTTAAGTGGAAAACTGACAACACTCACTCTTAATACACCAATGAAATACAGAAATCTTAATACTTGCTAAATAAAAATTTTTTTTATTATATTAGAGAAACTTTTTTTTTATTTTTTGAAGTTCTGCCTTCCCTTAAAAACACTTTACAGAGTAATTATTTCCCTCCTTTCACTAACCAAACAATCATTTCTGGAAGTAAGGTGGAGGAGATGCACCAGTCATTTATGAGCTTCTGAAGAATGCACCATGCCTTCCAACTTCAAACATTCAGTCAAAAATATAATTAAACCATCTCCTAAAAGTAATCATTTCTCATGTTTTCCTACTTGCTTTCATCCCCACAAATAATACATTTCAGAATGCAGACCTCCTCCTGCCTCTCTTCCTTTTAAGAACAGACCAATTGCTTTGATGGGATAATTTACCTGAGAAAATAAATTATGTCTGAGTCATGTATACATATATATATGTATATATGAATGTATATCCAGGCTAGAATTTCTTTCTCGTACTATTGAAAAGCATTGGACTCTTAATGGCACTCTACAACTTTTGAGGACAATTTTAGGCCAGGAACTGAAGGCAACTTGAAATGCAAGGAGCAACACAAGAGCTCCTCACCCTCACACAGGGTGACTTTACCCTGTGTCCTTCAGAGGTGAAAAAAAGGGTGCAAAATATCTCCAACCTGGTAGCATACTTTTGTTCTTTTTTAGATGGAGGCCTCTGTTTTTGTTCCTTTTTTGATGGGAGGATGGAGTGTGTAAAATAACACAAACGGGAGACAGGGTTATGAGTACTTACTGCATAAACCTGACTGTGCAGGACTCGCAAACAGAAGCCCTGCAAGACGTGGGTGGGCAGCAAGGCGAGCGCTATTGGATCAGCACTTCATGTCAGTAGCCAGCCCACACGCCGATGGCATCTGTTCAGCTCTTCGTTTGAGCTTGTCTCTCCCCGCAGCCTCTGCAAGAAGGATGCCTTAATGCAAGCAGACCAAGAAAATCAATATAAAGTATGCACCTTCTATTTTATTTATTTATTTGATTTTTATCTTTTTTAAGGGAAGGGAAAAAATATTTCTTGCTTGCTCATTCCTTGTGAGAGGATTTCAGGGTAATCTTTCATCAGCTTTCCTTACAAACCACAAGAAAAAATCTCTCTCATTCTTACTTCAGGCAACTGAAGCATGAAATGGGAAATCTCATCCACAGCAGAGAACAAATGTGTCACCTTATTTATTAATTTCAAGAACAGCTGAAATCTTTGATTCATTGAGGGGAAAAAAACCAGATTGTTTTCCATGGGTCTGGCTCCAGACAAGGCTGATGAGAGTCTCTCAGAGCTCATGGGTGATATGGAAATGCCTGGTAGTTTCTTTGAAAAATGGGGTTGCATTTATTTAACATTTAAAACTTGCACAAGGAGAAGTCACCACAACTAGAAACAGTGGACATATTAACAAAAGTCTTTTGTTTTAAGATGCAGTGCTTCTGACAGAAGCTATAACAACTTTTATGAAAATCTCTTTGGTCTTATTGGGATAAGCCCAAAAAATAAAAACATAAGCCCTTTATTTTTTTTTCTTTAGTGATATCTACATGTTGTACCCCAAAACGCAGGTTTTAACTTATTCTGTGGCATGTGGAGTCTCCTTCTCTGGAGATGTTCAAAACCCATTTGGACGCAACTCTTTGCCACATGCTCTAGGTGACCCTATGTGTGTGTGTGGGGTTTGACTAGATGATCTCTAAAGGTTCCTTCCAATCTTGCAGAAACCAACAACCCTTCAAACTTGCATAAAACACCAACACAAGTGAGTGAGCACACCAAGTGAGTTTGCTGTGCAGGAGTGCCAATGGATATATATAATATATATATAAGAATAATAACAGTATAGAGAGCATATCACACTTGCATGAGGACTCAGGTAGAATATCATGTCCCCTTTGAGCAAGGGTGCTGAAAAATTAGAGAAGGCATAGAGAAGATCCAACAGAAAAAATAGGGCATGATATCTGTTAAAATATAAGTAAGTACAATCTGTTTAGTGTATTGCTGATGAGGCTAAAGGGCAACATATAACAGTCTATTTTAGCTGCATAAGAAACAAGATTATCAGGAAATTGATAATTGATGGTGCTCCAGTTGAGTAGGCAAGAGTAGAACAAAATCAAACATCGAGAAGCTGGAGCCAGATCTGTCTGCCTGCTAAGTAAGAGATGTCTGTTAAACCGCTGGAACTATTTCCTGGAGTTGTAGCTCATTATTCACTGCAAGACATGCTCTAATTAAGAGTGGACATGTTTTCATGTAATTCATAGCAGTTTTCTGGTCTGCTTCTGGTCTGATACCAAAGAGGGTGGCTGAGGTGATCTCAATGCTCCCTCCTGACCTCACAGCCTGTAAGTCTCTTCAATAACTTATTCTATCATTCCAGATTTACCAAAATAAAATAAAATAAAATAAAATAAAGTGATGCAGAGCAACAAATCTAGCCCTCTTCTTGGTTTAAAGTTGTCCTGTTAAGTGGCATTGCATGAAATCACTGTTTCACATCACCTGCCCTGTTGGGCCACCATTTAATCAATTAGAAAATAAAATAGACTATTAGAGATATGTACATATACAAATCATTCTTTTTTTCCTACCTGTGAGACAATTAAGCTTATAAGTTTAAGAAGCCCATGACATTTAAAAAAGCATGTTTAAAATCCAAATTCCATGTTTGTAGGGTCAGAGGTTTAACTGAAGTGTTGAATTGTTTTTTTTAGTAGTCATCAAGAGAGCATTAACTCGTCCCTGTTTGACAGCCTGCAGATAAAATGTAGATGGGAGACATAATTTATATGTATTTTTAAAATTCACCAACAACAGCAAATAATTCAAGGGACTCTAGCTAGCTGGTCTTCCTCCTAAAACTGGATATGGAAAGTATGAGGTCTTTACACAGCTATGATGACATGCAGAAGCCTTCTATATAAATTTACACATTTATCAAGGCTTTGTAGAATAATAAGCTACAATCTCGCCAGCCTGGGGCAGCCTGCTGTAATTGTTATGATTTGTTTTCCAGATACAGTACAAATTCCTTGGTAATCTTTCCTGAATTTTAATAAGGGGAAGGGAAGACTTAATTAAAGTGTTCTTTGTGCCGTTATGTGGCGACAGCCATCTGGAAGTGCCTCACTTCTGTGTCTTATCTCCATCACGCAGCCACCGCTTTGCCTTTGTGGACGGTGGCAGTAAGTTAGGCTCAAGGAGTGAAATAACCAAGCAGAGCGTATTTTTGGGGGAGCATCTACTGCCCCATCATCTTCATGGCTGTTCTGGACACGCAAGGACAGAGCCCTTTGATCCACTTTGCTGCACTACAGGATGCTTAAGAGCATTTAGTTGGAGATAAAATGGGAAAAAAAGGTTGGAAGTACACAATTTACATATGAAAAAGGGACAAACCTTTTCTTTCTAATAGGTGTGTACAACATAACTGATTATTATCCAGTGTATACTCTGATGTCAATATAGCCTTTTCTATGTTGCTCTATATGGGCTTTTATTTTTACAACAAAGCAATCTTCCTATAAACTCACTGGACATTTTCTGGAGGCCAGTAATAAAAAGAGTATTTTTTTTTAAAAAAAAAAAAGGAGGGAAATGAGCATCTCAGCTACAGTTAATAACTTTCTGTAAATACTATATTTATGATTCATTTGGAAAATGGTCTGTTGTTTTCCCCTTCCCTTCAGGTTTTGGAAAATAACCAGTTTTTACTATCCAGGATGATAAGGTCCTGAAAATCCAGGTAGATGTACTTAGATATATTTGTTCACAGATGCTCCAGCCTAAACCTAAGTCCCACTAAGCCTGACAGTCTTGGGTGCATCTTGGTCCGTTGCCATAAAAGTCTCTCAGTTTTAGGCATGCAGGGAGCACACATTGAGCAAGAAGGGTTCACAAAAAGTTGTACATTGTACATTTCATTTACTCAGTTTCCATTAAGGTAATTGCTTAAGCAGCTTCGTCAATATTATTTAGGCAATTTAGGGATGGGGCTTCATTTCACAACACACATTGAGCCCGAGATTCAGTGCTGGATTAAGCTAGAAGCCCCCAATGGGTCAAGCCCACAAGTCAACCATCCACAATTGCTCCCTAGATCAGGTCTTTGGTCCTGAAAGCAACATTTGCCATAAAGCAGCCTTTAGGTTCCTGAAATTCTTCCCACTAAGAAATATGAGGCTTTCACTTCTGCTCCTCTCTAGCAACGGAGTCCAGGTTATCATCAGCTGGCTAAAAGCAATATCTACACTGCTTGCATTAAGAGCCAGGATACTTTAGATTTTCAGTGTATTCAAATCTGTCTTTTGAAGTGCAGAAGAATTCAAGTAAACAACTGCAAATAACTCTAGGGCAGAACTGGTTGGTGCTGATTGTGTCACTTTTTCAACGTGATGCAGAACAAAACCAAAACTTCCTTTCTGAGGAAAAGAACTAAGCAAAGTTCAGCTTGCTGATTTTAGCCTGGAGAGAAAGGGCAACAAGCCCTCATACAGTCAAATCTCACGGCATGCAAAATTTTACAGATAAAAAACAAATTGTTGAAAGTTCACCTAGTTACACTAATCCGTGAAGCACACGGGGAACATCCTCAGCAGTTATTTGGCACTTGCACTGAGAGCTTTGCTTCCATGTTCATTCCTCCCAGAAGGATCCAGGATACTAATTCAGTGGATGACTGAAGAGCCAAAAATTTAATGTCTAGATAACATCTACCCAATTTAAACTTGTCCTTATGTATGCATTGAAATGTCCTGGGACCTTTTGCTTTCTGTTGCAGCTTGATATTAAGGCTCAGGACTCCCTCGGTCAGTGCAGGAAGCGATGGCAGACCTGAGAGCTGCGATCTCCTCCTTTCCTTTCTGTGTGGAGACTGCACATGTACGTGACACTTCTAGCTGATGGATGGACAGAACACTGAACTGAGGATAGATGGATTAATTAAGAAACAAGGATCTTCTTTGTTTCTTTAAGTCTCCTGTCCCATTCCTTTGCACCAAGCCTAATCAAGACAATCAGCTTTCTCTAGACCAGGAAATATTCAGTTCCTATTTTATTTTCTTGCACATCTGTGTCTTCCCAGCACTGTTAGGAGAGATCAAAACAATATAGGAGCATATGTTCTTGTCAGATTTAATATGCAGAACCTTCTTAAAATCCCCCAAAGCCTTTTCAGAGGTAGAATTACATTTAAGCATGCAATTAATTATTGTATGCCTATTTCAATGCAAACAAAATTTGTTTGCTATTTAAACTGCTGCTCCAGCTCTTTCAAAGTTTCCTGTCTATTCATTTTCAAGCTAAGAACTGTGAAAATTAAATCTCAGTCAGTACAGGTCATATCATTGAAAGGCACAGGGGAGTGTGCGTGTCAGGATGAATCTCCACTTCTTCACTTGCTCCAGTGGAAGTAAAGGACTGGGCAAATTCAGTTATACACATTTGTATATATGAATAACTAAACTAAAATCTCTATCGAAGCCATCATGCTGTTAGGAGACTGTAGAAAGGATCATTACTGGAAAGCTAACCACACTGATAGAGCAGGAAAACATTAGCTCCTGCAAATGGAGGCACAATATACTTTCAGCTGGAAAACCACAGGAAACAGGATAGTTTGTCATGCAGCAAATAGTCTTTTCCATGCATTGGATTACCTGCTCCTAACTAAAGAGATGGAACCAAAATCCAAGTAAAGAAAGCTCCATAAATACACCAAGGAAAAAAAATAAACAAAGGCTTAACACAAGGCTTACTGTGTTGGTTTCTGGAAGCAGCACATAATTCATCACTCGGGGGCAATAATGAGAGGGATATTTAAATGACTCTGAGAGCACAGAGCACATAAATAATAATGAACAGAATAAAATGCAAATGGCCAGGAAGAAATCAATAGCCATGAATGAAATCAGCCCTCAGATTCTAATTGAAATGAAAATGAGATGCATATTCAATATGCACTTAATAGATTATACATAACGTGAGCAACCCAAGCTAATGAACATGACCTTTTCATCACACACACAGATAGAGGTAGGCACTCCCCAAGGAAGAGAATGCCAATAGATGCACATATCATCCCATACAACTGGCTATATATAGGTACATATACATATATATATATAATACCACAATGGAAATATTGAACTTCAGTCCTGTGCTGGATCCCAGCACTCCACATTCCTGGGAAGACCAGCTGCTGTTTCTGGCTACCTGGGAGGCTGTGATAGCTCCTTTGCACAGCACTCTCCTATTAATTGCAAGCTTTGGTTTACATCAGAGCACATGCCAGAGCTCGCTTCTGCTTCATATTTTAGCCCATTTTGCAGTAATTGATTGGGTGCTCACTTCCTAATTGCCTTAGCTGGCTCCTCCGTCACCCTGTATTGGAACCTGCTGATGGAAGCAGAGGAGTGGGAGCTGTTGCCCTTTGAATCTAATTACAAAGAAACCAAACTATTTCCTGACATAGTCCTGAGCTAAGGATTTCCCATTATCTCAGTGGAAAGCAGATGTGCACTTCTTTGGGGATGGCTGGCCCCAGTGTGTTAAACATAACTACTTTTCTTTGAAATAATAAAAGGGCTGCCTTTATTAAGCAGATTAGTAATGATATGGAAGAGTGACCAGGAAAGACAGCGACATCAGTGACATAGACAAGAGACCCTTGAAAGTTTTTTGCGCTAAATCCTTTCTCAAACTACCTGGCAATTAAGCAGATTGAGCCTAGTTTATCACTTTGGAGAGTAAATGTCATCTGTATTGACTTTCTTCTGTCATCTGCTAACAAAATTCTCCTCTAATTTTTTTTTTCCTCCCCCTTCTCTCTCCATTTCTGTGCAGTCAGTCTGTTGGAAGCAGAGCTGAGAATAATAACTTAAGGGTTAAAATTCTCTTTCTTGCTTTAGCAGGCAATGTGAACCCAGCACTAATGCTACCCCCACACCACCACAGAGCCAGGGCCTCATCTGGCTGGCAGGCTGATGAGGTCTTTATCCATGACCCGTCATGGAAGGCCACAAATCTTTCTGAGTCTGCACTCACAGGCCAATCTCAGTCATTTCCATTCATTATTTCTTGCCTTATATGTATTTAGAAGGATACAAAAGAGCTGAAGTAGAAACATTCACATCCTAGCACAGGACCATGTTCTTCCCCAGTAGGAGAAGGCTTTTTTAAAAAAAAATTCTCTTGGAATTAAGCTGCTAAGATAGTCCTGAAGATGTCTCATTTGAGTTGAGCTTATGGGGTTAAAAAAAAAAAAAAAAAAAGGGTCAAAGTTATCACTAGTGTCAACTGCATGGATTTCTTTCAGCGAAGCCAAAAATCTTCTCCAATCTGTTGGAAGGCAGTGAGCAGTGTGTACCAGAGCCTGTTACTGAGAGCTTAGCACAAGGAAATCATTGCAGGCAGTGACCACAACTGTCTGTGCTATTGCTGCCAGGGTGGGACTGTCATCAGTAGTCATGCCATGTGGTTCTGCCCAACCTCAGCTGCAGTGTCTCATTTGTAGAGGGAAACATGTCTGTTTAGGAGTTCCATTGGCCAAAAGCTGTTCTTGAGGCTAATTGCTCCCATTGCATTCCTTTCTCTCTCAGGAGATGGTTGTCCATAGCCATTTCTTTGTAATTTTGCCTTTTATTTACTGGCTGCAAGCAGTGGGAAACCACAAAAATCACCACTGACATGATGGATCTGTCCTAGTCACCTGGCCCAGATGCAGTCGATCATTCTTGCTTGCCCAGACTGGGAGAGCTGGGTTCCAACCATTCCTCCCAAGGACCCTACAGCATCTGCATCTTCAGACAGAGTTTGCAGTTACCTACTATACACTTGTATGAAGGTGAGTCCATTTTCTGCTACCCTCCCACCAGGCACAGCAGGTGCTATCTATTAGATTTTAGTTTCCCAGAAGTTTCCCAATTCATAAAACATTCAGGATTGTGAACCCTGAGCTGCCTGTTCTTCTTCCATCTCTGCATACATTTTGGCAGTAGAAATGAGCATGAGTGATTACAGAGCAGACTCTCTCAAATATCTTTTTTGGCCAGAAAATATTTCCTACTCTGTGGGCCTTGAGTCCCAGGTCATCAGAAAGCAATTTCCAGAGAAGAGCAGGAAATATTTTAAACTGTACATAAGAATTTCCATGGTTGCAAAACAATGTGGGCCGAGAATAAAAATCAATAAGAGAGCATTTAAAGTTCAGACTTAGATTTTTTTTTTTTAAATGAAAGTTACTGCAGAGATTCTGAGAATTTTAGGAAAAAACACATTTTTCAACTGTTATGGAGCTAGTAAAACTTGCAGGAAAACTTCCATCTCTTTAATCCTGACAAGTTCCCTTGTCTTCTAGAAGACTTTGACCAAGGGTTCTACAATCCTCTCCTCACACACTGGTTATCACTCATCTTGTGCAAGTTTGTTCTATCAGTCATATCAAGAGCTTAGTATTTGTTTCATATTTTTCCTAGGTAGAATTGATTTAAATTTAGCATATGAAATTAGCAGACAGGAAGGTAATTAGTTGATAATATCTATTCATTTTAATTAGAACACTACAGAGTTGTCTATCTCAAGTACAATCCGAACACAATTACAGTATTTGAAAATTTCCAGATCTGCTTTTTTTTTTTTTTCCTCCAAACAGCAAATTGAGAGTATTGTAATTACTTAAAAAATATTGGGAAAGTAATATTTCATTTACAATGGCATTTCCTGAAGTTCAGTTCAGGCAGAGACTTGGAAAACGACAAAGTTAACTAAGTGGATAAAGAGTGAGGACTATCATATGAAAAATAAAAAAAACATAAAATCTGCAAAGAAACAGACCAGTTTTGCCATCTAAGCCTTCATTACTTTTCTATAAGACATGGTCAGAATGCTACTGGGATTCACAATACAGAACTTATTTTAATATTCTGCTCTCTCTGCACATATATTCCACGGTTGGAAGGACCGGGCTTCGACCTGAAATTGTCAAGTATTTCCAGCTCAAAAAAAAAAAAAAAAAAAAAGAGGCTGACTGGAATTGAATAGAGAGTTTAAGAAAAATATTGATAAAAACTTCAAAAAAAAAATCAAAGCTACTTTAGAAAAATTTACTTAGACTTCTAAACATAAGGGAATATTAATCTTTCACACGTACTTATTTTCTAACTTTGTTTCCAGTGGAGGAAATACTTTATTATTCTTTTAAATTCAACTTTCTTCCTTGTGAAAACCTCAAACTTTAGTGGAGAGGAAACATTAGCTAACAAAAATGTGTTTAAGCAGCACATAGGTGAGTAATTGTTCTACTTGGCTTAAGAGTAAGTCCAGGAATAGATTTTTTTTTTCTCTTTTTTTTTTTTTAAAAAAAATCAGATATTCAGCACTCAGAGCCATCCATAGGGCTGTTAATAGCAGCAGTATTTTACATGGAGAATTTGAAACAGAACATATCACAGGAAAATATTGAATGAAGATGCAACCAGATTTGGGTGTCTATGGGGAGAGGTTGCTTTGAATTACAGAGTATTACAGTGACTTTATCATGAGGAAATAGATGATTTTCCCCTTCCTGAATAAAAATATTTACTTTTTTCCCCCTTCCATGACCTTCATGTTTAGTAGCCAATGTGCAAACAGCTCATTGTTCTTAGCCTGCCTCCGGGTGCAAATTTCTGTTCCACCAACTCTTGCTTGGCTTTATTTCATTCCAGAAACCCAAGAAAAATCTTATTCTCTGCTGCCACGGCCAGATTAGCTGGTCTGAGTTGCATGGTATGGTCCTGTTGTCCCCCAAGAATAAGAACTAGAGAATCTGTTCATTTGGCTCCTTCTATGAACATGAGTTCATCTTCACATGAGCTAGAGACAAATCCAAAGATTCAGTCCCCAAGAGCCTCTTATTTGCCTTTTTGCATGTTTGCAAAAGCTTGACTAATTTTACTGTAAGACACAAAAAGGTCACTTAAACCTGTTACTGCTACAGCGCTATTACACACGCGGAGAAAAGATTTGAAAATAATGATTACAATTCTAATACCAAAAAAGTCCGAGTGACCTCCTATACATCACTGAAACATGTTGACCAACCTTGAACAGTTTGGCTGCAAAATAAATATCTATCTCCTCATGGTTGAATGTCAAATGAACATGACTTACCTAATCAATTGCTGTTTATTTAACATGCTATAACTACTCAAGTAAATCTAAATTAATGACATGAGTAATTGGATTCATTTAAAAACCTGTATTTTCCTTCCTTGTGCTCTGTTGCTCATTGCTGCTTAAATAGGAGCAGTCAAGCTATTATTTTAATCTTCTCCTGCGAGTCTCGCAGCCATGACAGGCTGATCATCAGGATCAGGGCCATGCTCAACTAAGGCAGGGGAAAAAAAATACCACAAAAACAAACAAAAAGACGTAAACAGAGAATGTTAATGAAACAGAGGAAAAAAGTTCATTTGAAGGAAAAAAATGAGACAGATAAGTACGTACTATAAAGATCTTCTGGAGTAAATGCATACAGGCTTTCAGGCCAAACTCAGTAGCAAGAGGATATAAGCAAGATATTCTGTCTTGTGCTCTCTCTCTCCTTAAACCATACATTCCTGCCTTGGACCTGAGGACTGTAAGTGTGAAAGAAACCTCTTCCCAGCTTCCAAAGATTCCCATCACCTTTCTCCTCAGGAATATAGTTCTGCATTACTCTTAGCAACACATCTGGATTTGAGTATCTGTCTCTCAGTGCACATAAGCAGCAAGGGGAAGCCAGAGGCACATTCCCAAAGCAGGTTTGCATGGGGAGGGGATTTAATAGTTTGTTTTTAAGTTCTCATCTGTCTAGAAAAACAAAATAAAGTCTATGGCAAGCATTTTCCACTTACAATTTCCTTAATACTGGCTTTAGGTAAGAAACACTCCACTTGGACTAGATTTTGTTTAAGCGGAAGCAGTTTATAAGCTATTCCTTTCCAGGCCCACCATTTTCTGTCACATACCTGTGAGATCCAGAAGTCCTTTTATCAGAGAACTTGACTCTTGTCATGCTCTGCAGTCCTTGACTGTCCTTTCATCTGAAAGCTTATCAAGACAGCAACAGGGAGCCCTGCACAATCTGGCTGTACAGCTGCTCTGTCCCCTTGCTAAGTCCAAATCAAGCAGCCTCCAGATATTTAGATCTGATCCAGCTCACAGAAATGGGACACAACTCCTTGTATTTGATGCTGTTCTAATTGGCCCTGTGTAATACAGGCTTGTCTGGCCAAGGGTTGCTATTTCAGTCAGATGCAAGAAAAGAAGAGAGGTTGATACTGGAAATAGGAAAGCGTGGACCAAAAGTATTCCTAGAAAAACAGGCAAAAGAATATCTGACCCTAAGCAACTAGGCATATAACATGTCCAGTTCCTCCTCCACAATACCTGGTGCTGTGCAGGCTCTCATAGCAGCTTCAAGCTAGAGGAAACCCTTCTGTGCATAGAAGGGGAGGCCACACCACTTTATAGACTACATCCAAGCTCCACTGCAGAAGGCTTCTCAGGGAGACCTGTAGTTCTCTCCTCACCCTGCCAAAGAAGAGTAACATATCTTCCACAGCCTTTCCTAGCCTTTATAGCCAGCAGCTGCTCTAAAATCAGGTGAGGCTGGAGAGAAAAGAGCCATGACGTAGCCAGCACCAGCTGCTCCTTGTTTAACTCAGGCCTAGGGTGTCCCATGATTCTGTAATTCAGTTACTCAATTGGTAATCAAGAAAGACTGGTAATTAAGACTTTCATCCTATCAAAGAAGGTGATGGTGTGGGGGGAAAATCCTGTTCCAATTCTTATTTTTAGCATCATTCTTTTTTTCCAAGGAGCCTAAGCCTGAGCTTGGGGCTGCTGCATGGAGAAAAGCAGTTATCCAGATCATAGCTGTGTGGTGGGCACACACAAGCAGCCTCTTCACTACCCTCCCCTGAAATGCTTCACCAAAAAGTATTGGTTTTTCCCTGAGCTGCTAAAGAAAAAGCCAGGCAAATTATGACTCTGTGCAGATGTGCGTGTCTGTCTTAATCTCTCACAGCCACTCAATATTTTGAAATTTATTGACAAATTATTTCCTGTCTGCCTTTCACAGTTACTAGGTTCATGAGATGAGAAAGCCTTTATTTCTTTTCAGGTCAGATCTGAAGTCAAATAGATTAGAAAAAAA
>JAUBOD010000064.1:1298766-1310509 GCA_032353885.1 Nothura maculosa
TGTTATCACTCCATGAAGTCTACGTAGTAATTCTCCCTTCCTCTATTGGGTGAGGTAGAGCAGGTATTAAACTTTTCTCCAGAGCCTGGCTTCATCATCTTGTTTTTTAATTGATCTCAGTAATATAGATTTGAGAAGGGAAGAGAATCTACTACCAAATCCACCAAGAAGAGATGTTTTGAGCATAGGTGAGATCCAAAAGTCTAGCAGAAATTCATGATGAAAACGTCTTTTCTATTCCAAGTCCTATTGTGTATGATATAGTATCACGTAACAAGCATCATTGCAATAAAAGATTTTAACAAGAGCAAAGCTGAACTCTGTATTTATAAGCAATGGGAGACAGAACAAATGGTTCTAGATGTATCTGTAACCTTGTCGTGAAAGTTAAAAAGAAATTCAATCTCTGTCAATAAATAACAAAGAAAAATTTAAAAGAATTTTTCACATTTTTGAGGACAGCCTTTGGCCCTAAGCAAAACCTCAGCTCTGCTCCCAAAACTGAAGGAGTGTCTGAAAATCATCCATGAGAATTTTATTGAAGAAGATGCCTGGAGTAAGAAGAAAGAGCTGAAAATTTTGAGCAGGCAAAATTAAGATCACCTTAATCTGACCCCAAATTCATCCTGGTTCTGCAGAGCAGCGATGGGAAATTTGAAGTCTTCAAACAATCCAGATAGCACTAAGTGAATAAAAAGAATGGGATTGACCTGCTGAATTTGACCATTAGATTATTGAAAAATTCCCACGTAAAGACTAAGGGATTTGGCCCTTAGAAATCCAGCTAGATCAAAGGCCTGATGAATGTCTGATGTGAAGAGAAAAGAAAAGGCTTCAGGCTCTTTCCCTTAGAGACTGATGAACACTCATTTCCAGTTAATTTAATAGGATATATCCTGAAAAGGGACTCACATACACAGTACATTGAACACAATCTCTTGTATTTTCTCTGCCTAAGTGATTGGTCTGTTCTACTGAGCCTCTGTGTTAACAGATACCAAATATTCTGTTTGTCAGATGAACATACCTCTTCAGGAGCTCGTCTGGCAAAGCACTGAACACGCTAGACTTCAGATATCAGATACTCTCAACACACTGCAGATTCAGGACAGATATGTAAACATACTGCCATGCCAGAGACCTGGCTGGCTTGAGATGAGCAGATAAAAGGAGATGACTCAAGATTCTAGTGCGATGAAAATCAATAAAATTTCACTGATTTCAGTGGAGCAAGAGTAACTATGAACTGCACTTTATATCTTGCAGTTTCTTGACTTTTCAAGCACCTTTACATATATCCGTGAAGTGAGACTTTATAAGTAGGTCTTTAATTTTATATATCAGTAGGGAGAAGTTAAAGAAGAGCTTGTATGCATTAGGCACACATTTCATACAAGACAGCACTGGAACAGTTTGCCAAGAAAGGTCGTGGAGTCTCCTTCTCTGGAGATCTTCAAAACATGCTTGGACCCAATCCTGTTTATATATATATATATGAGTGTGTGTGTGTGTGTGTGTGTGTGTGTGTGTGTATGAAATGACTTTGGAAAAGGCCTAATGAAGGAGAAGAGTGGAAAGAAAATTATATTTCCAGGAGACAGCAGTTCATGCCTGAGCCCAGGTAGCTACCCGACTGTGACCAGCTCCATTACGATTCTGTCCACTGAGACAATATTATGATGATACAGCTGTTAATTTCATGTACTTTGCATTATAGCGATGGAAGCGTAACGAAGGGATGAAGTGCTTAGAGTAACTGGCACTTAACTGCATTTTGCTACAACAAGTGATTATTGAGTTGTTTATCTCAGAGAGTCTCTGCTTTTGATGGTTACTCTCAACACACAGACACTTTGAAACTGCATTATTTCTAAATCAATGGATAAATAACCAGGCAACGATGGGAGCGTTTTGCTTTCAGACATTCTCTGTCCCTCCTTCTTTTGTCAATCCCTTGTGCAAACCTGAAATTTGGGTGGATCTGCCTTTATATCCATTGAACAGTCAGCTCCAGAAAGGGGATGGTTCTCTGTTCTTTCAGGAGCTTTAAAGAAAGCCAGTAAAGCATCATTAATCTTTGGCAATGTACCTGGAGCATTCGGGGCAATGAAATGGTGCAACTTATCTTTCTGCTATTAAAATCTTCTCCAAGAGACAGAGTAATGGCAGAAAATCTGTGCATTTACCTCTGCAGAAGATCTGAAAGGAGACATGATCATAAGAGTGATGTTGGCCAGGGGATGCTGCAGTAGCTATATCTGCACCAGCTAAATGCCCCTATTACAAATTTGACCTTGGATACATGTTCTCTTTTCTCCATTACTCAAGATGTTCCCACATTGAATCAAATGGATTTAATATGTTAGCATTGTCTGAACCTGAGAAATGCTCCAAGGAAATTATAAAGTATGCCTATTATAGCAGATCCTAATTGCAGAAATATAAACTAATTTCCTCCCATGATTAACATATCCTCCATTTTCAATCATGTGGATATCCAAATTTATATGAAAACAAGACCTACAATCAAATAAGCTGAGATGATAAGTCAGTGAAAATGAGACTGGCAGCATTTTTTCTCTGAGATGAAACAAAAACAGGAAAGTATGAAAGTTTACTTTCCATTCTTGTGTCTGACAGTGATGAGCTCTGCATTCACACACTCTGCATCTGCATGGAGTGTTGCTCCATAGTAATGGTTTTTCTGTCTTGGTTTCAAAGCTGACATAAATTGGAATACGAGGAGCTTCTCTACCACTAGTTTATGGACTATAAATGAGATTACACTCACTCTGATGAGCCTTCTATGAAGCTATCACTCATAACCATAAGATAGACTGTCTATGACATAGACATATAAGCAGATCTGTCAAGAGGAGCCAACATATTGCTCTGAACAGGCCTGTGACACAACCCATGCCTATTTTTCTCCCTTCTGTCTTCAATTTAATATAGTTTATCTCTTTTCTAATTGTTTTCCCTTCTTACCTGCTCACTGAATGGAATCTGTGCTGATAGAAAGACAGAGATAGCAGCTGCTCTGCAGCTCTGTCCACTTATCTCTCTTAGGCCCTAAATCAGTCAGGTGCTTAAGTGCATGCTTAACAATAAGCACTCATTTAAATCCATCCTTATTCAATGAAACATTAAAAACTCATGCTAAGCCTCACTGATACCAAATGGAGTTAAGCACGGCTAATGTCATGCTTAAAATTCAGCTCAGATGAGCAGTGCTTCATCAAATCTTTATATGGCACTGGATACCTTAGCAGTGAAGACCTAAATATCATCCAAAAAGCAGATCATTACAGTTATTCATAGCAGTTGAGAGCAAATACCTTAAGGTGTAGTTAAATATGTGTGTGTGTGTGTGTGTGTGTGTATATATATATGTATATATATCTTCAGATCTTTGCTACTCACAAGCAAAAGTTTAAGGAAACAGAGGGAAGGAGGATTGATTTACTCTCATAATCAGAAAAGCTCTGAGGAATAAAGATACTAAGATATTGCTCTCAAAGTTCTCAACATACCAACTGGATGTAGCTGCTATAAAACTCAGAAGGTTTCCATATACTTCATTCCATCTACCTAAAAACAAATTTAGAAGTGCAAATTCTGGGGGCTATTTGGGGCTGTTTTGTTTTCAGTGAGGAAAACTGTGAAAACCGGTGTCTCATTTATGCTCCTCATCCATCATGGCCAACAGTAATAATTAATTCTTATCTCAATAAGTTCATTTGCATTTCAATCAAGACAAAAATCACCTCCTGAAGGTTATAGTGACCACAGTATAAAGGGACCTATGCTGAAGTACAGGGAATGAAGACTCCAAGACATGGAGTAATATCATATTTCAGGAACCTAAAATATGTAAAAATGTTCCTGATCTGAAGAAAATTCTCTCATGGAATTCAGAAAAACCATCTGTCCCCCAAAAGTTCATTGACCGTTGCACAAATGGAGTGGCATGCCTAATGGGAGATGTCTAATAGGCAGATAAAGAGAGAGAACAACCAGCTCCGTCTTTATTAAAAACTGGCTTTGCTTGAGCTGTCTGGCTGAACTGCCAATGCTCAACAACGAGAGGGCTCAAGACATTTATCTGCAGCTATGTTTAGGGCTCTCAACTCAATTTTCAGCACGCTGAAGTGGCTCTAACAAGCTATCAATTCAGCCTGATATTTGATCAGCATGGAGCTTTGGGAAAGATCGGGCTAAAGCCTTCAGAATGGAAGGCGTGTGAGTGTGATAGGGAAGTGACAGATCTGGTGGGGAGAAAACATTTCAGTCTATGTTTTCTTTTCTCTCAAATATACCTGTAAGTATTGAAATTACTGAAACAAAACAAAAAATTCTGCAAGGATTTTCTTAGGGTATATATTCTGTGCAAGACCCCAGGCCTCACTGCTATTTGCAAACAGTGTGAGTGCCACAATTCTTCCCATAAAGGATGAAGCCCAAGAGCCCAAAGGAGTTCCCATGGAGCACCTTTCTATGCCTTGCAATACGCTCCCAAGGAGCTTGCCAAGGATGACTCTGCATTGCACCACGCCCCCTGCTTTCAAAACATCCACTGGGATATTTATGTTTGGCTCTTACTAGGTGTGAAATCTCTCCTCAGCCTGGGCCCTAGTAAAACAGCTTTGCTTCATTGAGACACACCACGGATATTCAGGAGGAGTGAATCAAGAGCTCCTTGCTGAGTTCCTCACTCTCTCTTAGCCTGTGAAAGCCAATGAACAATTGCACGGAAATAAACATGGTAAAACTGAATCAAGCTATGCTTCTCCAGCTAGCTGGTAATGGAGGGTCAGCGTGTTTTATTATTTTCCTATTTTCTAAACACACACCAAACCATTAGGTCCTGTAACAATGGATAAGAATCTACATACAAATGATACAGTACTATGAGAATAATAAAAATACCTGGAAAAAAGACTCAGTTGTTCGCACAGAGGAGCTGCTATTTCATTTCAGTGCCTGCTGAAGTTGCAGATTCCTCCCTTGGTCTCAGCAGTGATTTTCTTTCCTTAATTAATCAATTACACATGTAACTGTGGTCCATTAGCAAGGCAGATGACTGTCTTCAGACACTGATTACTGGTTTTGAAATAGGCCAAAATATATTTCAGCAGGTTGAATAAATTTTCTTGATGACATTTTAATGAGATCATTTAGTGGGCTTTTTTTTCCCTAAAAAAAAAAAAAAAAAAAAAAAAAAAAAGGGGCATAATAAGCCAACTCCACCTGCATGCACTAGGGAAAAACAACAGACCTCAGTTTTAGACCTTGTCTATGCCTAATTGTGCTTGGAAGAGAACCTAATGGAGTACTAATGGTACCTATGTGTTTAGTTCACTTAGCACCACAGAGGGGATGATTTCCTACAAGCAGTATAGCACTTTGGTTTGCGCTTTTATCAGATAATGACCAGGACAGATAGATTAGTAATAGACTCCCAGGACTAGGTTGTCCAGCGTTATAGATCCCAGCTGGGTATGATCATAGTTATTAACCATAACAATGATCTCAGTTTCTAAAAGACCTTTGACCTCAAAGCAACTGAAGTCTGTTTATATAATATACCTATCACTGTAAGTATACTTTGGCATACATATGCAATATTTTTCAGTATAGGGGCACATTTACATCAAAGTCAAAAGCTTCATTCTCAGAGCAATTCAGTGTACTGTGATAGACACAAAAATCCTTATTTTCTGACATCTTTCCATACTGTGTGTTGTATATGTGTTCATTTCATTAACACATTAATAACAAAAGAAGTTAGGAATTTATTTTTGAATCTCTTCTGAAAATCTGAAAGTCTCTGAGCAAATGCTGACCTTATTACTATAATATCCAGCTACTATTATATGCTGATTTGCATTCAGATATTTTATTTGGAGGATGCATTTCAGTTGGTTGCTTCTGTCCACTTTTTATCCTGTACTGAGCATGCAAACAGCCATCAACATTGGGTGTTAGAAACAGCTCACAATTCACCAAATCCCTGTTACCTTCCCTCAGCCTTTCCTATTTTTTTCAGACTCTTTTTAAATTTGAGAGGTTTAAAGTCATAAAGCTCCTGAAAAACTGATTCCGGACTGAGGTGCTAAAAATATACATTTTACATATAATGCTGAAAAATGTCTCTACTACATCTATAATAGCATCTTTGAAATACAAAGAAGCTAAACAACATTTTTCCCATCAGATTGCCCAGGGGATGGATGCCAGCATCTTGTTTTCCACCTGTAGAGAGCACTAGATGACAAGCAAATTAGATATTTGGGAGTCATCCTATCCTTTGTTTCAGCAACAGTAAACAGATAGTGGTGTCCTTGAATCCATGCTGGAGCAGAGTGTCCTACATCCCTCCTGGAATGTCTCCAGAGCTCCTGGTGCCACCCCAAGCTATGAAGTCTAGGGTAGCACAGCTGGGCTTTTACTCCTCTTTCCTCTAAGGATATTTAGACCACCGAGAAGTGAGACATTAGGAACACACAGGTAAAATGGTTCAGAAGCTGGAATGAAGAGAGCTTAGGAAGAAGTAATTTGCAATGTAAAAAAAGTCTCATAAATATGCAGCCTATTAATAACTGCTTCCATTTGTGACAAGTGTCACCAGGTTGATTCGAGTTGTTTTGGAGGCAGAATTATGTATCACCACAGAGAAAGTCTCTCTCAACAAATGATTCAGATTGGGAGGTGGGAGTTGGTTTTGTTTGTTTGGTTTTCATGATTAGTAATTTCAACGTCAAGTCCTGTTTTTCAAACGTGTTAGACCTTAGATTACTTCTGCTGGCTGTTTGCATCTCACCAACCTATCAGACCTATTGCAATTTGTCTCGGTTCAAATTTGAATGTGGAAAGGATGAAACCTGAAAAAGATGAAAAAGCAATGGAAAAGATTAAATCTTTTGGTATTTCACCTAGCTCTGGAGCTGTGATGGCTGATGGCATGTTACCATTGACTCCTCAGAGAAGCATTGCTTAGGTCTCCATTCAGTTCTATCCTGGCATGGACATAGATCATATCAGGATAATAGAAGAAAAATACAGATGCCAGTGCAGTCTACACAAGTATTGCAGTGAGTGCTGTGCTGAAGGCTTCTTTAAGTTGCAGAACATAAATGAGATTAAACAAAGCAGATTCTTCTTCATTACTTTAATTCAAAATTACACAAGCTACACACTGCACTCAATATGTTCAGTTTTGCATATGTATTTGTGAATATCTTCTCAAGCTACATCTTGAGGTTCTTCAGAGAAATGTTCAACTACTTGACCCACACTGAACGCTGTCATTTTTGAGCCATTTGCTATAGAAAAAAAGTGCTCTAGTGAACTCAAGCATCTCAAATGGTATATACATCGTGGGAAAGAACCAAATTCCAACAGACTCTCCAAGTTTCCAGTCAGATATTGCAGCAGGTTGAGCTATTGCTGAGCTTGGTGGACTCAGCACTTGGTACTACTAGGCTCTTTGATGACAAAATGATCACAGGAGATACTGTGACAAGCTACAACCAGATTACATATATACGTCATCCCAAGAAGACACTGAGTACAGACTCGGGCTGGGTGAATTGTTTTATATCCTGTTCTAAAAGAACCACTTCTTCATTGCCATCCAATCCTCACCATTTCTCAGGCAGTTTAAGAGACAATAATGGCAAAGTTATCAACACCTTCACACTTTCTGTTTTGTTACCTCCAGTACAAATATCAATTACACAGTCTGACAAGGAGAAAATGGAATTGTGAAGTGTTAGGCTGCAGGTATTTAGTTTAATGATTGGAACTGTCTTTAAAACACTATAATGACACAAGCTGAGCCAGATAACAGAGAGACGGGGCATTATGGGCATTCCTACACTTTGAATTTAAATTAAAATTTGCTGTGATTTAAGATGTTATCTGCTTTGAAGGTTTGTGCTTTCCTTGGAGAAAATAATTATTCTCAGCTAATAATGTGAGTCGCTAGCATGGCAATTAGTATTTTTGCAACAATGTAATTTTGCTTCCCTTTCTTGAAGGCTTGGGTGCATTATTTACAGCATGATAATCTTGAGCTGAAATGAATCCTTGATTTGAAAGGACAGCTAGTCTTTAGAGCTCATCATCACATTGCTCTCTTTTCTGCTTATGCTTCGGATTGGAAGATGCATTTTTCTTTGTGATTTGCAAAAGTCATTGCCAAATACTTAAAAGTCCATCAGCCTGGTTGCCTTGATAACCTTTTAATGAAAGTTAATAGCAAAAACAACAATAATGATGCTAAGTTATGTCCAAAGAGAAATTATGTAGTCACTTGTGAGACGTAACTGCAAAGACGGATGGAAAGACAGAAGACTAGAATATAGGTACAAGCAACATTATCCCTTATGTCTCATTCTGAAACCCAGTTAATCAGGCTCCAAATTAATGACTTTGCTCTTAGGTCTAAGATAAGGCCACAGACATTTGTTCCAGAGGGAAAGGGGAACACAAAAAAAGAATGATTCCAAGATGTACAACTCAGGACAGAATTTTCTCCTGCTTTATCCCTATCCCTAAGCCAGCAGAAGAGCAGATAACAAGCTAGTACAAAAATCAGACATATGCCAAAGGTTATAAAAAGGTTATTGCCCTCTAATTCGCTAAATAATTGTTCTATTTTTAGTCTCTTCTTCTTTGAGCATAAGAGTATTTAGGCAAAGATTTTGTTTAAAATAACTACTCTGCTTATGCTTGCAAGCTTACCTAATTCAAACCAAATATCATAGGCACCAAAAATTTGGGTCTACATTGCTTCTGTTTCTTGGAAATTATTTGAAATTGCCTTGTTTCTTTTGCCAGTGTTCAGCATTGTACCAAAAAGGCAGTGTTAGAGAACAAAATGTTTCACTCATCCAAAAAGTTCAACAGACAACCTCAGATTAAACTTCCTCAGCAAGCCTGACTCTGGGTATTGACATAGCTCATAGTTCATTCATTCTTTGAATTTCCCCTCAGTCAGGGGTTGAGTGGAGCCAGTGCTAAAGCCATTCCTTCTGTCAATGAATTGACTCCTTTTGTCAAAACTTTCTCCACATGTGAAGATGATTTCCAGCAAAAGGCCGAGTTCCCCCTACAAGCTCAGTGTGAGCTTCACCAAGGCTTTCAACCTGTCTGTGACAAAATGCATCCATGAAAGTTGATAGCAACTTCCCATTTTGTCTCCCTCAGAGGGTATAATAGGTTTATCAGTTAGTGCTGTTTATGGAACAGTATGAGACAAGTATCATTATTCTGTTTACACTGTCTATGTGTTGCCATGGAGCTGAGTGTGATGTCAACATTTCCACACAATAATTTCTTCCAGGGTGTAAAATGGAATGACCATGAAAAACAACAACTGCAAAGCCTCTGATGGGAAGATCAGTTAAGGAACAGAAAATGATTTAGACTTGAGTCCAGATTTTTCTGTTTGTTTCTTTTTTAACACTTTCCTGCGTCATTTATGGATTCCTTCTTCTTTGTGAAATCTTCTCTCTAAAGTCTACATCTGAGGCAACTTTTCATCCTCAGTACATATCAGGATGTTGCAATCACCTTGAACATCATATGGGAATACACCTAACTTGAGCAAGAGCTCCTCTGATCCTGTAGGCCGAAGAATCCTTCCTTTCCTGTTAAGCAGTGATCTACATGTGGATATCTGCACAGTAGATGGGACAGATACGGTAGCTCTCCATAAGCCCTGCCTTCCCTAGTAACAATCTTATGTGTCCATCTATGATCATGGAGTACACAAAAACACATTTGCAAGCAGCCATTATTGGGGTGTATCAGGCCCTAGATCAATTCCAAATATTCAAGATCAGAAAATGAGGCCTATTCCCAAGTCTGTCCAGTATTGAGGGCCGTGCTAGAACTAGTTACCGTAAGGTACAGCACTACACGCTGTGCCCGGTCATCTGAGAGAAGGGGAGAGAGCACCTGAGAAGGCAGGGGGAAGCCTAGGCCCAAGGACGTCACCACCCAGTTAGTGTCTAATGAGGCAGATGAAGGGAACTCCATATGTTAATGAACAGTGGGAAGATGCAGAGCCTGTGTCAGAGGAGCTGGATGCTGCGTTCGCCCAAAGTTACTAATTGTTTTTCTCCTTGCACAGCTTTGGGCACCCTAAAGTTTTCTAATGACCATTGAGCTAAAAAGATAGGGAAGTTGGTTATATTGAGTTAATTCGACAGCATAGGAAAGAGAAGGCTGCTATAATCGGTTTGGAAGAGGGAAATGTTGAAATTCCAGAGATGAATTCAAGCCTAGTAACAGAGCATCAAGACATTAAATTGTAACTGTCACACCAAATATAAATCCTGTGAAAAACTGTCTAAGAAGTTTTCCTAGGCCCTTACTGCAACAATATCGACTATGCCAAACCATAATGACATACAGAGCAAGAGATCTTCCTACACCCAGGGAAAAGCACACAGGTGATTCTTCACCTCTTATAGATGGGATGGAGAAAGGAGACAGTGACTCAACCAGGGCCCTATAGCTGCTCTGAGACAGAACTGGGCACTGTCTGTGATCTATTTGGATACAGACAAAGTGGGGCTGAAAAAAAAAAAAAAAAGGCAAGGAAAAGAAAAGAAAAAAAAAAAGGGAAAAAAAATACTGTTCTGGAATATTTATATTCCAGCAGCTCAGTATGTGGTTGATTTTTGTGGAGCAGTTTGTTGCTAAGAAGGCTAAGAGAAGGAGCAGTGCTGCTGGGAAGTTTTCAAAGCCCTTCTATTCTGCTTATTGTGAACTTTCAATAAGACAGGATAAAAGTGCTGATTTATTGTTCAAAGATATGTTTTGAAAGGCCAAGAACAATATTCTCTTCCCCATATGAAGCAGATTTAAAAGCTAAGAAAGAGCACCCTCTAGAGAAATATCATCAGCCTCTCCTGAAATCCTTCAGCTACCTCTGAGCCTGCTGCAGCTGCTCTCCTGCCTGAGGCAGTCTACCAGAGCGTGGCTGAGACCTTATGAAAAATATTTAATGCCTGGCATAATTCTCTTTACTTTGCTAGGGTTACAAAATAGAGGAATGAAGCCAGCAGAGAACCCACTTTGTTCTCCTTAGAATTAGGTCTGCTTGTTTTTACCGGATTACTTTTTGGGTTTGTTTCCTACAGCGAAACAAGAGCTTTCCAGGGAAACTTGTTCTGGTTCTCAGAGAGATATCGTCAATGCGAAGCTCCACTAGACAGAGTGGGAGCACATGAGACCAAGGAGAACCTCCTCTCTTTCTTGCATCATATGTTTCAGGGTGGGGTATGTGATTTCTGGATCAGACACATTGCTCAGAGGCCCTGGAGGCACCTATAGATATACCAGAGGCTGGAGAAAGAGGAACCAGTGAGGTGGCACTGGTGACATCCACCAATGGTTAACTGGATGGGAGAGCTGGTCTAGTCAGAGCATCAGTGGCAGAATCTCAGCAGGCTTTCCTAGGAGTCACTGCTAATGTTGTCCTATGATCTGTAGCTTCATGGCCCTGTGCCTGATCCAAGGCCCTGGCCTGGCTCAGCCATGTGCAAGTATCAGAACAACTGCAAATGTGCAGAGGTCGTTGTTCTTTCTGTGTGTAACTGTTGCCATCTACTGGCACTACTGAGACTGAGTTCAAGACCCAAAATAGAAAATTAATTCATGAAAATGAAGTTGGGTGTGTAAATGCACATGTGTTTATATCTGTTTGTATACAGGTATAATCAAAAAC
>JAUBOD010000064.1:1313643-1324758 GCA_032353885.1 Nothura maculosa
GTGATCAGTTCAGATTCAGACATCTGTCTAACTTGTAGGAATCAAATGTAGGTTACAGAGTTTCCCTTAGAGTTTCTGTTCTGCTTTCTTTGTTTTTTATTGGATTTTCCCAGATGCTTGTGCTATCAGTTGCAATGTGAGTTTGCGTTTTGTATTTGGTCGTGAACTCACTAGTCAAATATCAGGGATAGAAGCATTATCAAGATAATATCCTTTGCCTTTGAATCATGCATTTTTAGAGGTGCAAAGAGTTTATTCATGTGGGTAGACAGGATGACAAAGTATTACTCTTTACTTTATCCCAGCTAAGTTCCTAGACATGAAGTCGACTGAACTAGACTTTGTAAAACAGTAATTCTGCCTAGAAGAAAGGCATATAAATGTACATAGCCTTTCCTAGTATTACCTTAATTCCTCTCCTTAAGACCTCGATTTCTTCCATCTCAGAAGATTAATTTTGAAGTTTGCAAAATAATGCCATTAGAGTCATCGTACAGTGTCACCAGAAAATACAAATAGTCAGGTTTGTGGTCTCAGCATGGATACATACCTAAGAGCAGTTAGCAAAATAAATAAGGATGAGTTATGGCATCACAGAACAGCATGCCACAATAACCTAGGAGATGAAACTTTTTTCTCCTCCAATCCAAAGTGGTAATTGCCATCAGCAGCCCAAAAGAAACATAAAGGCTATGATCATCTTTGTAATGTCGAAATATTTATCTGCTTCTCATTATTTAAAAGACAAGGTGTTTGAGATAAACATACACATTATGGAATGTGATTTTCAAAAGAAGCTGTGAACTGCTGCCAGACAAAGAGGACATAATTTTACTTATTCCTACCTTAGAGAACCTTGCTATTTTGAAGGCAGATCAAATAAAGCCCTAAGTTACCCATAAAATGATGAAATGAGGCATAATAAGCCTAGTTATGACAACAGCTCATGATTTTATCAATTCCATAAACCTCAGACTAAATCTCTAAAATCCCCAGTAGTCTATTGTAGCTTAGCTGTTCTGTAACTGCTCATCACTGATGAATGCGCTGGCAAAACAGTGATGCTTTCTGGAGAATTGGTGTCATTGTCAAGGACTTGCAATCTAATGGCATTCTATACCCTCCTGTCCTCTACCGTGGTGCTGAGACCAACTTCCTCAGCTGTCTGGGGTTGGCCTTAATACGAGTTACAGTATATTTGACTGTCTCTGTGCAGGTAAGGGCAGGTTTTAAAGCTAAAGGCTTTAGACCTGCAGCATTTTAGTTTTGGAAGATCACTAGCAAAAGTCTAAACCTTTTCATGTCTCAAAAAAATCTCAGTAAGATAAATTCCCTGCATTATGTGACAGTTTCTGGTCAATTCTAGTCTTTTACTGAGTTTGCTAGGAGGGTATAATTAGAATTATCTAGGCAATTGTGAACCTTGATGCTTTGTTGAATAGTATGCATTTTGCTCTTGCTTTCCAATAAAATATATCAAAAAATGCATGATTCATCTTGCTTCTAAGGTGCGACAGAACTGAAATCATATGATAAAAAGGCCATATAATCTTTAAAATGATCTTTACAGCATATCAAACCTAACTATCACACTTAATAGAGATTTAATGCTCTGTACAGTGGAAGTTTGCCATGTGCATTCTCTATACAACAAGTTAAATGGCTGTAAGTAACTGTGCTTAGAGTTTTTCAATGAGACCCAAATATATAAGAAAATTAAACATCATATCCTTTAACTAATATGGCTAAAATGCTGGTAAATTCTTAGCATATTCTAGATATTAGAGAAAATGCCCCTATTTACACTTGAAAGTATGTACACATTTGGTTTGCTGAATGCTCCAACATCATATCTGTTTCTCCTCCATGAAAGCTGGTAGGAAGAAAATCTTAACCATCACAGAAATATAAACTCCCAGTGATCAATACAGTTATATATTTGGTGTCTGGCTATGAAGAACAATGTATCTCTAAATTAGTCATCCTGCAGATAATCTTGATTTAGTGAGATTAGTTTTTAGTCTATCTTTTAAGGTCTTCTTAAAGACGCAAAAATGAAAAATTACATATTTCAATGGCTGATCACTACAGTGTGCATATGTATGCAAGTATGTGTAAATACACATATATAGAAATATAAAATTATGTATATATCTCTCTCCTAGACCTGGAAAGTGCCTAGTGATTCTGCATGCCCAAGTGAAGACAAAAAAGCGTTTTGAGATCTGGCTTCTTCAGAGAGAGCTGAGCACACATCCCTACAGCCTCCAGCTATGAGGACTCTTTCCATTGAGTTCAGATGGTAACTGGAAAACCAAGAGCTCTACAGTCACCATTTGGAGCTCTTGGCCCTATTGCCAGGTCTCACCTCGAGCTGGTTTGTTCACTGCCTCCCATTCTCTCATTTGTGCCCAAACATGGCTTTACAAAGTGCCAGGGAGAGCCTGGCAAGACAGGTAGCATCTCCCAGCTCAGCAAAGGCGTACGGGCGTCGGGATCTGTTCTCCCACCAGGCAGACGCACACCCACAAGTGCACAGAGCTGTTCGCAACCTCTGTCACCACACTGGGATGGACAGGGAAAAGACTGAAGTACTTGCCCCAGTGCAGGCAAGATTAAACACGAACAGCCAAGCTCTGCAATGCGTGTGCCATAGCTGCATGCACCCATCACAGCTTGAAAAGGGTCAGAAATTAGGGGTTAGGTTTTATCCCTCTGGGTTCTTCTTTCCCCTGCCCTCTTTGAGGTATCGACAGAGCACTGTACAATTGGACATTTTGATTTTTCTAAACATGGCTCTTGTTGTTCTTTGCCCCCCTTGTCCCCCTGGCCTCGCTTGCTCACATCAGGACCTGGTCTCGAGTCTCTGGCAGGCGCAAAGCTAGCAGGCCACCTCCGACCAGAGCAGAGGAAGCCAGAAGAATGGGAACCACCTTGGTTATCCCCACAAAGGAGGCAAAGATTGAGTTCCCCAGGATGGCACCAAACTTGCAAAGCCCATTGAGGATGCCAAAGGCTGTTGCCCTGTGGAGAGAAGCAGAAAGCATTGGTTAGGAATGAGGTTCTCAGCATAATTACGGGAGATTTCAAAAAGTTTTATGAATGCTCTTATATTGTTCAGCCTACACTCCTAGCAAACAAAACCATCCAGAATAACTAAACATATCTGTTTTCATGTCTGTGTGAATGAGAGGAATGTCTGTGTGTACTTGTTTTTCCTTTTTATCTGAGCCTCTCCCTGGCTCCTTTGAGTTGCCCAATTACACAGCTACGACAGCATTTTTCCTCTACAAGGAAAGCAGGATGCAACCTGCTCTGGAACTTGTCAAAGCCCTTCCAGGAAATGATTAGGGTGGGTTGTCACCAGAGAAACAACCTCGGTGCTTCTCCAAATCCTGCTTCACCCACCAGCAGAAGCATGCTGCCTCCTGGCTCTCCCCTGAGAAATGCAGAAATGTCTCCTAGTGAAGTTGCCAGAAAGGATCTTTTCTTCAGCACATTTCTGTACTGCCTCCAAAGGTTTCTGTACTGCCTCTTCTCCCAAAGCATTCTGTGCATGTGGTTGTCCCCAGGATGTGGAGGGGAAGGCTGTCACAGTGATGAGCTCTGCCAAGAGGCTGAAGAGTCAAATATCCACTCATTTTTGTGGAAATGACAGACTACAAACTACCTTGCATTGAGATTTGTTCAACGCTCACAAATGTCAGTGCTGATCAAGACTCACTATGGCACTACTCAGCGCTTAAGGATCTGGTTTTCTTTTTCTTTTTTTTTTTAAAAACTTTTTTTTTTCTTTTTCTTTTTTCTTTTTTTTTTTTTTTAAATCCCCATCTCCTGCATATACACATATCTTGCCCATTTCTGCTAGGAAGTGAAAGGTCAAAGCCAGAACCTAAGGACAGAAAAGGAAGGACACCCTTAGTACCTTTTGTCGGTGGGATAGAGCTCCACGGTGATCACATCCAGGGCGTTCCAGGCAGCAATGCTGGCCCCACAGAACAGGCACTGCCAGCCAATCATTGCCGACTCGCTGTTGCCAAAAAAGAGAAAGAAGCAGCACACTGCAGAGATCAGCATGGAGCCACCTACAGCAGGGAGTCAAGAAAACACATTTCAGCATCAGTTACCCCAATCCCTGGACAGTCAACCTCCCCACTGGTAAAGATGCCCTTCAAGCGGCAGTTTCACCTCCAAAATGAATTAAATCCTCAAAAAAAACCCAACCCAAATACCTTTATGCTGTCTAGCTGTCTTTCTCTGATGTTGGAAACATGCCTGAAAATGTTCTCAGTCCATCTGATTATCTGATCTCCTGTTTAACAGAGACTCTGAAGATAGCCCTTTCAGGAAGATTTCCAGCATCATAGACTTCCATATGGACCCAGAAAGAGCAAAGGCAAGTAAATATGAAAGTCCTTGAGGAAGAAGAATCATGTGAAGGTATTTCTACTTGAGATTTGAGAACTACAATTCATATCATTCAAATCACTTGACATTTCTCATCTCAATTAGGATAACTTACAGTCAATTGTATAAACCACTTGAAGTCTCTTTTAATTATAAGTACATCATTAAATTTCATGGCACATTTACGTAGGACTATAATTTTATGAATACCATTGAGGGAGAAAGCGTGCATGCTCGGTTAGCCACGATTCAGATCCAGATATATTAGTGGCTACATCACTGCTTTCTTCCCTAGCTGGGAGTTTTCATCTGCAAGGTAAAAGGTGCAATTTGGGCAAAAGCAAAATATCTTTCACTGCAAAGTTCTGCAGAAGTGAAAAGAAAAAAAAACAGAAAAGGATTTTTTGCTTATTTGTTTGATTTTTGAATTAATTTGACACAGACAATTAATTTGAATGATAAGCCAGAACAAAGTGCTTCATTTTGTCCCTGCAGTGCACAGCCTATGGAGAGCTGCCATCCAAGACTCCATATTTTCTCCTGTTATTACCTGGCCAAACTATACTATATCCTGCACTGTGTTTTCTGTTTAAGAGGCACAGAGGAAGATTGCAGGAGGTTCACCAGAAGACATGACACTGGGCACAGGAGATGGTTTAATGGAATGTGAGAAACCTGAACTGAAGAACCAGTGAAGCACATACCACAAAAGAGAAAAAAGCAGTTTTCATGTTAAGCTGACCAGAAATAATGTGTTCAGCATCCTGATATGGGTAGGATGCCAGAAGGCTTTGCGTCAATTAAGAATTCCATAGTGAAACATTCCTTCATGTCTTTACCAATTTTTGTCCTATACTTTTTATCTCACAGAAAGAGCATTTAGAATTTCACCTATCATCTCAATTTCAAATGAAAATACTGAAATGTCGACAAGTTTGCTGGGTGGATAATCTGATTCTCATTCAGTATTTTTTTTGCCTCGTATAGACCATCTGCCTTTTTTTTTCCCCCCCAAATTCATTATATGAACCTTATTTTTTTCCCCCTACCATGGTGGACATGGCTGACACACATGGGTCATCTTACTTGCCTTTTCATCTCACTAACAATGAGGTCACCAGGCTAAGTTAATTAAACTCTTAGAAGAGAGAGACAGGTGAGCTCAAGAGAGTCATTCATTCTTTACACCATCAGCACATTGTTCTTCCTGTTCCGTCTCCCAAGGCAAGATCCTAATTGTGTCTAGAAAGCAGGGTTTGAACATTGGAAAAAAGGCCACCAGAAGTAACCCTTAAGTTTATGAGGTGGTAGCTTAGTCCTGCAAGACAGAAGGGTGACTCTACCTCTAAGCTGCAATGTGGTCATTCAATCTACCATACAATCTGTTGAGCTATTTGTATTTCATATGGGAAATAATCTTCATAAGTATTTACTGCTACAAGCAAAGTTCTTGCATTTATTGGGATGTTGAATGTTATGGACATCAACGTTAATCCAGTAGCATCAACAAGTCCCATATCGGCTCAAAGCCTGTCGTGCAGAACTATGAATAAAACACGGTATTTTGCATAAGGGGTCAAGAGGAAAAAAAGTGAGATTATATAGATGTACAGAAAAAGAGTATAGAAGCAGGTAACTTGCCCAGTGTCTTAGAAGAGACTGCTTGCAGAAACAGACTCAAATTGTGCTCAGTTGCTGTCTGGTGCTTTACCCTCGGGACATCTTACCTTTCTGCTCCGTCTGATACGGGAGCAACTCATTTCGATCCGAGTCTGCTCCACTTGCATGAAATACATGTAGATCCAGAGAGATCTTCACACTGACCTTGATTATTTGCTCATACTCACAAACCATGCCACACATCTGCCATCCCAACTCACCAATCATCTTGATTCTCCCTATTTTGTCCATGAGAAGTGCAGAGATGATGTTCCCTGGCAGCACAGACAGACTGCCCAGGAAGCTGACCAGATAAATGAGGAAGTCGTTGTCCTCCTCGAAGTCCAGGTGACAGCCTTCCTTCTGCTTCAGAAAAGTGTTGTTTATAAGCCTGCAGTTGATGAATTTATGTTCGTAGAGATCTGTGAGGGAAAGAGGCAGAGACTTGGTCCTATTGAACTCATTCCTTCACATTGCAGCAACACGAGTCAGGATTACAAGCAAATTGCAATCTGAGGGGTGCCCTCTATCAAATGGAAATGACCCTTCCTAATTGGTATTTAAGGGGCAAACTACAGCCACATGCTATGCATCCACTGGGCATAAGCTCCCTTATATTCGTGGAATTGCCCGGACCAGTATCTCCATCACACAAGGACTGGGGCACTGCAGGATGTCACTGTCGTGGTACTACATCTTGTCCTCTGCCAGAGGAGACAGGAAAAGGATTTTCCAAATAAATTAATGAATATTTCATTGCTTAGGATCATCAACAAGAATTTGGATATGAACTAAAGGAGAAAACAAAAACTGTACTTTAAGCCAAATTTGTTGAATTGAGAGCTAGTGAACTGCTGGGCATTTTGCCACTGCCTTAAAAACCTGCCAAAGTCTGAGAGCAGCTTTCTGCATTTTCCCTGCAGCAACAAATAACATCAGAAGCCATGTGGTTAAAAACACTGACAGAGCAGCTTGAGACCTCCTTTCAAATCATTGTTGGAAGCATGGAGTTAAGCAATAATCAGAACCTAAGTAATAAATGAGAATAACCTCAAGCTGGGGGGCAATGCTAGTGCTAGCAAGAATTTTGACAGGCTCAAGCCCCCATAGACAATTAAGCTCAGCTTTTCAGGAAAATAAAAATATCTGGCCATGCTATAAGCCATGATTTTCTTCCAAAAACCAAATGGCCATAAAGCTAAGACGGCAGCTGGTCCCTTCACCCTTGGTTTTCTGCCATCACTGTCTTTATTTTCACTACCCACAACATATACAAACACAAAAATCTCTATCATCCTTTCTCCCCAAGTCTGATCTAATACTTCATAATTATAGAGACTAGACCCTATTAGCAATGTCTTTACCTGTGTTATAAAAGACAGTGGACACAATGGTGCAGTTTTCAAAGAAGGTCTCACTGGATGTCACATCTTCAAAATAGCAATCCTCAAACAAGGAGTCCTCAAATCTCACTTCCTTGAATTTCATGCTGATAAATCTGTGGGGCAGGAAATGGTTTCACTCTGTGCTTTGAACTTTCTCTATATTATTTAGTGTGCAATGGTCATTTCAAGAGACAAATTAGTAAGGACTCACGTCATTTACACAATAGGAGTTGCCTGATACATAACTATTCTCCCTGCAAATTCCAACCTAGTGCTAATATATTTCGTATTTTATTAGGAGAGATGAGTTTAAACAAATTTTTAAAGAGATGTGGAACTTTTCGAATTTCAGGCAGCTTGACTTTTCCTCAGAATAGTCACATCAAAGAAAAACTGCTGAGGCAGAATGGACACAAATCCTCTCACTTTCGGTACTAATCCATGTGAAGACAACATCATTTTGTTCAGTGCATGACATTTTCATTGTGAACTGACCTTGCTGCCTTCCATATCCTGCCTCTTCCTCAAGCATAAATAAAAACAGCCGTTATCAGCTGTCTATTGAGCCATTTGGTGAAAAGCTTCTGACAGTTGTTCAAACTAGAAGCAAAAATTCATGATGACTTTTAGAGGTAGCAGGGAGATAATCTATGTACCACTCATACCCATCTCTGTTCAAGGACTGCATATAATGTAGAGAAAATAAATCATGCTAAAAGTAATCATTGGCATCAGGTGATTGATTTCTTCTTGAATGAGAAGCCTAATATTTCTTCCTTGCCTGCCTGAAGCATGACCCCATATTGATCTACCAGTGAGATTCTGTCGGACTGCTGGGAAGATGTATTAGTTAATTTACAGGCGTGTTTTGAAGATATGAAAAGCTATTAAGTGCATGTCTTATTGCTCTATAAGCTAAAGAGGGCACAAATATCATCAAACAAAAAGGTTTCTAACATAGACCCAGAAATTTAATTGAAACAAGCATTTACAAAAGTCCAGAGTGGCAGGTATTTGCACCATTATATGAACACTAGCTTCTAACAGGTATTATTAATGTTCCAAAGGCAACACGAAGGCAACTTAAGTATTTCGCTCCATCTAGGAGGTCTGCTAAGTTACAGCAAAATTTAAGATAATCAGGCATTTGCTCAGTAATGGCCTGTAATATGTTTACTCTTAAAGACTTTTACAAACCCTGTTCTTTTCTTTCTTAAGATGAATCTATGAAAAAGTCATATAGCAATAGCTTGAGTGTTTTAACTTGCCGTCAATGGTTGGAGGGGGAACACGGAGCTATAAATCATCATGAGGTATGTGCTAAGCATGACTAGAATTTAGCTTCATCAGGTTTTAAGTTATTGAATTGGAGAAGACAGATGAAGAAGTAGAAAAATATAGAGGACAATTTTAGGTCTTTAACTCATACTGTGCTGACTGTCTATTGTCAAGGAAGTTAGAGAAATCTATGCATTTCATCTGGATGTAAGACAAATGTCCTTGGTGCATAAATCCATACTTCTTCATACTTTAACTGTTCTGTATATAGGGAAGTAGAACTTATGGGCCTAGGCTTGGGCGATCAAGGGCAGCTCCTTCCTGCAGTGAAAGTTTGTCAGGATGTGGGAGCACATGCCAGGGGAAACCTTTATCAATCTCCACCTGATATACATCAAAAAAAAAAAGTAGATAAAGTGCTCCTAAGGTAAAAAGAAGAGCCCGGATAAGCAACAGGGTCTGGCACCAGCTGTGAAGAGCAAAACCACAAGCAGGTTTTGCTTGTGGGTTCACATAACACTGAATATCCAGTGCGACTTCCCCACACAGCACAAGAGAGCTTGAGTAGCACAATGTCTAGTGCATTGGGAGCTATAGGATCTCCGTGGAGTTAATATAGGAGTAAATTTACCTCCATTACCTTGGGATTTCCAAAAGCACAAATGGTCTGCTACAAATCACCAGATTTTCTACTGTGTGGAGCTCAGAGCAGTTATGCAGGTCCAGAACAAAGAGGCTAAAGGCACCAAAACAATGATCTGCTGGAATAAGGTCATTCATTTCAAAGCAGTAAAAGAGAAGGTGAAACAGCGGGAAGAGGCAGATCTAGATGCAGGAGAATCACATCAGTAGACCTGAGGGCCATGACACAACTTGCATTGAGGGACTGCAGAATGAGGTAGATTGTGTGAAGGATTTTAAGCAAAGAATTGTCTGACTTCAGAAAGCAGAAGCAGCAGCTTTGTTACAGGAGATGTGGTCTGCTGCATTAAACCAGTAGATGTCAGTGTATATTAAGGAAAGAGAAGACGCTTTTGCATCTAGAGATGTTCAACATATCCTGGCATGCACCTGGATTCCCTGACCACTGCTCTCGGCAGGCAGTTGCCAATGGGGTCTACTGAGAGCTGGACTCTGCAAAAGCTTCTCAGACATTTCCTTGAGTCTGAAGGTTCAGGTGGCAGAGGTCTGTGGAAAAACTCTATTTGGTCTGTGGAAAAACCGCTAATGGAATTTGAGTTACAGACTATGTTAAAAAGAAGGACCAAGAGCCTCAGTTTTGTAGAAAGTGAAGGAGTTTCCTAGAAATATATTTTACTTCCTTTGAAACTGGTTATTTATCCAAATGTATCATCTCCACTCTAGTACCAGTCAAGCCAAGTTCTATTCACTTACTTGTCATTTTTATACTCCCCATTTCTGTGGATTTGGTTTTCCAGGGTGAAGTTAAAGGTGAAATGTGACACTTCTTCCTCTTCAAAAATTTTCACGCGAGATTCATATGCCTCTTCTTGCAGATACCGAATCATGTCAGGGAACCAGACGATAAGGCCATAGTAACTGCAACCAGATGGGAGGAACATGTTAGACAAACAAGATCCTGCACAAATGTCACTGTTTTTCTCAAGATTTGCTGCATAACATGTGAACTTGTCAGGTTTAAGGTAAATGCATTTCTGATGCAAATTCTCTCAACTCTGACACTGGCCTTATTAATGTGTTTTTCTAATGTAAGCACTTGCATGTATGGCATAAACACCTAACTGCTCTCAGAAGCACATTGATATATTTCAGCTAGGCTAAAAGCAGGACAACTCGTCTAGTTTTCACTGACATAGGCTCCTTGATTGGGAAATACAGTAGGGTGCTATACCTGCTCCTGAAGAAATATACAGAGCTGCAAAAACTATAGAAATTTCTTATTTTAAAGCCTTAATTTTTAATTATTTTGATTTTTTTAAATAATTAAAATTTAAGGCTTTAAAATAAGAATTACTAAAATTATTTTTGTAACTGCTTATTTAAACATGCAAAGTAATTATTCAAACACTGAGAGCCCTCAGACCACTCTAGTTTCCTGAAGAGACTGCAAAAGTATCTTACCTTAAGGCCATTGTAAACCAAACCACAGCCAGCATCAATGTGTTCATCCTGTACTGGGCTGTTAAACAATATAGCACATTGTCCCAGACCTACAAATCCATAAGAAGGAGTTAGCTGCAAGGAAATCCTAGCAGAGTTGCGAGATTAATTTTTGAGTGCACCATAAATTTAATGTTTGCAGTAAAAAGGGTTCATTTGGGGAAAGTCAGACGTGTGGCTTATATTTAGTGTTTGTTCAAAGTTATATTTATTGAGGTAGATTCCTGGCTTACAGAAAATCACA
>JAUBOD010000067.1:0-25000 GCA_032353885.1 Nothura maculosa
TCTAGGTGCCTGCTGGAGCGGGAAGGTTGGACCAGATGATCTCTAGAGGTCCCTTCCAACCTTGAACATTCTGTGATCTCTTGCATTTTGCTGTGTGGCACTGGCAAAGAGATGGTTGAAGTTTTGTCCGATCATTGGCCTATTGCTGTTTTTTCGTGAGACAGTAGCTAAGTTCTGAGCAGTTCAGTTATACCTGGAGAAGTGCTCATTGTGAGTTATTTTATATTCAGTCTGTACTTTTTATTGCAACTCACGGATGAGCTGTTGGGGAAATAAAACAGGACAGAAGAAAGAGTAACTTCTGTTTGAAAATAAATACTTGGGCTATGATTATGTACTATGGTCACAGAAATGCGTGAATTTGTAAGAACTATGCATATATAAAAATGTATGGATATATTTATGAATATATGTAGTGTGAAAAACAGTGATGAGGGAAAGTATCTTGCTGGATGATAAAAGAGATTTATTTCATACTGTGTAGATTCCTCTATAAATTAAGAATTGGATGCTTCAAATTATAATTATGTAGTGGTTGTTCTCACAGATTGTTTTTCAACTTCCTGTTGTATGCCTCTAATTTTATTATTCATGTTCATTAGTATTTTGAAGTACAGGGTGATTTTTTTGTAAAGTAGCATTTCTGCTCTTAGAGGTTGTTTATTCTTTTATTTGTTTTTCCTGATGCCACCTCAGTTGCCATGGAAACAAAGGGAACCAGCAGCCTGTCCCTGAAGTTGAAAGGATCCTGGCTATTTGATCTGTTTCTCCTTGTTTTTCATGGAAACACATGTTTAACAGGGGAGGGAAAAGGTAAATAACTTCCACTACTGTTAACTTGCATCTGCCTTTCTGTGGTTCATGTGGCTTGGAAAAAAAAAAGTACTTGAGAGCAAGATTTTACATATGCTGTTCAGGAGAGGGACTGGGAGGGAGAGGCACACTATGGTGTGCTGGTAATAAAAAAGAGCATTGAAGAGCTTCTGAAGTTTGCATGATACTTTTGAATTTGGAAAGTAATTTTATGATTCAATGCCTGATTTCTATCTTGAAAAGCTGGTGTACTCTGCCATCAAATTCTAAAAATTCCTCTTGGAAAATCACTGTGGTTTTCAAAATTTGTCAGAAAAATAACTTTATGTACAAGAGAATGCAGAAGCATAATATTTTAGAGTTGTGGGTTGAAATGGAAACAAATTTGAAGAAACTGTTAGCCAAAACTAAGGCTTCTCATTAAAAAACAACAACAAACAACAACAAAAAAAAACCCTATTTTTGAGTTTCAGAAAGACCTTGAAACTGGGCACTTTCAGAACTGATCCTTCCTGAACTTCGGAATATTTATTTTAACTTTGGCTAGTGTGTAATGCTTGTGTGACTATAAATATAAATAATTAGGTATTTGGATGACAAAATTCCAGACAGCTAGTGTATTTCTGCACATAATGTATAATACAACTGTCTAAAGTACAACAATTTATATATCTGAGTTAGAAATTAAAGCATATTTTTTAAGCATATTTTAGAAAAATAAGAAAACCAACTTTTTATTAGCATACTTTTTTTTTGCATCTTAAATTCAGAAATCCAAATTTACAAGAATTACCATCTGAAATAATGGTGAGAATGGCTGGAATTAAATATTCTAAGAAGAAGAGCATTCTGGAGTAAGATTTTATGTCCTATTGTAGTCTCATTTAAATATTTTTTTTTAATTTCTAAGTCCAAGGTGCTGTGTTTTTGTTTTTTTTTAAGTGTTTTCACCTTTCAGGAGATGCTTTTAGAAAAGGTCTTCAAATAGCATTTTAGAAATAGACAAAATCTGAAACTGCTAATGAAAATGTGTAGTTCATAAAAGGAGGGTCTTCATTCTTTAGGGCTTCGTTTCATTGGAAAGTTAATTCTGAGTTTATTAATTAGCAAAAATAGTATTTGCTGTCAAGTTGGTCATTTTGTATCTTGATAAGCTGTATTCAAGTTTCATTGCAAGAATAGGAGTAATAGAAATATTGTATTTGAAATATTGTCTGTATGATAGATAACGAAAAGTCTTGAAATACATTTGCTCTGAGGCAAGCTGTATTTTTTATATATAATCTTTTTCTCCCCATTTCTGAAAAGATGTGTTGTATGGTTCGAGTATCACAACATTCTTTTTTAAAAGGAACTCTATGCATAGATAGCTATTTAAGAAGTTTTAGTTTTTAGTTAGGCTAATTTAAGCACTTGACGTTTGCCAATGAACTTTATTTTTCTCTGCCCTTATGTATTATCAAATTTTAGGCTTGAAAGTTAAGGCTTCCAGTTCATCTAGATATATTTAATTTCTGGATGGAATATATAAATTGAAGTCAAAATTATGTATTACAGAACATATACTAAGACAAATACATTTTATTAATGTTTCAGCCTTGGTTGTATACCTTGCATCAGCAGAAAGATGCATTTATTCTCGAATCATGTTACAATAGATTGGATAAAGTTGCTTATTTAGTTGTTCATATGCCTGAACTTGGAGGCTGCATCTGCAGAGGGGAAATTCCTGCAATATCCTACAGTATCTTGTGTGACTCTACTACACAAAGATTAATTTTACTTGTAAATGTAGGATGTGTACGATAACCTGGATATAGTTAGATTAATCGTATACATCCTAATCCTGAAGGGAAATAAGAGTGTGCCTAATTTTGTATATAAGTGAAGACCTGCTGATGCTTCAGGAGTTGATTGTGTAGAACCATTCTGCAGAATCTTTGCCTTCAGTTGGTCACTAATGAGACTCTTCTCAACTCCAGTAGTCACATTAATATTATTTTTAATAACTGGAGTAACCTGTGCATTTTTTTTGTCTTTTAAATATGGAAACTTATTTTCTCGAAATCTGTTTTACCAGATTTCAATAGTTTTTCTCTTCTTTTTTTTTTAACAGTTTTCCTTTGTAAAATCTCCCTCTATTTTCAGTGAGTGAAAGTAGTCAGAAATTTTTTTTTCAGATTTCCTATTTCACTTCTTTTGCTAGGTTGGCTTCTTTTGCCACTTTTCTCTGTGGAAAATTGTCACTGAAGTGCAGGAAACCACTGTGTCTCTTAACCCAGTGTGTATGTATATTGAGTGTTTTATACTCAAAAGTTTGTCTTTGATGTATGTACAGTATTCACATTGTGGTCCTCAATGATTCAATGATGTGAGATGCAGTCCCAATTAAAAAATTACCTGTAATACAGAGAATGCCATTAATGATGTGGAATACTGGTTTTCCAGGTCACACTTTTTTTTTTTTTTTTTTTTTTTTTGGGGAAAGCCCTTAAATAGTTACTCCCTAAGGTCCAGAGTCTCATTACTCTAAAAGATTAGTTTGTGCTAACTTGTGCTTGCATACTTTTTTTTTTATGAACAGAAATTGAACTCAGATGCTTTCTATGAAGCTGCAGATATATTCTTAGATAAAACTCGACTGCTTGCACCATAGTCCTGGCTGGTACTCATTATGCAAGATGTTCCTTTGATGACTTTTCCTTTCTTTCCTTTAATTATTTTAGTGTAACTTTTAAGCACATTGAAAATTTTGTGACTCCAGTAGCTGGTCACCTGTTTGTCCATTCCATACAATAGTCATGACTGAAATTAGGCTAGTAGTTCAAAGACAAGTTCCTTTGTTTTTTTATGAAAATCAATGACTGTGTTGAACAGTGCATGGAGTTTGTGCTTCTTGTGGCTTTCTCCATGCTCGAGCAGTTGGCTGACTCATGGACAGGAGCGTGCTGCTCAGCTGAACCCTTTTGTAGAGAGAGCTGCTTTCACTGCTGTCCTTTCAAACAGAACTCTCTCTCTTGCAGCTCTTTCCTACATTCTGTGGTAGGTAGGAAAATATGAAGGACCATCTTAAGAAATTTCTGCTTGTTGGAGAATTTGTTTCAGCCAAGAATACCTGCAATAACTGTTGATTCAGTTCCTGTGACTTTGCTGTTACACCTTTACGCATATGCTGTATGTATAATAGAGAATGTGAATACTGAACACTAAACTTTACCTTTTTACATCAAAATCTTTGGTTCCTTTTCCAGAAATTTGGTATGATTTAATTACTAAATGTGGTACTCCGTGTTAAACAATATTAAGAATAAAGTGTTAGTTACGTAAGTAGTTACAAGCAATCAAATATTTCTGTTGCTGAATCTCTCTCAAAATTATTGCTGAGTGCTAAGTGTTTCTTGCTCAGTGCTGTAGATTGGCTGACTTGAGTCATACTAACTTTATTATTTTTCCCCCCAGTAGTACATGAAAAACAGTGATACATGAAATGCAATTTGAATTACCTGTGTTCCTTATCATGATAATGCGATAATGTTAACTTTAAATTTTAAAACTTCTCTCCCTTTTTTTTTTCCCCTCTTTTTTTGCTGAGGCAGTACCCTTTTCAGAAACTCATTAAAGGAGCTGGAATTTATACACACTGACCTGATCAGTGTGTATAAATACCTCGAGGGAGGGAGGAGGATGGGGTTGGCCCCTTTTCAGTGATGAGCAGTGATGGGACTAGAGGAAATGGCTTCAAACTGAAGCATCGGAAGTTCCACAGGAACTTCAGGAAAAATTTCTTGACAGGGAAGGTGACAGAGCACTGGAACAGGCTGCCCAGAGAGGTTGTGGAGTCTCCTTCTTTGGAAATCTTTCAAACCCGCTTGGATGCAGCCGTGAGCCATGTGCTCCAGGTGACCCTGCGTGTCCAGGGCAGTGGGCCTAGATGACCTCTGAGGTCCCTTCCAATCTTAAGCATTCTGTGATTCTATGAATCTGTCCGTAATAACAACACATTTTCACATCTGTTGAAGATTGTACTACTTTTTTTTAAACAGCCAACGCTATTCATATTGTAGCTGTGGAATGTGCTGTGCAATCCATTACCTTGTAACTTTCAGTTTGCAGTTAGAGCTGTGTCTCAATAATTACAGCAGAGTTGTAAATCTTTTATATTAGTTTATATTGCACTATTTTATATTTAAAATCAAATACTTTATTAAGCCCTTTTAAGCTGTAGTGAAGATGAACCATATCAAACTGTGATATTTTATCATCAGTTTCTTCATATTTTTATGTTCTTCTTATGTATCTGTTTTTATTTAGCTTACACTTCTTAAATGGTTGTTGAAGGCAACTCCCAGTACACTGTTACACCGAATTGAATGTGTTTCGTCTGTTAGAGTGTAAAACCAGTGTCTCCCAGGGGCACAATTATGGGATATAGTGAAATGTGGAAGAGAGAATATGCTATTGCTATCTCAAGACTGCAATATGTTGCCTTCAGTTATGCGTGGTATGAGTAATGACCGTTGTTCTTCAGGTGGAAGAAAATAGGACTGTCCTGTTGAACAGAATAGTCCAGTGTCTCGGGGGGTTAGGCCTTTGTACTTATAGAAAATGCTTTTGTTCTGGAAATGAGTGTGATAGAATTACAGAACACTTTTGTGTTCCATAAGGCATATTTCTATGGAAAAAAAAATCTATGCTTTGTTATCGCAGGTCAGACTGTAAAATAAAATACTTCTACTGATTTGTAGCATATGTATTATCATGTAGTTCACCTGTTATCGTAGTCCTCTGCAGGAAAAGAACAGCTGTTGAATATATTACACGTTGATAATTTTTTTCCGGGTTTTTATCTGGCTTCTTTGAGCTTTGTTTGTGAAAATACATACTGCTTCAAGTCGTGTAATTTCTTCTGTATGTCCTCTGAACATTTTTTTTAAACATGTCACTAATCAGTAATATATCACTAATCGCTAATAGCAACTACAGCTAAAAATAACTTTTGCATTCTGCATTCTACATTAGCATTTGTTCTGTGTTATGAGGGTATTTTTCTTTCCCAGGACAGCTGGGGCTCTAAGTGGCAGGTGATTGTATATACATTTAATGAGATGTTTCTTAGTGTTTCGGAATTCCAGATGTATGCGTGTTTCTTTTTGCTTGCCCTCTGGTTGATATTTAAAAATGAGATGTGATTTTGCAACTTGGATTGGTTGTTTTGCTAGCAGGCAGGCAATATTTTTGTTTATTTTTGTTTGTTTTTCTATCATGGATGTGAAAATTGGGAGAGACAAAAACGGATCTAAATGTAGATATAGTTGGTAATTGATTTCTGATTTCATTTTGTTATATACGAGCTTTATCTGGCCAGCTGATCAGTGCTTTCATTTGAGGAGATGCAGGCTGGTAGCACATGACGTTACATAAGAGAGACTCCAAATTAAAATTTTGGTGATCAGACTACTTTAAGTAGTTTTGTTACATGATCTCATGGCAGGATTTCTCAACATACCATCTAGCCTTGCGTATCATGAGATTTCTGTGTTTGTAGACTTCAGAACAAATTACTTCTAAAAATAGTCTGATGATGGCTGTGATTTCTCATATTAAGGTTGTGCCATCAGTGGTGATAATTTGCACAACTCCGAAGAACTTCAAATTTTCCATAATTCTCTATACTTACAACTCTGCAAAGACTTGTTTCTTCCTTCCGGTGCTTTGCTTTGTCCCTCATTATACTTGGACTGCATTTTTTTAGAGTAAATAAATTAGGTTACAACTCCTAGATTTAGAGTGGCCTTCTTTTTCTCTTAAAAAGTTTTCTCACACCCCAGCTCATTCATAGTTCTCTTTTCCCCAACTCCTATTTGGGTCTGCTATGTAATAATTACTTTGTAAATGCTATGTGTATAACTCTGCATCGTAAAATGAGGTGAAGTTTTCTGTGTGTTTATTTTTTTGGGGCAGGCTGGGGAACCCATGAACGCTCCATCAGCTGGTCCATTGCTGCTCCTTGCTAGAGGTGTCCAGATCCTAGAACAAAAATGCAGTCCCGAGATAGCAGTCAGGTTTTAAACAGAGGATGAAACAAAGTGCTTTTAAGCAACAATACTCAGGCTTTGTCTAGCTTTTTTTTTTTTTTTTTTTTTTTTTTTTTTTTTTCTCCAAATAAGTCTTTAAAACAGATGTCAATGGCAAACTGTGTTTTTATAGGTTATTCCTTTATTCTCATTCCTTATTCTGTTCCTGATGGCGATGGTAGGAGAGGAGCAGAACGGTGCTTCTCGCGGCAGTGTTCCTCCCCTCAGCTCGTCCTGGCGGGGCGTGCCGGCCCGTCCACCCACATGGTCCCACAGTTAGAGGTGCCGTCGCGGCACTGTCACGCCTGGCAGATGCACAGAAGCAAAGTGTGGCAGAGGCCGTATCGAGCAGCTGACGTTTCTTTTGCTTGTGTTTGCAAATCCCTGTCTGTGCTGAGTCAGGGAATAATTCTGTCTTGTCTTTGGGTTGTGGGAGTTGATGCAGCTCATTCAGTGATGTATAAAGCCTTTGGCAACTTTAGGCCATCTTGAAGAAAAGAAAGGTTGTTTCCACAAGACTGGAATCCTGATCAAAATATCAAATCCTAATGTAGACGATGGTATCGTTGCCGACATCGTTACTTCCATCCATTGCAACAGTGAAAGGTCCTAACCTAGGAGGGTTTGTGGCCCAACAGGGTCTGATGTGCTGGCCGAACTCTGACCGGCTGCACTGCTTCTGCCCTTGCAGGGAGAGGGCAGAGAGGGCTTCCAGTTGTCCTTGCTGAGTTTAGAAACTTTGTTTGTCCATCTGTGAGAAACAGTAATGTGAATAGTAAAAGTGAAACAAAATACTCATATTCCTGAATTTTTCACTGAACTTACTATCGAGCCAGATATAGTCTTAGTGAGAAGATAATGATTCTGCACAACTACTGTGTTTTGCAGACACCAGTTATTTTCTGTGGTGGCTTTTCCCAGAACTGCCATTGTAAATACTCTATAATATCACAGGCAGATATTAGACATTTTCTTCTAGATGAATTTGTACTTACTAGTGAAAATTTTGTGTGCTTTTTCCCTGGAAAAAAGCCTAAAAGAGTAAGAGTCCCTGAAGTCCTTTGCGATGGCACTTAACTAAATAAAGGCTTAAATAATTAAATTAAGCTTTTTTGGCCTAATGCACTGGAAGCCAAATAAACATAAAAATGGACACATACAGCTTATGCTATAGATATTTTCAAGATTTATATTTTCTCAAGTAGAAAAGTCATGTTTTTTCCTCTTAGAAGTAAAAATGAAGGTCAAACACAAGCATATTTAAATTCATGAGGATTTGGTAGGAGGGATGACAATTCAAAGAGTACCAAACAATGAATATTCTTTAGAAGATATTTCCTTGGTTGTGATCAGACAATCTCACAGAATATTCAAGGTTAGAAGGTTGGAAGGGACCTCTAGAGATCATCTGGTCCAACCTTCCCGCTCCAGCAGGCACCTACAGCAGGTGGCACAGGGCGGCATCCAGGCGGGTTTGGAGACCTCCAGACAAGGAGACTCCACAACCTCTTCCTTACAATCCCCCTTCATGTATTTATCTATGTTAATAAGATCCCCTCTCAGCCTTTTCCTCTCCAAGTTGAACAGGCCCAACTCACGCAGTCTCTCCTTGTACAAGAGACGCTTCAGTCCCTTAATCACCTTTGTAGCTCTCCGCTGGACCCTCTGCTAACTCATGGTTAGCTTGGTGTTAACCAGGGCTCTCAGGTCCCTCTCAGGAAAGCAGCTCCACAAATCGGTACTGGTGCCTGGGGTTATTCCTCCCCAGGTGCAGGACCCTGCACTTTTCCTTATTGAACCTCATGAGGTTCCGCTCTGCCCAAATCTCTCTCAGTCCAGGTCCCTCTGGAATGTACATTATATGTAATATATAGGGAATATACGTCTCATATACATCTATGTAAGTGGATACCGATGCCTTGAGAATTGAGTGTAATGAGTCAAGTCTTCAGGTGTATATATCAAATTACTTAAATAACAAGTAAAGAGAAACTGCATGGCAGAAGCCTCAGTCTTGCATTTATGTCCAGTTCAGTTTTTGTGTGAAGGGCCCTGTCAGCTGCTATTCTGCTCCCTTACTTGCACAACAGAAGTGCAATCTGCTTGCTAAGGGAACAGGTGAAAGCAGTTGTTGCGAGAAGGTTTTGCCTGGCTTCCAGCTCCTTAAAGTTTTTGCATGATTACAATTTTGTAAAGGAGGGCTAGCATAGTGCCAACAGAAAGTGTGACTCCTTGTGATCCTGAAAATGGACAGTTCCCTCCTGTTCCAGAGATGACTTTTTAGTGAGTGTTATGAAAATGGGTCCAGGGTCATTACAACCATTACAAATTACAACCAAGGTCATAAATTCCCTTATTTCCCTCTTTTGCTTTGCCTTTTTACTTTACAGTATTTCAGTAAGTTACTGTGAAGAAAAATAACTTTGTCAGATGTGTGTTCAATGGCTTTTTTAAAAAAAATCTTTCAATTCAAAGAACTTTTTTTATAACCTGACTCGCTCCTTTCACTAGTAAATAGAGTTTTTTTATCAACCTACTGGCTAATAAAAACCCATATTTCTTTTTATCATCATGTTAATAGAAATTGCAAAGTTCTTTCACTCTCCTAGGCTTACAGAATTCAGCTGCAGTAGAATTGCTACCTCTAATCTTGTTTCTATTTTTGCAAATTTAAGGTTTAGGTGAACATTTTAATTTCCTACCATTTCCAGATTTTTATTTAATGTATTTGAAGAGTGCTTAGTTCTTCTAGTAGGTAATAAAGACAGGAAAAATGACATTTCAGAGGAATAGCAGTTTTCCATCACTTAATAGAATGAGGAATGTGTAATGGCAAATGAGTGGAAGTAATAGAAAGATTTTTGAGAAACATGAACTTTTGAGAAAAGTGGAACTTGATAATTTTGAAGACAAACTAGTATTTTATCCTTCCCTGCAATTCATTAATTAATCCTCTTAGAATGTAGTGCAGAAATCTGTGAGCAATTACCAATATGCCATTCTACATGCCAGCAGATGTAAATGTGATTGCTTTGTCTTTGGCTAATTTTTGCGTCAAATGACTCGATGAGGTGAATATGGTTTGTTTTCTCTGTGCTGTGTTTTTACTTTGTGCAATGACTTCATTTATTTTCATCTAACACTCCCATTGGGAAAGCCCTGTTGAGACCTCTGGAATACAGTGTCCAGTTCTGCATCTTTTGTTCGGGAAGGATTATTCACATTAAAAAAAAAAAAAAAAAAAAAAAAGGAGGGGGGAGGGGAATACCCACTAAGATGCTGAGGGGAATTCAGAGACTTAGAGAAACTGAAATCTTTCTATAGAAGGTAAGTGAAAATGAGATTGAACTTTATATATGTTTAGCCTAAATGAATAAAAACAGAGATCTTGCAAATTTCTCCTATATATGCAACACAATCCAAGAACAATTAAGCAATTTTCCAGTTCAGTCTTTTAAAATATCCTAATTTTGTTAGCTTTCCTGTCACTATAATCTTCAGGAATAGAGAAGTCCTGAATTACTAATGGAAAGTAGGAAGAATATGAATTTAAAACTTAATTGCTTTAAACCTTTTTTTTTTTTTTAACATCATAACTAAAATGGCAACAGCACCAAGTTTTTTAAATTTATGTAATATATTGTTTTTATTGGAGAAAGAAGCAAATTGTAGGAATAAAAAAGATGACCCTTGGCCTCACAACTTTATGAAAATCTTGCAGTTTTTGCAGCATTTTGTAGTATTTTCAAGTTCTAGGTTTTCATTTAATTGGGCAGATACTATTGCTAGAAGGTAAACCAGTTATACCAGTCTTGCATAAAGAGAACACTTGCCAAATGATAGCAGTAATGAAGATGGGAATTCACCCCACCCTGACTTCCCACTTAATTCAAAACTTAATTAGCTGCATTTCTGTGCTAATATTAAGCACAGGAAATTTCCTTTTTACTTTGTAAATAATGTGGAAATAATACAGAAGAAGGCCTTAAATGACAGTTAATTGTACAGTTAATTATATTTTACCTGTGCATGTGAACCATCCCATTTCTGCAGTTTGAGAAGGGATTTGCTCACCCCTCTGTCAGTGTACAGCAACCCTGTAGTTAGTCAGGCCAGCCTTGTGCTGGGTGAATGTGGAAAAGTGAGATAAAAAAGTCAGATTTCAGCCTTCTTCTTCAGGGACTTAGTCCATTTTCTGTTTTTACTGTTTTAAACATTAAACTTCCTTGGTTTTCAGTTTAGATTTTCAACAATTTCTGTCTTTTTATATGTTTAATTACTTAATCTGAAAGTAAATTTCACATTTTATTTACATTTAAAGATATTTTACTTTATACTTTGTAATAATCAGGTCTACAAATGAATTGTAATAAGTTTTTATTCTGTTGGGCTATAATAAACACAATGACTGTACATAAAGAACTCTTTGTAAGTAGATGAGTTTTTTTTCCCCTTTCTCCCTTTTGAGAATTGAGACAACTAAATGGCAAATCCTAAGCTTTTCATTTCAAAATAAGAACATGAGTTGTCTTGAGGAAAATAATGTTTAATCTGACATGGTATTCATTTGTCCTTGCTGACAACTTCATTGCACTGACATGTTGGTGTTGTGCAACTTCCTGAAGTTCATGCCAAGTGACACGTTCACTGTTGAGTTTCAGCTCAGTTTTCCACGCATTATAGCATCTGTCTGCATAAGTCACTGGCAATTCTGTGCTTAGAACAGTAGGGCCAGAATCAATCTATTCTTTTAATTGGAGAGATAAGCAATACAGAAACATTTAAGAAACACTGAATTTCTTTATTATTTATGAAGATATAGATGCTTCCTCTTCTGTAGTTTCAAAGCACGTTAAATATAAAACTTCAGTCTTCCTCTAAATATGTCTGCAGCAAAGAGTTATTTTTCAGAGTTCATAATTGCTTGGCTCAGTCATGTTTTCTTAATAGTTTGTGCTGTAAATAAAAGGCAGGTCTCTGACGTCTTACATTTGTTTTTTTTACAGAACATACTTTCTGAATACAGAAATTACGATTCTTTCTTGAGTCTTCTTCTAAATAAAGTTTTATACCAATAGTGAAAACTAATTGATCAGATAATACAAATTTGATTTTGAGTGAAACAAATACCAGGACTGAGCAATCTTCTCTGGAGCAGGTAGCAAAATAAGCATGGCTCTCGGTTAATATTTGATACATGCTGGTGCCCGAGTTGCACAGAGTTGCAAAAGTGATTGACAACAAGTCTTAAAGGTGAATGGTAGCAGTGAGGGATAGGCAGTTACAAAGTACTGAATTAATCAAAACCCTGATCTTTGAAAAGGACACAATGTTATTTGTGCATGGATACATGTCTTCATGCAGCGCAACCCATCTGTCCTGTTTGTGATGATGGAAGTTTCTGTATTTTCCAGCAAAAATTCAAAGCAAGTTTGAATTTGTACTGTCCCTATTTATTTGGTAAGGTTTTCTGTTATGTCTTAACTGGTTTTCTGTTGAATAATTGCTGCAAGAGTTGATGGAAGGGGTAGTCCCAACTGCTGTGTGTGCATCCTGCTTATCTTTTGCATTGGATTTCTGTGTATTTAGCTGCAGAATGAAGAGCCAGATAAATTGGTCTGATTGTATGTGTTTAACTTGACTAATATTACAGCTTGCTTCAAGGTAGTACCTCTCCATCTCCATGACATCGGGACATTGAACCACAGCATTATTGATCTCCTGCTGAGTATGTTTCTGGTACATTCAGGGGCCTTGATTTTAATGGTGTGAAGATACAGGGATTTTTTTCTAACAAACGGCAGCTAGAACTACTGGAGTGAGAAGGAGAAAAGGAGCCTTTAAACAGAAGTATTGTCCATTAAGTTCTACTAATTCAGATCGTGTAGTCATTTTGGAAAACATAGAACCGGTTGTACAGAACATTGCAAAGTTAGTGCTGGGGACTGCTACACTTAATATTTTATATCTTAACATGGTGATTTACTTTTGTATGATGATTGTGTGATTAAGCTGGTTAACTTTAGCTGCAAACCAGCTAGTTCTACCGCATTCCCAGTGGTGGTTGTAGGGTAGATACAACCCATTTAGGCAAATGTTTCTTTCTTCTGAGACGGTAACGTGTTGTATTTATCCCATCTTTACTCTAGACTTATCCTGTCTTTACTCTAGATTTTCAGATGCTGGATGTCTTTCTACAAATAAAGTTTGTAAAAAGAAGCTTAAATTTGGGTTTGGGCTCGCTTTTAGATTAGTGGGGTACAGTTGGTATGGGACTGTCATACAGTTGGTATGTACCTGGAACTAAGTGCCTCTCTACTTGTTTGTTTGTTTGTTTGTTTGTTTAAAGCTTTTGTGCTGTTAAAGTCCTGTCCCTTTTCCTTAACCTAACTTCATAAGTTTCTTTAGAATATATGCTTCTGCTCAGCTCTCATAATGTTAACCTAAAAGTTTTACATGTTAATACTCACAAATGTTAGTTTCATTGTTGAAGAAAAACACAACTTTGTGTTTGTGCTTTTTAACTACAGTAATTTCTGTAAAACAGAAATAAGTCTTACAGAACAAGTCAAGCTTGTTTTTTACAGTTTTTCAAAGTACAGGATGCTAAAATTGTGTTGCACCACTAATAACTGTGTTTGATTCTCTTGGGAGCACTAGATAAGTATACAAAAGATTGGAGAAAATATGAAGAATATATACTTAATGTATAATTTGCATATCATTATTTAAAGTAGAGTTATGTGAAAGATATATGTGTATGTATATATGTCACACATATGAAATATACAATTGATAATGTAAATATCCATGTTTAAAATTAAAATGTCCCAGCTGTCACTCCTTTCCAAGGTGAACCAGACCGTCTCTTAGCTGCAGTAAAATATATGCCTATGGAAAGATGCTTAGCTTCTCGCTCAGATGAGTAAGTTCTTGGGTACTAAGGGCATGCGCGAGCAGGACACTGCTAATTACATGACTACCAGAGCGCTAATTGGGAAAACTTGACAGGCTGGAGATCGTCAGGTCTTCAGATCAGTGCTGCAGGTGGACTAAACTTTTATTGCAGGACTTGTGATTAATGATCTAGTCATTGGTCCAAGAAATCTTAGGAAGTACACGTGTACCTTCATGTAATATATGCTTATGTTGTGATTTGTGCACTGAGAGGCTGTGAGATACGCCCTGGACTGGACCAAGTGATTTTGTGATTGCACATAGACGGCATTGAAAAACATTTGGTCTGAAGAATACTTCCTAACATGTGCAAACCCTGTAGTGCTTGAGCCATAATAAAATTAATCTGGGGAAAGAATGAAGCCTTGCTGATTTTATTTGCAGTTGTATGGTCTTTTTCCAGTTACTTTTCCAATTTCTTTTGGAAACTTCTTTCTATTTCCAGTATTTTCTTGTTTGTGATAATGTTTTAGAGAGCATTTTCCCAGCACTGACCCTTTTGGTGTTTTGAAGCTTGTTGAAGCACTGACTTTTAAGAGAGGAATTTCTTTCCATTCTTGTATCCAGTGAAGGAGACCAAGTAGATCAAGAAGGTGGCAGCTGATAGACGCAGCCGAGTGCCAGAGATAATTCCTCAGGATTGCCTCTTGTGGACTTTCTCCTCTTTTGGAAGTGTTCCCCTGAGGGAGAAAGTAGTCTCTTCTCTAGGGCAGTTGGGTTCTTAGGCACCCAGATAGTATTTATTTATACAAACTAACTTTTTCTTCTTGTTGGTCAGTATTCAGGGATCAGAAAACTGCTGCTTTGCAGTATGATCTATCAATAGTAAACTGTAATTGTTTGTCATCCTTTGCAAATGATGAGCTGCAACTTTAAGGACTTTTCTTACCACACTCAAATGTATTTAAACTCCTAATTTGGAGTTTTGGTGGGTTATCCAGTAGCTTTGGGAATAATGCCAGATGAAGACTTCTGGCACTGCCGCAGGCGTAGATGTACTCAGATACAGAACATTGTTTAAAAATTGCAGTGGCCATCTAGGAACTAGAGCTTCAGCTAATACAGGAAATGCCGTGTTTCCAATTTAAAGGGAGAAATACAGCCTTGTTTTCTGACTTCTGGAGGTAAGCCTAGGGTTCTAGTTGGCCTAGGGGACTGTTTAACTGAAGAGAAATTCTTTCTGATCTAGATTGCTGAAATTTTGGACCTTTTAATTTCTGATGTCATAGTAAGTTTTATATTTCTATCAGCATGATGCTATAAAAGAAAAATTAAAGAGGGTTCGTATATGAACCTAGGTTTATGTATATGTGTGTATGTGTGTATATATGCATATATTACAGGTCTCCAAAGTGTGTGTAGGGGAACTTGATTTACCATTTTACTGTATGGTTTTTTCTTTTTATATATATATACATAGGGGTGTGTGTGTGTGTGTGTGTGTGTGTGTGTGTGTGTGTGTGTGTGTATACATATATATATGGAATTATGCTTATTTCCTCCATTTACGTTGTCCACTTCTGCAGCTGAAGTACATCTACAAATTTTGAATTGGCAGTGTCATGTTTAATGCTCTGGAAGGGGCTTTTAAAAGCCTCAGCTGTATGAAATTGGAATTGTTTGTTGTTTAAAGCTAGTTCAGTTATTATAAAACCCCAACAATATCAGATTTTTCTACCTTAGCAAATAAGTCTTCTTTAAATTGTTTGTATTCCAGATGTTACATCTATTATAGACACTGTATAGGAAATAGAAAATCTGAACTGTATGTTCAAGGAAACTTGATTAGGCAGGGGAAGATATTGGTGAAGAAAGGAATCCACACAAATTTTTAAAAATCATTTTACTTGCATACTGAATTTTACATGGGTTTTGTATGAGCACTGAGATGCTTCTGATTTCTTACAGCATGTGCTGAAGGTTTGTGCCAGAGAACCTCACTAATGAGATAAAATGCTGATTCCAGTTAATGTAAATTGAAAATTCCCATCAATTTTGGTGAGACTGGAATTATCTGCCTTTTAACTGAAAGATTCTTTTATTATTTGCAATAAAGCAAATGCAATGTATTACATCTTTCACAAGGATGAATTACATATTGTGTATTTATACGATGTTGCAAACAGAAGAAAGTGTGATTGCATAACACCTGACTTAAACCTGACTCTTGCTTTATTGGCTTTGTGTCTGTCTGTGTGAGATAATTACAGCACTTCCAGTGGAAAGTGGAAATATTTTGTGGACATGTTTTTCTGAGATTTTTTTTTTCTTCTACTAGATGTATCTTACTCTGTCCTTGTAGAAGTTACTTGATAAAAGGATGATTCAGCTGATCGTTAACTGTTTTCTGTTTGCAGCTTGCAAAACGACAATGTCACAGAACTGACCACATTCATCACAGTAAGTGTACCATAGCAGTAAGTATTCAGATAACATTCTGAGTAGCATGAATCATACAGGGAACAGGGAATTGTTGTTTATCGTCTATGTACTTTACGATTTATAGATTATATAAATCATCCCAGTAATGCACCGAATTCTGCTCCCAGGTCCTGATTCAGCAAGGTGCTTAAACATATGCTTAAGTAAGCTTTTTAGATTCTTTGTCATCTACATTTACAATTACTTTTGTGACTTCAGCTTGACTTCAGGCTTAATATTGTGTAGTTGTTTAGGGGCCTCTGTTATTATTATTTTTAATCGCTAATAGCATTGTAATAAGCAGTAATGGACGTTTCCGGAGTTTACCTGTGTAGATTTGATATACAAATATGATAAAATACTATCTTACTGTAAAAAATGTTTTGAGTATGTCTTAATAATTTTAAACATTCCATTTTCAATTTTAAACTTTCATGCTTCAATAACTTTCAAAGTTATTTTGGATGTTCTGAATTAGTGTGATATTATGCTACACAGTAAGTATGTGTTACCCTATTTTATTAAAAGATGATGTAGTTGGACTACTTAACAAATGGGACTGTTATAAATAAGAAGTGAGGAATTTTGTATTCACATTAATTTGCTCTCTTTCCAAGACAGTTTTAAAAATCCTCGTATCTCCAGCTAAAATAAAGTTTTGCTGAAAACTAACGTAAATGAAAGGAAATTACACAAAAAGCCTGGCTGGATGTACTTAGTTTAGTTTAGAGGCAAATTTATGGATTAAACTTTCAGGCACTTGTTTTCATTTTCAATGTGGTTATTGTCTGTGAGGACCACAAAGTAAGATGTATGAAAGTATGAAATAAATTTAAAAAATCATTCTAAATCAATAGTCCTGGTCTTTCTTAGATTATATACAAATTCTTCATGATCTCATGGTGTACCCTAAAAATATGCAATACATGATTTATTATGTAAATAGGTACTTTGAGTTGGTGTCCAGTAATGAGGTTATACACTGCTTAACAAGATCCTCCCTTAGACCCTAAACTGGTTTACTGTACAAGTCTTATGTTTTGGTGTTTTGGTAGTGACCTTCCTGCATCCCAGAGATGCTTACAGTCAGTGAAGTTATAATTAGCACTGATAACACAACAACAAAAAAAAACCTAAGTATTTTCTTTGAACGTTGTCTAAAAATCTCTTTAAGGTTAGATTTAAAAGGCTCAGCTTTTGGAAGAACTTCTAAAAGAGTTAGTTCCAAAGTAGAAAGAGAAGCTATTAAGGCACTACATGTGACTTCAAACAGTGTTTAGGAATAGTAAGAACACAGGCATCTGCTGACTTCAAAGAATAGACTAGTTTCATATGGAGAGAGCAGATCTTTTAAACAGGAGGGAACAAGTGATTTAAAGGTCAAAAGAACACTTTTCAGGGAATACACTGCTTAGCAGGCAGCCAGTGATACGATAGCAAAACAGGAGGGAGATACGATAACCTGTGTAAGTGAGGAGCAGAAATTTGAATCAGTTTAAAAAAAAAAAAAAAAAAAAAGGCAAAGCTAGGAAGGTCAGCAAGTAGCTTGCACTAATAAAGTCAGACGAAAGCAGGAAGACTGTAACTAGTTTCCACCATGACTTAGAGATTAATACAGGGAGCAGACATTGTGGAACTTGCTCTAATACAGTAGAATTAATGTAAGGTGAGATTGTTTTAATGAAAAAGCCTTCTTTTCACAAAAAAACCTAGAACTCTTTTTTTATTTGATGAAATAATTTATTTGGTAAATCTACTGAAACGGACACTAACACAAAATTAAGCTCCCTTCTCAACCTCTCTGTTTGAATAAAGACAGGAATCTTTCTACAAGGAGCTTCCAGTTTTAGATTTTTTTTTTTTTTTTAGAAAAAAAAAAAGGACAAAAGAAAAAATAAGAAAAAATAAGGAAATAAGGGAAAAAAAACCTTTTCCTTTCAAGGTCGATACTAATTTACAATATAAATACATGGAAGTATGAAGGCAACCGTTATTTGAGTTTCAAACTGTCTTGTTATCTGACCATTCTGAGCACTCAGATGTTGTTAGCATTCTTTCCTCTTGTGTTTTTGTAATCTATTGCCCGCACATGAGTCTAGACCTTAGTTTGAGAACAGTTTTCCGTGGACTGATGAGCTTGGACTGAGAGCTGGGAGCTGGCTGAAGCTTTCTAATGCTCTGCTGAACAATCAGGGCAAATAGTGGGCCTAACTCTGTAAAAGAATGTTCCTTAAATGGTGAAGTTGACATGCATATATTTTTTTTTCCATTAAAATGTGCAATGGGATAAGAACAGAAAGAAATTTTACAAAGATTTGTGCCTAATAACCTTATTAATAACCACTGATTACCCTAAAACAATTATTTTAACCCCTAATCACATCTCATTTTACTATTTTGCAAAAGAAAAAACCCAAAATCTTAAGCATCCCTCTTTATCTGTAGAAACAGAAATAAAAGAGAATGCTGGTCTGCTACCTGAGAGGTTATACAAGCATTGCTTTCTATAAATATGTATATATTCATAGTACTTTCAAGTGATGATTGCATTGCATGAGGTTTCAGTATAGGCCAGTGCTTGCTGAGAAAAGACAGCAGGTATTTATCTGATCCCAAAATTTGTTAAGATTAAAAATGGTTTGAACCACACTGTAAGATAGAGAATGAAGGGATTTTAAATGATGACTTTCAGATACCTTACAGGTGGATCTTTCAGAGTGAGGAGACTCTGATTCTACTTGCCTGAATCTTTACTAGTCCAGTATGATCAGAACACATTATGTAAAGATCGCCGTAGGACTGTCATTGACGCAGATCATATCTCAGTATCAGAATTTGTTGTCTAGGAACAAGAAAAGTCTTAATTTTCAATGGGATGTTGACAACTGTCTGTGAAATAAACTCAGCTACTTTATTGTACTTAAATTTTGACTTTTTTTGGTTTCATTTCTTCTTTTGTTGTTGTTTGCTCGTTTGAAGCAAACATAGTGAAAGCTTCTCAAGTTACCAGTTCCATCAACTTCATGGAAATGCAACTTGAGTAAGAAGACGTTGCTGTTGTGGGTTTTTTTTTTTTTTTGTTTGTTTGTTTTTTATGTGGCTGTAACAATGCAGTTTCTGGTTATTATTTACCATGTGTTTTAATGTAAGAAATCAACTAAGCAGTAGATAGTGTGATGTTTGGAACAGAATTTTGTAGCGAACTAGAGGATTAGGGGTAGAAGAGTTCATGCTGTTAAAATATATTGCCATTACAGAAATAATGATGTTAGTTAATATTCTAGTTAGAAGAAGAATGATGATATTTATAATCAAATGTTTGTATGTTTTTCTTTGAGAAAAAATCTTGACTAAAAAGCTGAAACAGTAGTAGTAAGAATTTGGCAAGTTTTGAAAACAGCCCCATTTCCTTTCCAAATAAGAAAGTGTGCATTGGCATAATGTGAATTGATCACAAGCAGTGTGAAGGTAAACAACAAGAAGAACAAAGCATGCAAGACTGTCCTTTTCAGATCCAAGAAAGATCCAATACCTTCGAAGTAGTGGCTGTGAAATGCAGAAGGAAATTGAACAGAAGCACTTTTCTTAATATAAAATATACTGTTAGGTGTGTGTACACACTAACCTGTTAAGCTCAATAAAGCGCACATTTGCAGAAAAATTTAGGTTAGGCAAGTGTCTTGGTGTTTTAGATCCGTGTATTTATGACTTGTCAACTGCTACAGATCAGAACAGAAGAAACTGAACAAAATAAACATGGTCATCCAGCTGTAGGTGAAATGAGGCAAGTCTGGCAATTGACAGGTATTGAGAAACTGGTTAGTAATGGCTTTGGAGCCAACTGTGCGGAGAGGGACAGGGGAAACAAAGGAGACGAAAAAAATCAGTAGACTCAAGCTGAGCAAAACTATTTCTTTATAGTTGCAGCCAGAGTGTATCATTGTTTGCTCTCCCCTAGATGTTTCCATTCTCCTGTCCAGGAAGCTTAAGCATTTAAGCCTTTGCTGTATTAGTGTCTTGTTGTTTTTTTTTCTCCACTTCTGAAAACTGAAGGGTTGCAGGATTCATTTGAAGGTGTACTTAGTAATGAAAAAGGAATCTTTGTTCCTGGATTTCCCCAAACATGCTACTTCCTGCTTATAGCATTGCAATTCAAAAAGAGCAGGGGTTTTTTTGTTTTTTTTTGATCCTATAAGATGATGTTCATTTAGCAAAATTGGAAGAAAAACCAAAACCTTCCAAAACAGTTAATCTCCAAAGAAATATGAAAATTTATCTTCTTTATACATTGGTATCAATTGAAGATTTAATTGTATCTTCTGTATGACAGTGATGAAAATTCTCTAAGAAACTCAGAATAGCAAATATTTAACACTGCTTTTTGTGCTTATTGTAGTAAATGTACCTGATGTAAATAAAGGTTAAAGACAATAGGCTTTTTTTCCTCTTCACATAGCTATGCTTAGATTGTTTTTTTTCTAGTTAAAACTTAAAGTAGTGGTATTTTTATACCACTTTAAAAGATAACTGTGTGGTGTTAGTTTTTAAGAAAATCTGGTTTTAAATTTTATATATATAAAAAAAATTATGTGTCAGTGTGCATACTTCCTTGCATATATTGATGTATTTATATCTCATTACAAAGAAAAACAAGTTAGTATGATAAATTAAGAGTTCTAGAAAGTTAAAAAAATACACAAGAGTTGGAAGGAAAAAATCCATGAGGTGTGCTCGTTCCAGAACACCTTGATGTATTAATTTTCTTTTATACAGCTGTTAGACTGATTTACTATGTTGTGTTTGATAATAGGCAAAATTTTCTTAAAAGCTACTGACACAACTTTTTAAAAAGTTCCTGCAAGTATTTTAATGTTGTTACTAAAAAAAACAGATTTAATAATGGCTCTGTGCAGAAAGGGCTAAAGAACAGATTTGATTATATATTGTTAATCCGTGATTAGCATCTGTTAGGAGGAATAAGTGGTTTACTTAGCTTCACTGTACAGATGGCAACTGGAGGAGTTCAGATGTAAATTGAATTTTCTGTAGTATCACTATATTGTTAAAACCAGCTGGTTTTATTGTTGTAATAGCAGTGGTAAGGCTGCACAAAAAAAAAAATACGGACAATTCTCGTTATTTGTAGTTACTTCAAAAGTCTAAGACTTCAGAATACAGTTGGTCTCTCAAAATACAGTTGGTCAAGAGTTTTAATGAGAAGAGTGTCGTTAATACAAAGCCTTCTTTGCTTGTGGGAACTGGAACGCATTTTTTTAATTAAACTTCAGTCTGAATAAATAATAGCTCTGTAATTTAAGTGTTTAGGTTAAAGAGACAGTTCTAGTTATCTGTTTGTAAAAGATAATTTTAGAAATATAAATCAATGCAGCTGTATCTTTTGAATCTGTGAGCAGTTGTCTTAAGGGTCTTTGCTTCTTTCAGTAGCTAGTCTGAGTACATATGAGTGCTCCTGTTGTTACTAGAAAGCTGTTTTTAGTAGGACCTCACAAATACATCACAGGCAAGCTCCAAAAAGATGTAGTTGGATACAGATTGCTTGAAAGATAAAGGAAATAGGGGCATACTACTTTTTGTTGTTTTTTTTTCAAATGAATGTTATCAGATTTCACAATATTATTGTCAGTTTAGTATTTAATATTCCTTATATCTTCAACTCTCCAATTCTTCAAAAGCTTCAGCCGACACTAACTGTTCTTATTTAATTCTCTGATTTAAAATTACTAGCAAATCCTGTTGACTTAGGTCCAAGAAAGAGTGGACAGTGAAGTGTGGATCCGTGTTTGCCCTAATACAAGGCTGGTCCATGGAAGTCTTCCTCCTTGTGTTCTGAAGTTTGCCAGCGTGGAAGAATCGAACAGGTGGTTAGTGGAAATGATGAGTAAAGGAAGTTGAATTGCACATAAGCTACAACATAACTGAAATGTATGTTGGCACTAGCTGGAGAATTGAACACCTTTTTTGAGAGAGAGAAAGAGAGAGAGGTGATATTAGTGGCATGTAAATTACCTTTAATTCGTAAAACAAACATGCAGAATTGGTATTGTTTGTTTTCGTGTGTAGCTGTTCTGAGCAGTTCTAGAACAGGCACCAAGATGCTGTCCAATTGTTAAAGCCTTGCACTACAATCTACCCAGACCATCGTATATTTTGGCCAGGGAGAATCTAAGCGGCACCATACCCTAGTGACTGAAGAGCCATCTTTCCATGTGAATTTAAATATATATTGATGGATGAAATTGCATTTGAGTTGGGAATATTAAAACGTCTATACAAAGAGTGAACACTAGACAGAGAGCAGGTAGAGGTTCAAAGAAGTGAAACAGATAAAGTGAATTTTAAAAGTAGCTGGCATTATTACTTACATGACAGAGAAATGAAGACATGAGCAGTGTGAAGGAAGAGTGGCAAAGGTAAAGCTGAGCTTGCCACCTATCTAGTTTACAAGAATTAAGATGTGACTTGTCATAAAGCTGCTTGTAAATTTTGTCTTGTGCACAAATATATCCTGCCATGTATGTAACAAATTGGCGGTTTATATAGCAATAGCTGGTCATGTAGCTAGCAGGTCGATTGATCTGTCTCTCTCAAAAGCATAAAATTGTTGCTCGTGGTCTAGCTCCACTGTAAAATCAAGCTCCGGGTTTGCAGGTTTAAAATATGATTTCAGAGAACCAACATCTACATGAATCTAAAGACTCAAGAAACACATTTGATAGAATTTTATTTATTTATTTTATTTTACTGTAGGAACATAATCATTTAGATCTTTGTTTAGGAGGGCAAGATCTTATTTCCCTTATGTCTCAGCTTTACAGTGTTTTCCTTTTTTTCTGTTAAATTGTCCAAAATACTGAGCTAAATAGACAGCATAATTGTGTTGATTTTAATAAAGTTGTGTTAGTTTAGTCTGACTGAGACTATTAGGCTTGTTTTGTTTATTTGGAGAAAAAAAAAGGCAACATTCAGTTTATATTTTGGTGCATATCTGTAAATAGACTCCTTAAAATGGTTAAATGCAATTAATTTCATGTGGTTATAAAAATTTTAAAGGTGTTTTCTCCTATTTTAAATTTCATAAACATTTCATTTAAAAGAAGTGTAGTGACAGAAAATAAATAGATTTTAGATTTTTAACATTATTGTACAATCAGATCAAATAAGAAATGGTATATTAGAGGACAGCTTAAATGCCTGTCAGTTGAATAAATCATGAGTTTAGAGCTTGTAGAAAGGATATATGTATCATCTGTTTGAGATGTATCACAGAGGTGATATCAAGGTGAAAACAGACTTCCAGAATGGTTGAAAATCATTGATATTCTGACTCTGAGGCTGTAAATGGCTCTGTGGCAGATGGAGTCTTTGTCAAGAGAAAGAAAAATGGCAGCTTTGGAACATCATAGACATTCTTGCAAGCAGCTCAGCACACAGACTGTGACCTTCTAGTGTTCAGGAGTTTCTCTTGTGCTTTAATAAATAGTCCTCTGATTTTATTCCCTAGAAGTACATAAATGGTAATCATAATTCACTACAAATAGAGGTATTTCCCTATGAAAAAACATAAGCCGGTATTATTACTTTTTTTTTTTTTTTTTTTTAAAGTAAGCTTTATAGGATTCCCATAATTTATGTATAAAGTGCCAGGAATGTCTTTAAATGTGTGTGAGTGTTATTTGAAGCAAAAAAGTGGGTGTGTTTCTGTGTGTGTACACAACTGTGCTTCAGCACACAATACTTAAATTGTATACAAACTATTCTCTGGAACATGATTTTGAAGTATGAGAAGATACACAGTTATTGGACAGTGTTCACTTTTAGAATATGTTCATAATGTGAGTGTCTGCCTAACTTTGGTAAAATATGTAATTGTGGACTACTTCTGTTGAAAAAGCTATATTCTGTACAATTCAAAGGGAAAAATATTCAAGAATAGAAAAATGTAAAATAAACTCTCTCAATGGTGTTCAGAACCAGATGCTGTCAGTTGCTAAAAGATCTGAGTTTTTAACAGTAATTTCAGAGAATATTGCATTCATCATTTTATGTTTTTCTGTTCTTGAACTAAACTTACAGGGTGGAGGCTATTCATAGAATTAGGGTTCACTTTTGTCTGTTGAAACTGGTGGTTTCACATTTCCTCTGTTGCAATTTATACTCTTTTGCACCAATTTTTGAAAGTTATGAAGGTACGATATATCTTATGTAAAGATGCATATATCATTGCCTAATATATTGTCACATATTTCATATACGCAGTAGACTTGGATATCTGTTTTCTCAGTAATTTAAGATTTTACCTTTGAGCAATTCTGTATATTCTAAGGTCCGTATACCGCTAATAAAACTGCTCATGTCAGGGGAAATGGTATATGGACTCAAGAGCCTATAACATCTCGTCAAGGATGCCTAACTGGACAGCTGACCTATGTTACAGGCTAATAATTCATTGTTAAAATAAAAAGTGCAGGGATTTCACAACTATCACCTGCCAGGAATACTCTTTCACTCATTTGACAATTGTTAGAATTATTGAAAGCAATCACTATGGATCCCATAAGAGAATGACCCAGTACTTTCAAGGGTCAAGGTTGTTTCATTAGAATCTTTTCTCTTTTGACCCTGGGAGGTTGTACGCTTTGTTCTTGAAGGTAAATCCATTGTAATTAACTCTGCCTCTCTTTTTAGTTTTGGTCATTTTAGGATTTTGTTTTTGG
>JAUBOD010000067.1:30000-35728 GCA_032353885.1 Nothura maculosa
TAAAACCCTAACATCTGTATTAACCTAGATAATGGTGTTGAATAAATTTCATTTTCTGTGCTGTGAAGCAAGGCGTCACGTTAGCACTTTTGAAACTGTTGCTTTGAGTTTTTTTTTTTTCCTTTTACAGTTGGACTCTATATCTTAAAATGTTAATTAAGATCGTTTCTTAATCGTGTGTGCTTCTTGGCTTGCTTTTTTTTTTTTTTTTTTTTGGGATAGGTGTTTTGGAAATTGATGCCTAAGAGATTGAGAAGACAGTGATTAGGAATGTATATGTCACTTTCAGGTATTTCTGGTTGTAATTCAGGTTTCCATTTCCTGTTGCTTCTTCATACCAAAACTATTTTGGGAGCAGCTTGTTTTGCAGCATATGCACATGTAATTTTCAGTTAACAGAAAATAAATAATTTCTCTAGCTTACCCTAAACAGGAAAACTGTGGGATAGTATTGATATATATATAGTATTGACAATATGTACAAATCTTAATGGTTCAGAACTATTTTTATTTTTTCTCACAAAAAAATAACACACACAAGTATTAATTTTAGTATATATTTTGCTATATATATGTTATTATTGTACAAAGGTAGAAGTATTTTTAGCCTCTGATGTTATTAAAATACAGGTGCAGGTTTTATCCAGAACTCCATGCTTCACCTAGGTTGGTTTCCTCAGGTGAGCGTGCGTCTTTACTTGCGATCTGAGTGCTCCATCTGCCTTTCAGTTTGTTTACCAGGAAATAAAGATGTGTAAACTGCAGGAAGTACTGTTTGACCCTCTCCGACAGTATCTCATTACAATAATTGCTAATCTCTGAGTAAGACAGCCATGTTTTGTGTGTAACAGAGAAGGAGGTTGTGTTAGATAAAACGTAGATGCCTCCTCGAGTAGGGCATGTAAATGTTTGCTGTGATTCTGCTTCCACGCCAGCCTTAGCTGACAGACTCCTGGCGACCCGTGGGCTCCTGCAAGTGGGGCAGGAGTCTGGCTGTTTGCTCGGGCTTGCTGCCCGAGCCCGCGCCTGCTCTTTGGGAGCGCTGGCACCGCGCTGAGCGACAGCGTCATGGCTACTTCCTGAATAAGCCGCTCGCCGCAGTAAGCTCTTTGCGTTCGCGTCTGCTCGACTGCAGTGCCAGGGGCGCTGCGCTTTCCTCTCTGCTCTCAGCCTCCAAGTAAATATTTTTAAATGTTGAGAGATTGAAGTAAGAATATATAGAGCTGCAATTTTCCATTACTAATGTTTCAGCATTCCTTCTAAGAAGGAAAACTACTGATTTTATGTGATGTTTATCTGACAGAAGCAAATAAAATGATTTGCATGAGTTTTATACACACACACACACACACACACACACACACACACACACACATACACACACAAAGCCTGTCTATGTGTTGTACAGCAAACCATTAACTTTATTAACTATTTATTAACTTTTGTTAGCTTTATGAGAAATCGTGATGAATATTAAACAAGTATAATTTTGTGAAATGAACCTGTAATACATTCTAGAGTACTAATAGTTCATGGTTTATTATTTATAGCCCTTGCAGAACTGTTTTACATCTACCCAAGCATTTGTTTTATTTGAAACCTTATCTTCTATGTCAGCTTTTTAAAAGTATATAAGGAATTTTGCACTGTTTTTATGTATTTATTATAACATGAATATTTTTCCCTCAAGTAATTCCTTGTCTCTTGCTAATGAGGATGAGGTGGGTGTGACAGCTGTCACACAGTGCTCTGGTCCTCTTTTTTTTTTTTTTTGTTCATGTATATCAAGGAGATTTCCTCCTCTTAAAGTGACGGTTGCAGTGCACTGCTGGTCTCATTCCACTCCATTAAGTCTATCCAAAATGATTTTGTTAAGACTGACCTTACAGTGGTACTGTGTGTGGAATGGAATTTGTAATGCAGAGTAGAATGTACTGTCATAAACATGACTGCATTTCTGCATCAAATAATACCAAACTAGTTCTTAGTTATTTAATCTACATCTTGAAAGGAGCAATGTCCGACTTCTTGGTTTATGTTAGTATTAAAATGGTGTTGTGATCTTTGAGAGAGGAGTTCTTTTCTTTTTACACCTATAGTGAACTTTTATTTAAAATTTTACCTTAACATAGTAAATAATTATGTAAAAGTTTCTTCATAGGAGAAAACAACTATATTGTTATACAACGGAATTGAAAATCAAATCTGGAAATTCAAATTATTATTCACATTTAAAGGGAAATGATTCATGTTTTCAAATTAAATAATTAAGGGACTTGTATCATGTGTGAGAAATACATATCTTGGTGCATTAGAAAAAAATAGGAGTGGGGCAGGGACAGAGGGAGAAGGATTTTTTTGAGATATGTGAGCTATTATTTTGTACAGATTGTATAGAGGAGAGAATGGATGGAGCATGGAGATGAAGTGTATTTTAGCAGCACAAAGCAGGGCAGGGATTCAATCTAAAGAACAGCAGTAGTAGTTTGTTAAATGACTCTCTGTGCATGTGCCTGAGGAGAGCTCAGCGGTGACACCCCACCTGTCCTGTCTATCTTGTTCTTTCCCCTGTGTGCAGTGTGTGCCAGGAGGATTCCTGAGCTGGAGCCATGCGAGTGTTTCCTTTGAGACTGCCTCAGGATCTGGGGAGTCCCGGCTGCAGAGGGAGGCAGGCCCTCTCTACAGGCTGTCTCATTGCAAAAGCCATGTGATTGGAAGAGTTAGACTAACCAGTTTTACAAAGCACCATGCCATTAATTATTTAACAAAATACTGCATGTCTGTTGCTAACAGATAAAATGATATACAATTTATTTTTTTTCTAAAGAAATTACAATATAAGCAATATTGAAACATTTCAGAAATACCCAGATTTGGGTGTCATCTAAACCTGCACATCACCACCTGTTTTGTCAAAGCTCTGCATTTTTGCTCTCCTGACAGCACTTCCCTCTCTCCTCTGACACCTGGAAAGAGAGTGGTGCTGGGCAGGGTGTCAGCGGAGTGTCCCTGGGTGAGCGGATTGCTGGGCAGCTGGCAGCCTCTGGGGGCCGCAGCTGGGGATTCCTGCCACCCTCAGCCCTCCTGTCGCTGCCTCGGGCGGACGGTCGCAGCTCTGGGTGTCGCTGAGGGCCAGCCGTAATGCACGCTGGCCTGGAGAGTGCTCTGTGTGGTGGCCTGTGAGAATGCTGCACGGCTGTATTGGTCTGTAATCCTTAACAAGGTGCACCAAGAAAGTGGTAATCTCATGCAGGTAAAATAAGACTGGTGTTTTAGCTGAAGTTCTTTGGTCGTGTGCGAAAACTTGGGGCTTGGCTTGTGGTTATGCAGCTTGTGGATATGGGATGTTTTTGTGCCTTTGTTGGGAACCTCAAATCCAGCTGCAAGTTGTGAGTTGCACTGGTATCCTCGCAGTAGTAGGAACAGTTTCGTGTGTCCTTCCTCCAGCAGATGGTGGTAGCAATAAACTGTCAGGTGATTCTATTTCTAGCAGATTTTCAGTAATGTGTGAGTAGGATTGAAATGTCAGACTTGTACCTGCCAGGTATTGAGACCTGCAGGCAAGCATAATCTTTTAACACTATAATAGCTACCAAGGCTTTTGCTAAAGCTTGTTTTTTATTTTTTAGAGAAGTATTTTTCTTATTACTGAATTCAGATACACTTCCCTGGATGCATTTTCCCCCTTTCAAGTTTTAAGACCTTGCTGCTTGGCTGCTGGCAGGATCAATGAATGAATAACCCGTGTGAGATCCCCTGAGAACTGGGGTGGTGGCAGGGATGGGGCTCCTCAACACAGAGCTCGCTCTGGTAGTGCCTGGCAGTGCGTCTCGATTCCCCCAGACACATCAGAGTGGCTGGTTGCTGACGTCGCTGCCTATACCCCCATAGTGCTAGTGGGAGCCATCATGTGCCCCTGTATGACACAGGGCTCTGGGAGTGCGAGCAGAGGAGCCAAAGCTCGCAGCGTGGTGTGAGGGGCAGAGCTCATCAGCTACAGCCGTCCTTGTCATCTGCAAAACAGAATGATGTTGTTTCTGCTTCTGTTTCTGCTGTACGCAGAAGGTGCAGCTTGGGTGTTTGTTTCTCTTTCTTCTCTGGTTCACTGTAAAACAGAATGCTAATGTTTAGAATAGTGACACTGAAATCCTGATTTCAGTGTTCATTTAAATCTAAAACAAAAACAGAACAGTGTAAAGCCTGGGGCTAGGAACACATTGAAAATATATAATTTTTTCCCCGGGCATTCCTGAAGTACATTTTGAATTCTCTAGTTCAAAAACTAACTCTTTACTTAGGTTTTTTTATGGTTTCTATGGGGAAAATACTATTTTGTTAGTAGAAAGAATTAAAACTGCCACACACACATTCTTTTCTCCCCCCACCCCTCGCTAAAGAAAAGAAAAGGGAGCGCGTACAAAAGACGCCCCCATAAAAGTTTAAGCTACTCAGTTTAAAAGTTTAAGCTACGCAGCCCCTGGATTGGAGCTGGGATATTGAAGTGGAGCCCCGCAGAATGGTGGATGAAGAACTGGTTCTGAGGTGCAGGCTGCTGTGAGATGGGAAGTACGCTAGAAAAAATGTTTTAATATTGCCCATGCCTGGAAAAACAATACCACAAAAATAAAATACACGTTTAAATGTAATGAAAAGTCAGAATATTAGCCACTTCTAATGGCAAGATTTTGCCCTGTAGTGACTGCTAGTGAGTTAAGTATGTTAATAAATTAAGAAGCAGTTCTCAACTAGTTCCTGAGGCATTTTGGAGGCTTCTGAATCACTGTATGACTTATATTGCTTCCTACTAAAAATTGAGAGATACTGTAGGATTTTGTTTTCTGATGGGAGAAACTTACTCCCCGTTACCACAGAGAAATATGAGTAAAACTCATTTTAGTTAAATACTTGGACAGGAAGGGGATTTAAAATTAGATTTAATAGATACAGTAGCTGTGCAGTATGCAAAATAAATTAATGTTTCATTCAAGATTTGTTCTTATGAAGTAGAAATCTCCTGTATAGTACAGAAGGAGATTACAAAATTGTAGATAACTCATGCAATAGTTAAATTAGCCAGCTTCTTCAAAATTGATTCATCTTGTTTGACTTTTTAATAAGTTTTTAATAATACAAATACCAAAGAAAGCTCAAGTTGAGAATCCTATCCATAAATCATTGATTTCTGAGTATAACTATTCAGTTGATTTAGAAAATAGATTAATACGTGTAGATTGTTTTTCTGTATTTTACTCTGTTGATTTGGTGTTGATATGGAGTACTTAAGAGAATGTTATTATATATAAACTGAATTCTAAGATTTTTGTAATTCTAAGACTTCTAAAATTGTTGCAAGAGCTCAAATTACTTTTATTTCATAATCTTTATTCAAAAGTCAAAGGTATACTTTTGGGGATGAAAAAATACATTAATGTAGCTGTACATGATAGCTGTATATGTCCAATACAGCTATCAATAACTTTTTTGATCCTTAGTTTAAAGGTTCAGGATTCAAACTTGTTTTCAAGACAGGAACCCAAAACCTTTTTTTGCCCACTCTTTTGCCTCTTACGTATTTCTTTTTAAGAGACTGCGTGAGTTGAGCCTGTTCACCTTAGAGAAGAGAAGGCTGAGAGGGGATCTTATTAACATGGATAAATACATGAAGGGGGACTGTAGGGAAGAGGGGGCCAAGCTTTTTTCGGTGGTGGCCAGTGATAGGACAAGGGGG
>JAUBOD010000067.1:42163-106769 GCA_032353885.1 Nothura maculosa
GGAGACCTCCAGAGAAGGAGACTCCACAACCTCCCTGGGCAGCCTGTTCCAGGGCTCTGGCACCCTCACAGTAAAGATTTAATAGAATAAAGTACATATTCTTTATAGATATTCTTCAGTGACCAACTTCTACTGACATTAGATGTAACAGCTTACCTGAATTATAATCACAACTGAATAAAAATCGGTGAAGTGTTTCTTTAGCTGTAGACAGAACATATTAAAGTGGGGAAAAGTTTATATTTAGGAGTTCTCAATTTAAAATTAGAGATTTAAATGCTTAGTAATGTTTTGCATTGGTAGGTGATTAAGTAGTGGTAATTTTTGAACTGTGTCAGCTAGTTGAATTTCTGTATTTGCAGACAGAATGTACATTTTTTCCTGAATGAGGAAGAGTTCTATATGATAAATTGTTCTTCAAAGAATTAAAGCAGTAAATTCTTTCATGTTTTTATTTGCGAAGAGACTGAAGTTTACATAAAAAGTAAGTAGTTCCAGACAGTGTACTGGATGTTTCTCATTAGCAGAATTTCCAGCTAGGGAAATTAATACTGTTCTCCACTAACAGAGTCTATGGACTTGATGCTTTGCATAGATAAATATATATATTCTTTTTCTATATGAAACTTCAGTTTGATTTAGAATTAGTCATTTAGTGAAAATAGATACACTGGACTCTCCAAATTCCTTTTTTTTCTGTGATTGTTTGCTTTAGGTACTTCCTTCTGCCTTTTAAGATTCATTCAGAAGAATAAACATGGATACACAAATTCTGTGTATAAGGATGCATAGGTCTTGATCTTCTTTTCTAAATGAGTATTTGGAAAGTCACTGATTTGTGTACCATCAGAAGAGCTGTTTGAGACCTTACCTTTCATTGATTTTAGATTGATTAAAATTAATTTTTAAAAGTGTCTTTTGCGCATTGTACTTAGCCTTTTGTAGCACAGACTACTACAAGTGACACTGAATTCTATTTAAAGGTGTATATGCAATTTGTAAATATAGTATGTGTATATAAAAATGTATATAAACATATACTCAGTACTTGGTCTTCTTCTCACCTTGCTGCTTGTAAGTTTGAGAAGGGATGGTACATATTAAGCTGAAGGAGACTCTAGGGTTTTCACTGTTAGCTAGAGTTAGCTTTGATTTGTCTCATCATTCCTGAAAGAATAAAGTGCCACGGAAAGAGTAAAGCCTCGCTTTACTTGCACTCTCATCCTGGCTTGACCTCAGTGTCAGTTCTTGCCATTTGAATTGCACTCTGCTACCACTATGGTTAGGCATCCATTTAAAGTACACAAGTCAATGAAATAAGCTCAGTAATTTTTACCTAAGTATTTCAGGACAATTGAAGTGCCTTACAGAAAAGAAAGCGTTACAGAAAAGGGTGCCAGCACGTTTCAGAGATTTTTGTAATTACAGTATCCCGCTGTGATAGCTGTGTCTTTCCTCAGCTTTAGGAGATGTAGCTTCTTGGCAGGCTGTGTAGCCCTGTTAAAGCTGGGCACTCGTTAGGGACCAGGAAGAGCAGGGCCAAGGAGGATGAGCCGGGAGCCCCTGTGAACTCAGAGCAGAAGATGCCCTATCTGAGGAGGGCATGGCCTATTGGGCAGCGCAGGGGGCTGGTAATGGGACCTGATGGTCCCAGAGAAGGTGAACGATCAGAGGCCATCCCGAAGTCTCATCAGGAGCAAGAGAGGGCTCTGACGATGAACTACAGTATGGGTCTGAGGGGTCTGAGATTTGGGCCAGAGACAAAACTGAAGTCAGACAGACAGGCACCCTAGCTCAGGTGGTACCCCAGGCCTAAGCTGAAATAGAGCTCCTGGTCAAAGGGTGTTGGTGCCAGGTGAGGCCAGTCAGGGCAGTTGAGGTCTGTTGGTGTCTCCAAGGCCTTGACAGGATATTTCTGATCGGATTTGGCAGGTAGTTTGGGGCTTTTTTTGGGAAGGTCTTGCCGATTCCCGTTCTCAGTTGTGCCCAGGGTAACTGTTAGCCTGACGTAATGGAGACTGACATAATATAGGTCCCATCTGAACATCCTGATAAGAACCACTGGCAAGTCCATTGCTGTTCCTGAGACAGACTCTCTTGGTGATTTTGTTACCTGCTGTAGAAAATAGACATTTGTCTTCTTCTCTGCAGATATGGAGTCTGGAGAGCGGATGTCTTCATCATCAGCTTGCTCTACTGCAGCTACTTCGTCTCCAGCCTCTTCTACACCTTCCGTGGCTTCGGCAGCATCCAAGGGTGGCCTTTCCGCTGCAGCTGCATCACAGAGTGCCCCACTCAATGCATGTGGTAAGCCTCTCTCTGTTGCCTACTGCAACGTGGTTTCCTAGCTTTTGTAATAAAGTTATTATTACAAGGTTGCATACAGTCAGGTGCATCAAGGATTTTCTTATTTGTTTTGCTTTGTTTGAAGGATAAAACTGCATAATCCACAAAACTTCAGTTCAAGATATTCCACTGCTTTTCAAACAAACTTGATTCTTTTCAATAGGGTCGCTATAGTATAGTCTCCGAACTGAAAAATCCTTCCTGGTAGAACCCACAGTGTTCCAAGTACACTTCAGCAGCCTGGAATTGTTCTAATGTTTGCAGTTTCATGGGAACATTAGATCCAGAATTTATGTGTACATACCAATAAGTCTAAATAATGTATACTTTATTACTCAAAGCAATAACCAGCCCAATTGCCTAACCGAAACTTGAACAAATGAAAAATGTGTTTTATTTTTCAGTATTCACCACCAGAAATTCAACCCATAAAGATTATGTGTCTATGTTTAATAGACCCTAGCATTTGAAACTTTTGTGGTGGTTACCCAGAATGTAACAGGAATGTTGCATTTCCCTATGGCTATAAACTTAAAATCTTAAACTGAGCATTTATGAGACTTACTTACTTCTCCTCTTTTGTATGTATAAAAGCATCTGATTTTAAGTGTAATGTCATTTTTAAATAGACTATATATTTTATCTAGCTAATTCCAGAGAGGATAAAAAAATGTAATTCAGATATTAAACTGTCAGATTCTGTCTTCATCAGAAAATCAAGAAATTCATAGAATCCTAGAATGCTTGAAGATTGGAAGGGACCTCGGAGGTCATCTAGGCCAACCTCCCTGCACATGCAGAGTCACCTAAAGCATGTGGCACAGGGCTGCATCAAAGCAAGTTTTAAAGATCTCCAAAGGAGGTGACTCCACAACCTCTCTGGGCAGCCCTTCCCAGTGTTCTGTTGCCCTCACAGTCAAGACATGTTTCCTTAAGTTCCTGTGGAACTTTTGGTGCCTCAGCTTTTGGTCGTTTCCTCTAGTCCTATCGCTGACTGCCACTGAAAAGAGGCTGCCCCCTCCTCCTCACTGCCTCCCTTCAGGTATTTATAGACACTGCTCAGGTCCCCCCTCAGCCTTCTCTTCTGCAGGCTGAACAGGCCCAGCTCCCTCAGCCTTTACTCACAGGGCAGATGTTCCAGGCCCCTGTTCAGCCTGGTAGCCCTGCGCTGAACTCTCTCCAGCAGCTCCACATCCCTCTTGTCCTGGGGAGCCCAGAACTGGACACAGTCTCCAAGTTTGACCTTACCAGGGCTGAGTAGAGGGGGACGGTCACGTCCCTCGACCTGCTGGAGACGCTCTTCTTATTGCACCCCAGGATCCCATTGGCCTTCTTGGCCACCAGGGCACACTGCTGTCTCATGGTCAACTTGTTGTCCACCATGACACCCAGGTCCCTCTCTGCGGGGCTGCTCTCCAGCGGGTCAACCCCCAACCTGTACCCGTGTCCAGGGTTATTCCTCCCCAAGTGCAGGACCCTGCATAATAAAAGTAAGCATCTAATTATGCCAGACCCTGAGGTTAATGATACCTTTTTAAATTTTAAAATGATAAAAATATCATTTGAGGTTTATTTAAGAAAATGAAAGCAAAAATACAGAATGGGGGAAGAGAAGATATTAAGAAACTTTTATGGATGTAACTTGAATATTTCCATGTTTTTAAATTCTGTCTTAAGATTTGATACAATGGCAGTGCAGATAAACTGACAGTTTTGAGTGCTTCTTGAACATAGAATTTTAGCTTTATTTGTAAGGTATTACTTAAGTGGAAATCACTTTTCAAGAAAACCAGTTTCAGTACAGTGATTTTTGGATGTTAGAGATTTAAAGGAAGATGTAATATTCAAATACCAGGGTAATTATTTTAAAACGTATCAGACATCTTGTATTAAAAGAAGGCTCATCAAGAGTAATTAATATTTTTGAAAACAGTAGTTCACTAGGTCAGTGTTGTGCATACATTTCTTTTATCCTTTTGTGTTCTGCATACTTGTGCCTTAGAGTGAATCATGGTCACCATCATCTAAATTTTGTTTCTTTTTTAACCTATGAATTATGAAGGCAAGACCAAAATTAAGTCCTTAGAATCGCATATTCATGTTCTTTCCTTACATGCTTCTATGATGACATGTTAAGAGTTCATCAAAACACTGAACACTTTTTCTTCTAATTATTGTTCATTACATTCAATATGATAGCCAGGGCTTTGTACCTCATTTAAAGCACATATTTGAATATTTGTCTTTTCACATTTTTAATTTTTTTAACCAGTAGTAGCTAAAGTAGATCATCATTACATGGGTTTATACAGCTGTTTTCAGAGATTAGCCATGGTTTCTAGCTTTACGCTGGATATATTCACCAGTACTATGAAATCATATTCTAACAAGTAAAGGTACAGAGTATGTGAAAATCCTGTAGTCAGCTTCCAGTCCCGTGCTGCTATCACCAATGGTATTATTCATACTACTGCATGAGTGTACTAATTTTAATGCTCTACTATGCTTATTAGTGACTCTAATGCCCAGTTCACGGCATTCAGAGTTTGGTGGCTTGGGAACACTTGGTACACCCACAGCCTTAGCAGCACATCCCCAGCTAGCACCTTTTCCAGGTGAAAACATATTAATTAAGAATATTAAACTTAAGAGAGTCAGTTGTCCTCATACCCTATTGAAACTTTAATTGAATTTTACATCAGCAAGTAGGTGGTTTCGGTTCTCTCAGAAGTAGGCTTAGTTTAAATCTAGAACAAGTGTTGAAAAGAGCAGAGAGATGTACGGTTTCAAATTTCCTGAGTTTCTTAGCAACAGTCTTTCCATTGTGTTCTTCAGGAACCATGTAAAGCAAATAGTGCTAAGTTATTTATTCTTTCCATCACAGCTTAATAACCTACTTCATTACCTGGATCTGTTGACTGCCTCACCACGATGTTTGAAACTACTCAGTTAGAACTAAGATGGAACTTGTTTTCCTTTGTATACGGATTTATTTTTCTGTTATCATACCAGTTAAAATTCTGTCTAGACTTAGAATTAAGTTTATTTTTAGTTCTTTTTCTGAGCTCAACCTGTACTTGCTAGATAATAAGACTTAATCATTTTTCTGCATCTGTTAATGATAGACCATGGGGAAAGTCTCAAGAATTCTGAAGATGCTTTTTAGCAGAGAATCACAAGTGAAATAGATTTCCTCAACAAATTGAGGGTTGATGAAACAGAAGCCTAAGATGTAATTCGTATGTGTGTTTGTACATCTGCACTGCTCTGTGACAGAGTAACGATCGATTTAACTTTGAAGCAGGGGTTGACTCAGCTTGGAAGCACTGGTGTGACTGAGACTGAGCTAAAGGCACGTGATCGCCGTGGACGGGCAGCTCTGCTGGGTCCCACTTGTGTGTTCCTGGGACGCCCTTCTGCAGGGCAGAATACGTCCAACGTAACTAGGGAACTAGGAGGCTCAAATGCGCGGAAGTGTAAGAGTTGCTGTTGGGCTGTTGGGGTACTGTTTAGGATTGCCTGGTATGAGTGTTGGGCTTGTGGGGGGAGTTTGGGATTTGTTTTTAGTAGCACCTTTTAAGTTCAATTTAATGGAATTTAGTACTGGAAAAAGTTTTCTTTATGAGACGAGGTTTTTTCTTAAATGGGGACAGCCTCTGATAAAATTGAGGAGACTAGAAGTATGTACTGGTTAAAATAGAACAAATATTTCAGTGATTTCTCTTAGCATAGTTTCAAGTTTTGCTTACCATGAATGACAGCATGTTTCATTTATTATGCTAAAGGCATAAAAGCAGAATTTTGTAAATGAGTGGGTAGTGATATACTAGATACATAAGTAGTTAAAGCAAAAACATCTGGAAAATACACATGTAAACATCAAGAGAGGTAAAATTCTACTAAAATCAGGCAGTATGCCCATGATGTAGGGTATTAATTCACTGATTTTTTTCTTGTACAAAATCATTCATTCATTTGTAATAGCCATCTAACAAGTACTAGCACAGTGAAACAATAAATACTTGTTTAAAATTTTATTCATTGCTCATGGATTCTGTTGACTTCAGTCTACCCTGTAAAATAAGCTTCCTTCACCGAGAAAGTTGGGGTTTGTTTGTTTGCTCATTTTCTGAAGTTGGAATGAAAGAAGCTGCGCACCTGGCAATTATCTGGCATTCTTTAGTGTTTTAGGGGTTTCAGTTAGCAATGGAGGTACAGCTGAGCTCCTGCCTGTGGTGCGGCTTTCCTGATTAAGTACGTGTTTGTGAATCTATGGATGGAACTATTTTCATTTGCTGTCATATTCATAGCATGTCCCTGTCATGGTCTTTTCTGTATGTCTTGATAATACAGTGCATGGTTAATATAAGAAGTTATCTTGGACTAGCTATTTGTAGTATTGTAGTGGAGACCTATGGTGTTTTTACAATTTCAGTGTCCATTTATACTGTCAGATTAAAGTTTGGTTTTACTGGCTTTCTTTCAATGTCATTTATGTATCTATTCATAGTCTTAATTAGGTGTGTAGAACATCCTTACTAGTCTGGACCTGACAATATAGTATAGTTCTTTTAACCACACAGCTAATGGATGTGTATAAAACACAATTGAATTCCTCTACTTATGGCAAATTTAGTACAGAAATTGATCATTTTTCATTTAAGAAGTGAAGCATTCCAGTGAGCCAAACCACCAATTCTTTGCATTCTCAGCTAGTCATAGGGAAGTTATTTAAGGCACATTGAGTGACTCTTGTCTATTTTTCTGTTTCTAAGAAATTATAATTGTATGTAGGAAGCCCTAAAGAAATAATTTTGAAGACAATAAATACAGTCAAAGAATCATAGAAGTCAGAAAAGACTTACTTTTCACCTAGTGCATTCTGTGTTACAGAATTGTAGATTGGTAGTTTTGTAGATTGTTCCTTTCTATATAATGTTTCAGCGTCACATTATAAAATTTTCACTATATGACTGGAAAGCCACTTTAAAAATCTGATACTTTAAAAATAAAGCAGCACAGTATTTGAGTTCTTTTGATGAATCAACTATACTAAAACAAATACCTCTGCTACCCTGTGAAGACTGTAGCAAAGCTGTATGTCCAGTGTAGGACCTGCATAGTCACCTTCTCTTCCAGTAGTTTAATTATTTTATATTCACTTGCGTGTCAGATTTAGGCTTAATACATTTGAAGTGTATTTCTAATCTCTGTGACATTTGCATTTTTGTGTTAAGTTCTTGAATCTTCTGCTCTTGGTAATGTGCTATGATGTCTGGTTTCGTGTCAGGAAGTAGTTGGTTTTGAAAGACATTTGTAAGAATCCTTTTCTCCTGGCAGATTATTAAGGGTTGGGTGCACGCCCTCTCTGTCTCTCAAATGGGATCCACTTCCAAAAGTTATTTTTTCCTCTTGGAAACATTTAAAAAGATTGCATTTGAGTGATAATATGTTTTGGTCTCTCTTTAAATAGTTAACCTGTGCATAAGTTCATTCCAAAATGTTGTCATCACTGCTGTGGCTGTGAAATGTGATCCTGATGCTGAAGAGGTTGCTTGGAAAATTCGTACAACCCTCTTGTGATTCCCGTGTTAGCATAGAATTGTCATTAAAACGCAGAGCTTGATACCTTTTACATCGCTCTTCAGGAGGGTCTTATAAACAAAATATAGTTGGCTGAATCTTGCAGAATCTAAAAAAACCATGTATTAGAGAGTCATATAAAAATTCTAGTTGCTACTGCTGGTGCCAGTAACTTTTGGATTTTAATTTGTAAGGAGCATGTTGAGTCATTTAAACTTCATTTTCTTGGTTGAGAGTGAAAGCTAATCAGTTAAGCTGAAATTTAGAAATAATAGAAATGTATACGTATTGGATCGTTCTTTAAAGGAAATCTGTATTTTCTGCTAAGCCACTTGATATAAGTAGCAGTGTATCACAATTTAGCTGCATATATGATTGTGCAACATCTATTTTACTAGGGATGTTACAGAAGAGGAAAAGAAAAAAGAAGAAAAGAACAAATTAACAGATTGAGTTTTTAAATCCTGTGTCAGACTCCAGAGTTCAAAACCTCTTGAAGCAGGAATAGAGCTATGCAGTTGAAGTAAAACTGCATTGAAATCTTTATCAGAATGAGTTAAATGATTTGATAATTCCTAGAGAAAATGCACACTATTTATTATGTTAACATTTTAATCAGTGTTGAATTTTTTTTTTTTTGCTCCCCATTAGAATTTATATAAATGTGCTCTGAATTGTTTGCAAGAACATGCTTATAGAACTATGTGATTAGAACAGCTGAAGTTTCTTTTTCTTTTCCTGTGGCACAGAATGGTGGAGAACAGCAGATGTGCACTCTCGTTCCGGGGCAGCTTTCTTCCCACCACTCCTGGGGATCCCCCCGCTGTTTGCGCCTCCTGCTGATTCGACTTCTTTCCACTCGAGAACTACAGGGAAAAATAATCGAGGCAGTATAGAAAAAGGTAATAGCTCAAGTTGTCACATTTAACTTGTATGTAGGCAGAAAGAAGTAGAATTTGAGCTTTACTTTTTATTTATGATCATTCTTCCCATTCCTAAACAATCTTAAGATTTAATATTGTCATATGAACATGAGATATAAATAATAGGCTGTCAGTAAATTTCTAATACCTTTTCTACTAACATCTCCCTCCTCCGTTTTTTTCTTTGATACTTAGTCTGGGATTGAGTAGTAAGATATATTTTCTCTTGAACTTTGTGGGATAGGATTTCCACAACTTTACTTTTCCCCACCCTCTTCGTTTACGTTTGCTCGTATTCTGTGTGTTTTGTGCAGTTTTTCTCTGGAGGTGGTTGATACTCCAAACTGGAAGCAAATTGTCCAAAGAGGCTTTGTGCAGTGTATATTGTGGGTGTTTGCTAGTGTCTGTGCGTGCTGGTGTAGATTTATTTTTTTCTGCAACATTTTGTCATGATTTAACTCTGAAATAGTTTGTGTTTGAAAACAGACAAGTTCTTTTTTTTTTCTTTCTTCCTTTTTTTTTTTTAACAGATTTTAAGTATTTGTCCTTTAAATTATGTGTGTTTCTACACTTTGTGATTAAAATAAGTTCATTAAAACCCTTCCTGGATAGATATCTGGGATCTTACTAGGAATTTGTGCAAAGTTAGTATTACGAGAACCTCTGAAAGAGTGTGTCTCTTATTTTATATTTTGTGTATGTCACTTTTTAAAATCTGCCTTCTCAAGGTGTAAATGGATCATTGAATGGGAACAGTGCCACTGCGGTATCTAGTATCAGCACGTCTGTGGTATCAACTAGCATTGCCACATCTGCAGGACAAGGGAAACCGATAACCTCAGGAGCAGGAGGCCGCAAATACAACCATGAGCAAAATAAAAACCAGATTTTGGATGCCAGAGCGGACAAAATCAAAGATAAGGTAAACAAACTTTCTGTGCTCCAACCAAAAAAAATTCCTAAAGATAGCAGATTTTGTGAGGGTGCATGCTCTAGCTTTTTTTTGTTCTATTCATTATGCTTATGAGCCAAAAGATGGTGGCATTAACATTTACTGCACTAGATAATAGGTGCAGTGGATAATATTTGAGATAACATTGAGGTCTACATTTTTTAGACCTTAAAATGGTTCAGCAGAGTTAACCAGATGTGGAGTACCGAAGACATGAGTAGACTCATTTAGTTGGGAATGTTACTTGGGCACTGAGCCAAACAGTGCTTGAAAACTTTTCTGCTCCTGGAAATGAAAAAAAAGTTATTCGGTATCAGCAGGCACATAGAAGAAAATGCTGTATTTTACGATATTTATGTTCAATTTTGTTTTTATGAGTGAATTGTGCTTTGCTTACTTCCTCTTTTCCATTATAACATTACCTATAATCTTCAAATCTTCCTGTTCCTAAGTGAAGTTCCTGTTCCTGTTCCTACCTTTGCAAAGCATGGTGCGTGTTTACATCCAGCCAGCTGCTTAAAAACAGCTATTAACCCTAAAATGGTTAATTCTACCTTTCTAGTGATAGAATATTTAGTATATTGACAATAGGAAAATCATTAACGTAGAAAAGAGCAATTTTCCTGAAAAAGTTCTTCATATATTCAACCAGCAGCAATTTTTGAAAGTGTCAAGATAGATGGAGATGTTTATGAAAACAGATGTATGATAAACAGATATTTTTTTTCTTAAGCATCATTCGTATCCTGCAGATAATGTGCAAGGTGCAACTTTGCTTCTATGATGCAGAAGTAAAGCATTTCTCAGATGGTTTCTGTTTCAGCCCCTCATGATTCCTGTGTTTCTTATGTGTCTCTTTCCCCGCCCCTCATCTTCAGCAGATTCTGTTGTTTCATGGAAATACCATTTCAATCTGTGGTTCTTCACAAGGAGAAATTAATCATGATGTATTTGTCAGAGTATTTTATGAGTTTTGATTCATTTTTCAGAAGTAGTTCTCAAAAGCAACTTGCTGAGTACTGCTAAGCATGTGCTGTCAAATCACATGTCAAATAATGTAGCTTAAGTAAATGTTACTGAAACATCTTGATTAATGCACTATGTCCTTTGCTTTCCAAATATTAGAATTATACTATATTTTTTAAATTTTTTTGAAAGTAGTACATTCTTCAGATATTTGCTAGTTTTCCAGACCTGAATTTGATATGTTGCTTTTGACGTGTAGTAATACTTAGTATTCTGACAGTGCATGTTGTCCCCAAACTGTTTTGGTGCAACCTTGCAATGTGTTTTGTTATGCATCACCTTAGGAACAGCTTCTTTCTCCTTTTTGTTAAGACTATTTCAACAGCCGAATGTGTTTACCAGTTACTGAAGTTAAGCATAATGATTAGGTGATACAAGAGGTTAGAAGTGAATCAGTAATAAGAGCATTCATCTTTCTCTCAGAAACCTAGGAAAAAAGCAGTGGAAAGCTCCAGTAACAGTGACAGTGATTCAGGCTCTTCCTCAGACACTTCAAGTGAAGGCATTAGTAGTAGTGACTCTGATGATCTAGAGGAGGACGAAGAGGAGGAAGAGGAAGACCAGAGTATGGAAGAGAGTGAAGATGATGATTCTGATTCTGAAAATGAAGATCACAAAAACAAGAACAAGGTATGATACCTCACTGCTGCTCAAAGTCTTGGCACCGAAAGCTATTTGTAAAAAAATTGATTTGTTAGTGTTTGTTCCAGTAAGATAACTGTACGCTTAGCACATTAATGTAATTTAGTAAAGTTTCTTTTGGTTTTAGTTTATGGGTTATCTGTATTTTGCCCCTCCCCCTTTTTGGGGCAGAGGCTAACAGCAGTTGGTAGCACATTAGTTTTGATAGTAGAAGATATCTAAATAAAAAGAAATTAAATGTTGTGTACTGATAGAGTGTAGGAACTATGTCTTTCCTTGGATAATGCATTTTCTTTGCATTCCTTTCTTCCATCACTGATACAATATTTAATTTTACTCAGTAGCTTATATATAATACCTATAATACCTCAATAATACCTATCAAAAGAGCAGTGTTTCAGTACTGTTTCTCACTTAAACAGTAACTTTATATGGGGAAACTTCATAGTTTGGGAGAGGAAATACTGAACAACAAAGTGTAAGGTTATTTTAGAAGTACTGTTGTTCACTGTCGGTAAAGAATAGTGGAATTGTTCCATGAGAATTGATGATGTAATTTTTGTTTAGCACTTTTAATATAATTAAAAATACATATTTTGCAGGTGCTAATGCATAGCAGTATAACAGATTTGAAAACAGATGGACAAAAAACTCATGAGAAGTCCCAAGAAAAAAGAACACACCAGCAGATACCTCTTCTGTCTGATTCCCAGGCTCACTCACCATTCCAGTCCCAGCAGAAGCAGTCTCAGGTTTTGTCACAGCAGCTTCCCTTTATTTTCCAAAGCTCTCAGGCAAAGGAGGAATCTGTGAACAAACACACAAGTGTAATACAGTCTACAGGACTAGTTCCCAATGTGAAACCTTTGTCTTTGGTAAATCAAGCCAAAAAGGAAACTTATTTAAAACTTATAGTTCCTTCCCCTGCTCTACTCAAAGCAGGGAGTAAAAATACCTCTGAAGAATCTACCCCTTTGACCAGTGATGTAAGATCAAAACGGGTGAGTCAAGGTCACCAATAACCTAATTATTTGCAATTTGTCTTCTTATTATGGTATAGCATATGTTGTAAAACTCTTCGAAATATTTGAAAAATATTGTAAGTTTATAGTTGAATTATGCTTATTTTTGGCGTACTTAGTATTGATCCGAATTTTTTGGTTGATGTAAATTAGCTAAGCTGTTTTCATCGCTATATGTTCTGACCTTTCCAATTTTTTTCTTTTTTTAGAGCAGCAGATATTGCAGTTTAATTTTAAAATTGTTCTAGCTATATATTACAAGGATCTTGAGCTCTTTTACTTTATCTTGGAGGAAAGCAAGTAATTTACATGGTGATGCCTATGTTTATGTGCATATGTGAATGGTACAGTTACACATGCAGTTTACTGTCACATAATGCCAAACTTTATTTTCACCTAGGTAGGTTCTACAGGTCTTTTGAAAGTCAGCTGTGTAGTGGTAAGAGTACTCTGTAAGATACATCTTAAGGCTCACCTCTGACAAATATATTTCAGCTGAGCTTTTAGCTCTTAAAGATTTTATAAGGAACCACAATCTTACATGTGCCTCTCTAATTCACATCAGCTTGTGTTGTGCCTCTCTATGTGGCAGAAATAAAGTAACTCTCTCAAAAAAGATGACATAGGCACATAACCTCTTGTGCATATTTAAAGAACTTGGCCTTCACCTCCACAAGCAGTGACAGACCCCAGTGCAGTAACTTAAGTATTTACTCATGTAATTATTAAGGGCCTTAGTCTGGTTGTCCAGAGAGGCTGTGTAATCTTCATTCTTGGAGATTCTCAACACCCAACAGGACATGGTGCTGAGCAGCTGCTCAAGGTGAACAGCTTGAACAGGTGATCTCTAGAGGTCCTGTGCATCCCTGGACCTGTGAAGGACAGCTGAAAAAGGAGTAAATTCTGTGTTTGAAGATGGCTTTCAACAGAAGAGGGAGGAAGAGGGGCAAATAAAAGCCCATGAGTAATGAAACAGCTAAATGGTCTATAGAAGTGGTAGAAGCTTACCCAAAAGAGCTGAGAAATTTTTGTATTACTGTCTTGACAGCCTGTGAATTCTGGTACATTTTTAATACATTAAGGCTTGCAATATTTGGACACAACAGACAAGTTAAAGACAGGATTGTAATGGAATTTAGAACAGCTTCAGTGTGGTGGATTATGAAATTTAAAAACTTTAGTATTTTATTACATCCTAAACAAAAAAAAGGGGGGAGGAGGAAATGATGATGTGCATCTCTTCAGGAAATTTAGTGGCTAAAGTCAATATACTACATTGAGAAATGTAGTCCTGAATAAATAGTGAATGCTTTTATTTTCTCCTCCTAATTTCGGTCAGCAGACTTTTCATAAGTTCTGCGTAAGCATGGCCTCTCTTTGTTTCAGAGTAAATAAATTTAAGTAAAAGTACTTAAAATTACATATTTTAATCATCATTTATATTATGAATTTAGTTTGAGGCATACTTTTCTTGCATTTTAAAGAAAAAAGGCTGTTTACTAATGGTTATTAAAATTAAGTGGGGCCTTTTCTTCCTCAGTTGAGTTAAATTATAATGGAAAATGTAGGAGAATTAGGATCCAGTATTTAAAAAATAATTAGGCATGATGTTCCTAAAGAAAAAACAGATCTTACTTAATTCACAGCTAAATTTGAGGATTTGAGGAATAAAGTACTTCAGTTTAGCGTGCTGAAATTAGTAAAATCGGTATTTTTTTTCTCTATGGCATTACCTATTGTATTTTTTTATTAATAGAGTAATGTAGCAAGTAAAAAAGCTTTCCTCTACACTTTAAATGGCTTCATATTGAGTTCCTGGATCAATCTTTTCAACCTCCATTTATAGTGAAAATCAAGACAGTGCCTAAAGCAGCTTGAAATAACTTACCTTCAGTTGTAGTTACCCCACCTACTTTTGGCCTACTGATTTTTTTTTTTTTCTGGAAGCAAATGTTGAAGGTTGAAAGGAGATTTCCTGTCTGAAAAAAAAAAATAATCTTCCTTTCCCCCCAACTCCCTGCTTGTTTCTATAGGAACAATATAAACAGACATTCCCAACAGCACAGATGAAGAAACAGGAATCGTCTAAGAACCTGAAGAAAGTTATTGCAGCTTTGTCAAGCTCCAAACCAACCTCTAGTTCACCAGCTCATCAAAAACTCACGTCTTTGGAAAGCAACCATTCTAATCCATTCCTGACAAATGCACTTTTAAGTAATCACCAACCCAATGGAGCTATTCAGAGTGTGATCCAGGAAGCCCCTTTAGCACTTACTACCAAACCAAAATCCCAGACCAAAATTAATGAAAGTGTCACCCCATCTGGTAGTGCCCCTTTTTCTTCGCCAGTGAACTTGAGTGCATGTGGGAATAAAACAACTGGGAACCGGACAGCTGTTATGCCCTCTACCTCCCCTGTGTTGCCTGCTTCAGGAAAGGACAAAGCAGTGAGCAATAATGCAGTAAAAACACAACACCGCCTTCATTCTGCAAAACTGGTAGTGGAGCAGTTCAGGGGGGCAGATTCGGATGCCCCCAGCAGTAAGGACTCTGATGACTCAAACGACGATGATGACGACGACGACGATGAAGATGAGGATGATGAAGATGATGATTCTGATGATAGCCAATCAGGTAGTTTAATCTTTTTAAATGAAAAGGGAGATGTGATAATAAGAGATTTTCTACAATTTTTAATATGGGAAGAAATCTCGCCTACACAGTATCTAAACTGCAGTGTCTTTCCAGAGTAGATACCCTGGAAAGTTGTACATTTCTTCTCCAATAATTGCATATGTTTTACTAGAATATTCTAATTTTTGCTCTATAATTAAGTCACAGTCTTATGTCACAGAAAGGTGTCTTCAGGGCCTCTGCAGAGGGTTATCAGGGACTTAGTTGCAGATGAATCATCCAGCTTGGGTTCCATAGGCCGCTTAGGTGGAAAGGTGCCCAAAAGATTGGAGAGAATAGGCTGGGTCATGTTTGGTTATTACAGGAAGTTTGGGCTTCACTCAGGAGCAGAAAAGTGAGCAAGACTAGGGAAAGGTTCCAGGAAATTGTAAAGTCTTAGACGTTTATATATACTACTTTCAGATCACGATTTTAAAGGCTCTTAGACAAAAGAAGGCTGGGCCATTTCAAAATGGTGCTCATATTGCCAGCATTTGCTTTGCTGTCTTGTGCCTGCATCCCCTGTGTGCTGCCTCCACTTCATCACTGTATTTCCTCCTTTGCACAAAGCCTGTACTAATCCTGTTTTTCCCCTGCAGCTTTAGCCTGCCTTCAGTTCCTCATCTCATCTACCATTTACCTGGTGAAATCTCCCCATTGCCTGGGTTGCGACATCTCCAGTCCTGAACAACTTTCAGCCTGTGCCTGCTTCCACTACTCACTTTCTGCTCTTTTTCCTGTATTTCACAGCTTGTAAAATGCCCATCCTGTGGCATATCCACTATCCGGCTCACAGAAAGATTGGTCTTAGCTTTAGCCAATTCTGAGGCAAAACATTTCATAAAATACTGCCTCTTTTCTCTTTTATCTTCTCAATAAAAAATAAAAAAAAACATCCCAAACCACAGTGCATTTACATAGGGAATTACTTTTTATAGTGTTATATTTATAGTCATTTTAAAGTTTACGTAATTGGTTATAACTTTCTATTGATACTCAGAGATCTTCTAAAATATTTTGAAGGCACAAAACCTGTTTTAATAAAGCCACCAATTTGATGAGCATTGGAATTGATGTGTATTTCTTGTTATTTATCCAGTTGTAATGTGCCTTTTGCTACTTTTTTTTTTTATAGATTCTGACAGTAATTCTGAGTCAGATTCAGAAGGGACTGAAGATGATGATGAAGATGATAAAGATCAGGATGAATCAGATACAGACACTGAGGGAGAAAAAACTCCATTAAAACTGAATAAAACAACTCCCTCTGTGAAGAGCTCTTCCGTTGGTCCTGGAGCTCATTCCACACCACTTAATCTCCAAGTAGCAAAGACCCCAAGCTCTGCACCATCTGCCTTATGTCCTGAATCCCAGCCTCCAGTTTTTATTGGGACACCATCGCCAGCACTTGCACCAAGTACACACTGTGGTATCTTAATGTCTTTCTGTATAACAGAGTCTAATACATGCTTGGCATGGGTTGTGAAAGCACTTGTTATCAGGTGATAATTTCCCAAGTGTTCTGGTCATCAGAAGCGCAGATATTACAGACCTGAACGTAGCACTCAGTTCAGGATGTTTTCATTTCAAATTTTTGCAATAGTGTTAGATTCTTAAAAGTTATTTTGGGAGAAAGCACTATTTAAAATATAGATACTACATGGATTATCTTAATCTTATTTTATCATTATTTAGTCATTATTTATTTCTGTTTTATTCTCTAGCCGTTGTTCTAGATTTTATTTAATTCTACTGGCAAGAGGTGCATCACATCCTTCACACAGGATCTAAACTCCCTTCTTGAGACATGCTTCCTCCCAAAGTTTGCCTTTGTCCATAGCTGATGCTGTACTGAGCTGATGTCTCTTAAAAAGGCTTTAAAAAAGCACCTATTTTTTGCATTCTGTTAAACTGCACTGCTGGCCATCACCTGTTTTATTTTGAATCAGCCTGTAAATGAGCACGAAATATGTAAATAATTCTTTGAATTCTGAATAGCCAGGCAGATCCCTCAAAGATCCCTCAAATAATCTACCTTTGCCCTTTTGCCACAGTGTATTGGCTGTGCTCTTTGAAGGGCTAAATCCTTTTGGATTTTTAAAAATCCCTTATTGACTTTTAAAGAACTTCAGAGACTTCATTCTCATCTTCTGTACTGAAAACGGTATTTTTCTGGTGTGCAGGTGTACAGGTAGCAACCAATTAATCTATTTTATCTCTATATAGTACCTGAAAGAGACAAACAAGACCACGAGTTCTGTTTAGAATGTTAGAAATTACTTTTTGATATTATTTCCTAGATCTTAATCGGAAATTCTATTCCAGGTATTGCCAAAAGACGAAGAGTAACAGACGAGCGAGAGCTGCATGTTCCTCTAGAGTACGGGTAGGTTACGTATTCGCTAAATGGAGAACATACCTTCAAAAGCCGGTTGGTAAAGGAATTGATTTAAAAGCTTTTGGGACTGAAATACATGAAAAGGGCATGAACCTTCTCTGTTTACCTTCTCAGTTACACTGAATCTCTTTGGAAGTGACAGTAGATTTCACATGGTGAGATCTGAGCCTGAACAGATTCCGTATAACCGTGCCATAAATAGAGTTCTAAGAAGTTTAAAATCTGGTAATTTGAAAATAGCTTGATATAAGTCTATATATATTCAGAATTTCAGTAAATAATCGAAATGATGAAACTTTTCATTTTTGCCCAGTTACTTTTTGATATCTATGTTACACTTTGTATATATATTGAATCTTGTATTTCATTTAAAGTTATTAAGTTGATATTATGTATGTTTAAAAAAAAAAGTTGTATGCAACTATTTCTTATTACTCTAGCTGGCAAAGAGAAACCCGAATAAGAAACTTTGGTGGTCGTCTTCAAGGTGAAGTAGCATATTTTGCACCTTGTGGAAAGAAGCTGAGACAGTATCCTGAAGTATTAAAAGTAGGTTTCTTTTCTTATTTCTGAATTCTTATGCTACTAAGCATACTCTTAATACAAAATATAATTTTTCCTCCAGTAAAGTCTCTTGTTTCAAGAATATCCTGTGACACGAAGCTTAATGTATCTCAACTTTTTACCGATTTCATCTCTTTTAAATGCATATTTCTGTTATAGAATATGCAAAATATTACACTCACAGAGCTTTACATCAAAGCTGAGTTGTAATTATTTACAAGCTGAAGTGGAAAAATATGTGATTTTTTCAGTATCTCAGCAGAAATGGAATAATGGATATCTCAAGGGACAATTTCAGCTTCAGTGCAAAAATAGGAGTGGGTGACTTCTATGAAGCCAGAGATGGACCGCAGGTATCCGCTTTTTAAAAAGTAACGTTTTTGATCCAAGGAACAGTGCCATAAATTTAGGAGAAGTAACTTTTTTTCTCTCTTTCTCTGCAGTCCAGAGTCGTGTTTGTTTGCAGCTAGATCATTTTAAAAGTTGTGTATACTTTTTGTAGTACTTGTGATAAGCTGAGCGCCTGCTCCAGGGCAGTGCTGGAAACCTTCACCTTTCAGTGACTTCAGGAGGAGGGTGCAAGTGTTCAGTCTGCCTTCTGGTCACCTCTAAACCTGGATTTAATAAGAAGGAATTTAAAGCTATATATTTTACCTCAGAAAATGCTCAGATATTTCTGGCATCTTATTATCTTAAATGAAAGATAATCACCTTAAAATCTTATTATCTTATGTGAACTCAGTACTTAAAAAAATGTTTTGTGTTACATCACACTTTTTATATGTTCATCTGTATAGTGTATCTAAAATACATATTTAAGTACATGTTTGTTGTATAGAGATTACAGTCTGTGATTCCTGAAGAATTAGATTTTCACAGGAAGCAATGCTGAATATACAAAATACACTGTATAGTAGCATAGCTGTTAAACTGTGTGGATAATCCGCACAAGGAAAAGGAAAATTAAGATTTTGCGGAAATTAGTTGTGTTTTGTCCTTTGTTACTCTCTCTCAGTCACATTGCTGTTTCTTTGGGGTATATGAAGGGAGTTTGGATTTTTACCAGTTAATATGTTTGCTGCTTCAAAATTTATGGGTCTGTCCTGCATATGTTGCTACCAGAATGTGGATAAATATCATACTTAGAGCAGACTTGAGGGCTTGTCCTAGTTCACCCCAGGTAGCTGTGATACCTTGTGGAAATAGGTAATATCTATATAGAACGAATTAAAAGGTATCACATAGCCTCAGTTCACAGGAAGCAGCCTCTTTTAGTTGGAGCTGGCTGGTTCCTGGCAACATTGCTATAACCCCTTGGTGTTTGGCATTCATAAACCAGAAATTACATGTACCTGCAATCATGAACTTCATTACACACCTCAGTGATCTTAATCTGAGTATTTCTCAATACTGCAAACGTAATGTTATGTCAGGAGGTCTGCTCTCACCTTTCTCACGTCTGTTTGCCGTATTCCTTCATTTCTCATGTTCTCATGTAGTTAAGTTACCGCTCTTATCTCCCTGCCATTAATGAGATAATTTACAGCCTCTTCTTTTTGATCCCATAACCTTCAGAGAGAAATGAAGGGTCACGTCTCTGTAGGCAAGTTTGGTAACACGATATTAAGTCAGTGCACATCCCACAATGGTTGCTCCTTGTATAGTCTATGCTGAGCTCTGTGTAGAGAGTAAGAGAAAAAGGCTACTCTTCTGGAGCAGTGCCAGGCAGGCAGTAAGGAGGCGGGATGCGCTGCTTTGCCTGGGATGGCAGAGTGGGTGTTCAGGTGGCTTGCACCATGGAGCTGCTCCACGGGGTGACCTTCCCGTGCATGGGTCATAGCCGACCCAGTGAGCTGCCCCACTGCTCTTTCTGTGGATCCCTCCTCAGGCCACCCACATGGGATTTACCTGCTGCTGGGCAGAGGCTCTCAGCTTGCCACCGGCCCACTGCATAGTAGAGGTGCTCTGGTCAGGTCACTCAGCTTTTCTGCTGGGATTGCATTCCCAAATCATGACACTTTGTTCTGCTTTGCTTTATGTCAAGTAGAAAATCTGGATTATTGCAGTTGCAAATTATCTATGTGTATTTCATGGGCTTGAGATGAATTCCAGACTGTGGATAGGACTAATTTTCAGTTTTTTGAGAGTGCAACTCAGAGTTCCTCCCCTAATCTGGCATTGAGGAAAGAATTAATTAAAGAACCTGGGAGAGCCCTAGGAATATCTTCATTCTGGAGGTATTATAACTGGCATTTGCACAGGATGTTTACTCTTAGAGAAGAGTAATTATAGGTAAGCTCATCTTGGTTGCTGTAGCTTATCTTTATTTCTGTTACCTTGTTGTAGTAGCGTATATTTTCCAGTCTTTGTTTTTGTGTAAATCTGTCTATGTTTCTGATTCTCAGTCTAGTCTTTGCATCTAATTTTACGCTATACCTGCTAATACTTACATAACATGATCATAGCATTTGGTGTTTGAGATAATTATATATTATTTGTTCTGCCATTAATTTTTGCATATATACTCTATTAAAGATGATTATAGATATTACAGTACCTATTTTTTAAATAGATCAGCATTCAGGATCACAGAATCTACTCTGTTCTAGGTCAGTTCAAAACTCTAAATGTTTACTGTTTTCCTCCTAAGCTGGAAGGTGCAAACTTGCTATTTCTTGATTGTCTGAGTTAAGTTATTAAAGTAGAAAAATGTACATATTAATTGGTAGGTTATTAATCACCTATAATTCATTCACTACATTGTGCAAGATCCTGGTTTCAGTTTTCGAATTACAAAAACATTCTCCGCTATCCTCTTGCTATAATTAAGATGTGTTAAAATGTTGTTAAATATTATGTGCCATATTTTAACCTACTAGACAATAATGTAATCAGTGGAACTGTGCTCAGGATGCTCATTTGCCGTGTGCCACATTGGTATTACAGGAAAGAGATGTCCATTCTTTCTAATAAACTTGGTTTAGTTGTGCAGCTGCAACACTCACTATATGATAAACTTTTCTTCATGTATTTCTAGAACCAATTCCAATAATTTGATTTCTGCTTCTGCTATAGCTCATTCATTGCTACCCCTTCTTCACTGTTGTCTTTTGAGAGGTGCAGCACACATGCCAAATGACTATGTAATTTTCTAGGAGCCCAAAGATGGAATAAAATGCAAAAAAAACCCACCTGTGGGATAAATGCTTAATGCTGAAGAGTGACCCATAGCAAACTAACGAAAAAAGGAAAAAACAAAAAACAAAAACAAAAACAAAAAAAACCAAGTTACTTGTTTCAGATATAGTCAGTGTTCCCCTGGCAACCAGAGACAGAGCCCTTCCTTCACAACATGTGGCTCATTTGGATGGTGCTTTTGCAGCTTTGCTTCTCGCTGTGCGGCAAGTCTGGCAACCGTGGGCCAGAAATAGTCTGTGGAGACATGTTAGAAGGTTAGGTGGTAGTTGTAGGACCAGGACTAGGAGGCTGGTGAACAGGATGCTGTGTTTGGGAGGAAGTGCTGTAAGATGGAAGGGCACCCATCCTGGTGCTCTGGGGCGATATGGGTAAGAACGGTGCATTGAGGTGCCCCAACAGGTCGTCTCCTGCAGGCTGTGCTTACGTGTTGCAGGAGCGTGTTTCTCATAAGGAGCGTATCTGGCTGCAGCCCAGGACATTTGCAGGGGCTAGATCAGATCGTCCACATACAGTGGTGGATGATCTATGTGGTCTACATTTGAGGTGAAAAACTTGTAGGAGTTTTCAAAACATGCATGTTTTGAAATGTCAGGGCCCTGTGCATGTTGAACCTTACGCTTGCCAGGTTCCATTCATCTCTAGTGTCTGCTTTAGGAGATGCTGGCCAACTGCCAATACGTATCTACCTCTGTGAGTCTACATACCCTGTGAACCCCTGTCTTGCTTTGATAAACATCACATATTTAGTATCCTGGTTGCATTAACCATAGAAAATACAGATAGGTTGCAAGAGGAATCTCCATTACAGGGTCTAAGGTGCTTTAACTATGACTTCCTTTCGTTCTGTTGCTTGAATTTTTTTTTTTTTTTTTTTTTTTCTTCTTTGCCACTTATGAGAGGTGGTTTGCTCGGTTAAAGATCGGTGTAGGAGATAAAGAGATAGGGTAGTCGGTCTAGCTTACATTATTCCACAACACAAATTGAGCCTGTGATAAATTTTAAGTACTAAACATTGACACAAAAAATGTATTTCTAAGTCTTAGCACTTACATGTGTGTAAGATAGAAAAATGAAGCGACTTCCATTAAAGACATATAGGTAATATTTGGATTAAGAAGTCCCTGGAATGACATATTCTGTACTTCCTGATATGATAATGATTCAGAAGTCCCCGTGTTTAATAACATAGCTAGCAAGAAAGCCCTTTGGAAAGTCTGTAAGCTGATCTGTATTCCTGTGGTGATGGTAGCTGAGCCAAGTCTCTTTGCATGTACTGCTAGCTGCCTCGAGCTCTGTCCACGTAGGTAGGAAACACTGTTCCTTTTACAGACTGTTGTACTAAACGTTTCTAACATACTCCGAGGAATTAGCTGAAAGCGAAAAGACTAGTTGACAAGTCAAGAAAACAAAATTATTTTATGGTACAGCAAAATCTTCTTATTTATACCAATGTTAATATGAAAAATTTAATGCAAAATTATTTTTGTGAATATCTTTTAATTATTGTGTGTTTTTAAGTCAGCAGCTTTAATTCTTGTTTTAGCAGACATGTTACAAATATTTAAAGAATCTATAGTAGGTAAATTATGAATCAGTCCTTAAAGATATTTAGCTGCCATTTTTTGCCAGTTTTTCCAAGCTTGGGAAAGTAGTGAAGAAATGTTGGAATTTTGAAACAGGCTCATGCTCACTTAAACAGAATCAGATAGATGAAGCCACTGTTCTGATTAATGGACACAATGATACTGATACTTTAAATTAAACCTACTTCATTGTGAGGACTAGTTAGATACTTGATTTAATAAAACATCCAAATATTTGAAATTCAACAATATTGGAATATTTGAAGTTCTGAAAAAAACCACAGTAATAGTATTGAAAGAAAAAGGGTTGAATTTATTGTTTCATACTTTGTTTAGTTATATAATATAGCATCCGCAACTTTTAGTTATGACTGTAGATGATATAAAAAAATTATAAAATTTTGGTTATTTTGAGGGTCCTTGTTGTCTTAGATTTTAGTTTTCATGGTTGGAGGATTAAATTTTACTAAACAAACTGAAAGATGAAATTGAGTTTGCAGTTTTTTGTTTACTCGCTATAAAACTCATGTATCTAACACCCAGATATTTTAAAAGCAAACACTGGTTTTGCTTTTTAATCTATACTAAAGTTTCTGTAAATATGAAGAAATTGGAAGACAGTGACATACTGCCTATTACAGATTTTTATATGCAATTCAGGAATGGATTACCTGATGGCAGAGAAGTTATTTTTAAGCTGACGTGCTGAAGTATATATGTGCTCTGTAGTAGCTACTTCTGCCAAGAAATGAAGTTTAAAATCTTGCGTAGTAATACATAGTAAATTCAGTTTATGAAAGCTTTTTACTGGGAAGCTTTCAACGTATAGCTGCTGCATGTCATCAAATGTCTTACTACCCAAGTTTTCTAAGATCTTAAATACTAAACATATAGTTCATTTGTAAATACTAAACATATAATTCATTTGTATATATACACAAATTTATTGCTATCTAGGCTCTCAAGTGTCTTACAGACTTATTTTCTTTTTACCTGTGTTTATAACACACCTTTGTGAAATGTGTTGATTAAAAGGGTGTGCAGTGGTGTCTGCTGAAGGAAGAGGAAGTCATTCCCCGTATCAGGGCTATGGAAGGGCGCCGAGGAAGACCCCCGAATCCCGACAGACAGCACGCAAGGGAGGAGTCGAGAGCGAGACGACGCAAGGGTCGCCCTCCAAATGTTGGTAGCACTGAATTTCTAGACAACACCAATGCAAAGCTGTTAAGAAAGCTACAGGCTCAAGGTAAGAATCACATTTTTGCTTTCATAAATTGAGTGTAACAAAATATGTTATTAGTTTTGCATAGAGGAATAATATCTTTTGCTAGTATTTGAGGATACAACAATTTTGTTTTCATATGCTTAGCTATGCTTTTTTTTTAATGTATATGTGAACCAAAGGGAGAAAGAAGTGAGAATGCACATATGCATGCAGCTGAGAGCTTAAGCTGTACTTAGATTTATAAAATGTAAAAAACCAACATCCACTCTTCTGGCTATTGCAGAGGTTTTTTCTTTTAATTATGCGGAACAAGCTTACCTCTGCAGACCCCTAAATCAATTCAAACAAAAGTGAGATTATTGATTTTGGAGAATGCTGTTATAGAACTGCTGAACATCAGCCCTTTCACTCACGGCCTGAATTTAACCCTCAGAGTTTCGCTTCTACAGCTTCCTGCATCAGTATGTACATGAACATATTGATGTTCTAATTCACAGTTAATCCAAGTTTCATTAGGATATTCTCACTTAAAATGGCAGGATTTTATGAATGAAGTTATTTCCTTTTTGTAACAGAAATAGCTAGACAAGCAGCACAAATAAAGTTGCTGCGAAAACTCCAGAAGCAAGAACAAGCTCGAGCTGCCAAAGAAGCCAAGAAACAGCAAGGTAGGTGATGGACTTAAGAAAGTTTTCTGCATGCTTGCAGATAAACTTAAACTGTTAATATGAATTTGCTTTTCTGCAAAAACTTGATTTTAATTTTTTTTTTGCTTTACTCATAGCTATTATGGCAGCTGAAGAAAAGCGAAAGCAAAAAGAGCAGATAAAGATAATGAAGCAGCAGGTAAACTTTTATGTGTTTCCTAAGGGGACTCTTTAAATTTATTATATTTTGAATTATTCTATTTGAGGTTTTAAAGTTATCTGGTAAGTTAATATGTGTGCCTATTAAAACATGAATGTTTTAAATCTTGTTTTAAAGAGTATACAGCATGTATAATTTAAAAGTCTAAATTGCACAGTTGCTGATGTTGTCAGGACCTCCCAATTTTGTCCATGTTGATTTAAATACCAAAACATAGGTAATTGTCTACAAGAAGAAAAACAAATGCAGGAACTGCTACTACAGGATAGTGGTGTGTTCTTGCGTTCCTTGGTTCCATGCAGACAAACAGTGGTGTATCTGTTTGTATGAGGAATTGTGCACTTGCCTGCTTCCGTGATTCTTGTTGCCTGCCAGCAGAAGATTCACATTGCAAAAGACTCTGTCCCAGTATGCCAGTGAATTGATGCATGTTTCTGAACCTCCCAATGTTGTTAAATACTGATATAGCAAATAATTCCAAGAAAAAGGTAGAATGTCCATGTAAAACTCTGTTAAATTAAGGTACTTATGGAAGCAGGATTTTCATTATTTTATAATATGATGAGTATTTTGAAGTCTGAAACACAATTCTGAAGTTTGGATGTGGGAAGAGTATTTCAAAGCTCACTTCCGTAGCACTAACTACACCACATTCTGATAGCTCCCTCTTATGAAATATTTCTTGTTTGAAATTCACTGGAACGAGCTGCCCAGAGAGGTTGTGGAGTCTCCTCCTTTGGAGATCTTTAAAACTTGCTTGGATGCAGCCCTGTGCCACGTGCTCTGGGTGGCCCTGTGTGTGCAGGGGATTGTACTAGATGACCTCTGAGGTCGCTTCCAACCTTACACATTCTATGATTCTATGAAATATTATGAAATATTTATGAAATATTTCATGCTAGAGACAGTAGATGAAATCCAAGATGCTTAGTTCACAGATTTTGAAGTGTTAGTTCTGTCTCCTCATCCTTTTTGTATTACTCTCTGATAATGTCACTCTGCCCTGTCAAGTAACTCTATTTCATGCCTAAGATATTTTTAGAAAGAGAATTCTCTTGGAATATTACTCAGGCTTGCTCATAATTTGCCTGATGTAGACCTCTAAAGAATATTTACATTTAACATCTGGATTCCATAGAAAAGTAAGAGAATCAAAGCATGACTATGTTTGGTATTTTTAGCTCAGGAGTTAATTAATGAGGACCCTTCCATCATCTTACCATCTAGAAACATTACTAGAAAAACAAGTCTCTTACTATTTTGTCTGTAAGTGACATCCTGAGATATTAAGAAAGTTAATGAAAATATAAAGGCCTTTCACATCTTTGAAACACAATTCAAAAAACTCATAATATGTATTTAATAATTTTAAAAATTGTTTCTGTTGCAGGCTAACTTAAGTATCCCAAGAGTAGAAACTGGAAATAGAAATATAACTAATATTGTATTTAAATTTTGTATGGAAAAAGTGCTCAGCATAACAAACAGGGGACTAGAAGTTGTCACCATATGACCTAAGAGTGATACTTCTGTACATGGGTGACAGCTTCAAAGTTGCACAATTCTGATGGCAACTCAAGCTTGTAAAAGAGAGGCAAATAATTCAAAAACCCCTCTCTTGCTCTCCCCTCCTTCCACCCATTTTCTATAGGTATTTAACTTTTGCTTATTCATATCTCACTATACTTATAAACCGGTTCTTACCTTTTTAAGGGTGCAGACATCAAGAACTGCTTAACTAGTGAATTTATCAATTAAAGACTCCATTTATCATCACCTTGTTCCCTCATAGTGAAACAGGGATAAAATTTCCATGCTTCCAATATATGGATCTCTCTCTTTTTCTGCTCTGAATAGTTCTTAACTCTGATTTTTATTAAAAAACTCTAGCCTTTGTAATAACTGGCTGCTAAAAATACTCATATGATGGCTTAAGCTATAGGCATATGATGGCTTTGCAAAACTTTGCGTGCTAGGACTGTCAGGAATATGTCAGACATCTAATGCAAGTAAAAATCTTAAACATTTATTATATGGAAACAGTTGATTTCAATGTGTCCGAGACTCAACGACAGGAAACAGGTGTATATACTTGCTGGTTTTTTATGTTGATATAAAAATTTACTTTCTTTTATTGTTTTTTAAAATAACTTTTTTCCCTGGTAGGAAAAAATCAAGCGAATTCAGCAAATCAGAATGGAGAAAGAACTTCGAGCTCAGCAAATTTTAGAGGTAGAAATAATGACTGAAATATAATTTATTTTGTTTTGCCACTTTGAAGAATATTATCTTTTATTAACTGTTTGGAAATATAGTTTGATATAACAGATCTAACAACATGGATTAATAATGTTTGTTTAAAAAATTTCTCTCTTCAAATACATTTGTTCTGTGAAAGCCAACAGTTTTGAACTCCTCACCATATGTCAAAATCCAAGAACATTAATCCATTTATTAACTGGAACTCAAATCTTGGAGATTTTTTCATATGTTTCTAACTTTATATGCAGTTTTATTTGCTGCAAAAGATACAGTAAAGTTCTTTAAAAAGTCTTCAAGACTATGACAGGAGAACAGTATCTGCATTTTATAAACTGTTGTAGATTTAATATACTGAAATTGCAGAAGTTAACAAAATACTTAATATTCTTTAAAGGAAAGTACCAACGAAGCTGATTTAGAACAGCATGATGTAGGTTTTACTCAAAATTGACAAAATCTTTCCAGATTACAGTTGGTTCCTTCATATTGTAAAATCATGTCATGTCAGCTGGAGGGATTTAAATGAAAGATTCCTGTTTCTCATTTCCATTTTTAATCTGTCTGACAACAGATTTCTTTTTCATCCTTATTGTCTGTAGTGGGTAATGATTGTGGTTCATTGTTAGCAGTACTTTCACACAGTGCGTTTTCAGAACTTGCAGTAGGAATGCAAAGGTGTTTTGTTTGGGACATTTTGAAAATTCTGACTTTATATGAAATAGTAAACAAATGATTAATTGACTGATGATACAACATGCATTGGGAAATAAATCAGTTACATTATACACTTTTTAGGTGATACTGTTTTGCAGTTTGTGAGGCATGTAGCTTTATTTCTAGCTGTATTTTCATGCTGTGGCAGTGCTGTTGCATGATTTTGAGACCTGTTTTGCATGCACAGGCAAAAAAGAAAAAGAAGGAAGAAGCAGCAAATGCCAAATTACTGGAGGCTGAAAAAAGAATAAAGGTTAGTTTAGATTAGCTTTTTTCCCAAGAATAAAAACTAGATCAATAAATATTATACATGATAATTTATTCAGTAAAAATAAAATTGCAAATAAATATGACATATGAATGTCTATAAGAGAGTGTGTATATCTGTGTGTGTGTTTGTATATATGTGTGTATGTGTGTATATGTGAATATTGATCTGCATTCATGCAATAATATTTTATATGCCATTAGCAGGAGTTCTACTTACATCATACTTGGTTTGAGTAACTTAAAATAATAATTAAAAGAATATACAATACAGTTATGAAGAGTATTCTCTTTTACGGTCACTGTATTGAAGAATTCTGCTATTTTCCAACGGATAGTGGGTCAAATATAGTCTTGAACTCTATCAATATTGAAAAAGACATTATGGAAATGATAAGACTTGTACTTCCAGTGCTTGTTTGGTTGTTTTAGCATAATTTATCATGACTGAACTCCCACCTCAATACATGTGCCATCATATATACTGTTACTCCTCCATTGTTGGTTTATGGGAATAAAGAAGTGAAAAAAACTGGAAAGGAATTCAGTTTTGTACTATTTTAGAGTTCCAGAAATGTGCATGTTGGTAAGGACATTTTTTTAGATACTTTAAATATATTTCTGTTCTATTTAAGGAAAAAGAGATGCGGAGGCAACAAGCTGTTCTGCTGAAACACCAGGTTGGTATGCATTCAGTTGCCAGAACAGTGACAGTACTATGAACTAATACTTAAGCTACTTGGGGGAAAAGAAGTCTTAAAATCTGTCCTTTTAAATTTTGGGGGATTTGATTTATGCACAGTTTTTCTTTCATCTTATGATTTGTTGCTTTGCTTTGGTATTGGGGTCTTTTGGGGAATTATAAAGTGGTTTTATGACTTTGTGATTTCTGTTTCATAATGTTGTGCCAACTCTTTCTACCAGGAGTTGGAGAGGCATAGACTAGATATGGTATGGGTATGTTTATTTTTGTACATCTAACACCGCATTGTGATTTGGTTGTGATATGGTTGTCATAGCAATGCATAAAATGTAGCACTGGCTGCTGTCATATTACATACTGCTGCATGGCTTTACAGCACAGTGCATTGCATACATCTGCTTGTATTGTCTATTAAGAAAAAAAAAAAAAGACATCGTTCAAACATGTATAAATTGAAATATGACAATGTATAAATGAGATCTTTAACTGGATATCCTCACAACTGATATCCCAGCATAAATTGGACAACTATATAGAATCAAAGTTTAAGTAATGCAAAATTAAAGGTAGTCCCGTGAATATATTAAAAAATTTTGTCCCATTCAATCCATAATATTAAAGTATGATTTGAATTGACCTGCTGTACAAAAAGGATTGTGTCTTCCCCAAGTTTGTAGCGTATTGAGCAGACTAGCTTTCAAATTGTGTTTATACGGAATGTTGCAATTAGACAACAAGACACTGAAATCCCAGCCTCACTGAAGTAGATGATAAGTTCCAGTAGCCTTTACTGGGGCTAGGATTTACCCTACAGCTTCTAAGGTAGAAAAAAATATATAATTAGTTCTTTGGAATATGTTTTTTACTATTTTTGAAATAATCAATCAATGTAATTTTTTAAGGAACAGAATCAGTTAATGCAGATGTCATTGTGTATGTATATGCACCACTACCAGTTTGAGTAAAACCGACCTAGAGCTGAGAAAATTCATCATATTTATTTGCTATTTACTTACAAAAATCTTTGAGTTAGACAGATTTTAAGATATCGATATTTAGAAAAAAAACAAATGAGCAGTTTAAACTTGGTGTTCAATTGGCTATTTATTAAGTAATTTCTGGGTTTCCTAATAGCAGATGTAAGGTAACTGACCTGTTCCAGCCAACCATTATGCTTTGTGTTCTGCCAGCTTATGAAGGAGCATCACAATTGACCATAAGTAAATCTGTATGCTTCTGTTTTACACTGTCTCCATGTTCATTGCTTTACTTTTTGCTTTTGATTGTTCTTGTATTTGCTTTCTAAACCTGAACTAAAACATGCACAGACTTGGCCATTCTTGTCCTATATTTAGTATTTACTGTGATCTGTCAATTAATGCTAAACTTAAAACTCTTTTTATTAATAAGAAAATGTGTATGAGTTTTGTTCTAATCTTATCTGATTCAATAGGAACGAGAGAGGAGAAGACAACATATGATGCTTATGAAAGCCATGGAAGCACGTAAAAAAGCAGAAGTGAGTATTAACCCAAAGAAAGTATGAAATTTCATTATTTTCATTTGACTAATCTCTGGAAGAGCTATGTCCTTGATTAATCTGTATTTATGAAGAATTGATGTGTCACACGAAGCCGATAACTGCCTCGTCACTGTCCATAATATTTCCTAGCAGAGTCCTTAGTATTTCTTAGCCAATATTTTCTTCTCCTCTTGTTATTTACTAGCATATTTAAAGAGCCAGTCATATTGATTTGAGGTGTAAAAATCAGGCTTGCTAAAGAGATTTTTCTCTGTTATACAGATGTAGAAAAACCACATCTTCAGTCTATGCTTGTTTGCCTCTTAAACAATTTAAATCATTTTAGAATGACTAATATGTTAAAAAGAGTAATACAACACCAAACTAAAATTTTACAATAGATGGAAAGTAATATTTAAATGTACAAGCTGGCCATTGTTACTGTTGAAAAAATTGTCATTTCAAATGAAATACATTTTATTTTTCTGCAGACTTGTTTTTCTAGGTTAGATGAAGCCTCATAAGTTGTGTACTATTATCGAAAATTTGAGCAAAGAAATTTTCCATTTTTGAAAAAGAAATGTTATATGCTTTTATCTAATCTTTATGGCTTTCTTGGTGCAGGAGGGGATATTTGACTTTGCATGGGTAGAAACATTTTTTTGCATGTGTGCTGATATTCTGCTTGGTTCTAGAGCTGGACCATTACAAAACTAGGCAGATAGATTTTTAAAAAAAAAATCCCTCATAAATATACTATTTCTCCTTCAAATGACAGAAAGAATTACTTGGCTGCAGTAAACACATATTCTTTTCCTAAATACACACACATCTGCATACACATACATATATACATACACACACACACACACACACACACACACACATATCTATATATACACATGCAGTTTTTATGTATACACACATTTATAAATCTACATATATATGTGTATATATATATGTACACTCACACACGCACACACTTATTTTTCAAAATTTCAGGCTGTTTCTGATATTCTTCATTTAAATATATATTTTTAATTTCTAAAAATACAGTCATTTTGTAAATGACAGCTGTCTAGTTTGAGTGCTCTGTAGAATTTGTGGCGATGATATATATACATTTTGTAAATTTAGCATAGCACAGAAGGACCTTATACACTATGTTTATTATGAGTAAAAATGCTAAATACAACTTCTGCACTATTTAACTGGAAGCCTGTCAGACAACTGAGTTACATTGTTCCTTCTAGAGTACTGCAGAATGGAAAGGATTTTTACAGTTCAGATACCATTTGCTTCTATATAAAAGGAAGTGTCTGCTTTACTTGAGAGAAGATAGAAACAGGATAAAACTGTTATGTCATTGTAGTTTTAGAAAATCCTCCTTCTTACTGTGAGTGACTTCATGTACTTTTCTTTAGAGATCGCAATTTCTGTTGGCCAGCAACTTCTTTGAATATAAGCACACACAGCCCTCCCCACCCTTCAAAACATTCTGGAAATCTTTGGTTGTGGCTGGAAGCTACTAGCTGCTTGTTATTTTAAAATGTTACCTGGGATTTCACATCAAGATGTGAAACAAGTGTGCTGATCAAAGGCTTGGCCTGTACTTGTGGCCACACAGATAGGAGGAGAGTTGGTTAAGCCATTTTATTTATTGTCTGTCTTGTATTCTGCCCTTTAGTGTAGCTTTCAGACTTCTCACACTACCTTATAATGTAATCAGTTATTTAAACAGCGCCATTGGTGCACATACCACAACTGTTGTGGCAATTATTAAGATGACATAAGTACTGCCTTTCAGATCCTTTAGTTGTTCCACTCTAAGTATAATGCATAGGTTTATTTTTCTGGTGTTTTTATTCTATTTAAGGAAAAAGAACGGTTAAAGCAAGAGAAACGTGATGAAAAAAGATTAAATAAAGAGCGTAAATTGGAACAGCGAAGACTGGAATTAGAAATGGCAAAGGAGCTAAAGAAACCTAATGAAGATATGTGCTTAGCTGATCAGAAGGTAATCATAACAACATAGATTTATTTTTCTGCCTCATGTTTTTGTCACGTTTTGTCATTTATGACAATAATTAATTCTTCGTGCCGCCACTCCCAAAACATTGAATAACTGCTGTTACTCCAAAAAAATAGACTTCTAGGCTTGTGCATTCTTCACAGCTATGTTTGCTTCATGATTTGCAGATCTTGGGTTCAAGTCCTCTCTTTTCCAGAGAATTCCCCTCCCCAGGCCCCCTGAATATTTTTCACAATATCTTTATAGTACTTGGCTCAGAATCCCATTCTAGAGCCTCTCCTGGACAAAAGAAGTAAGTATGTAATAGTTTCTTCAGCATGTGAATGTAAATTGTATGTACTACCTGTGATGTGTGGGATAGCTCCTCCAGCTGCCTTCACTTCCTAATGATGATGTGCTCCAGGTTATACAAAGCAGTATCAGCAAATTCCTTCCTCACAATCAGAAATGTCCCTCTTTGAAAGATCCTGCTGAATCTTCCTTGTTTCTTTCTGACTTCACAGCCTTTGCCAGAGCTGCCCCGCATCCCAGGCCTCGTTCTCTCTGGAAGCACGTTTTCAGATTGTCTCATGGTTGTGCAATTCTTGCGCAACTTCGGTAAAGTTCTTGGCTTTGATGTGAATGTGGATGTCCCGTCTCTGAGCGTTCTTCAAGAGGGTTTGTTAAACATAGGGGACAGCATGGGAGAAGTACAAGACTTGCTTGTAAAGCTTGTGTCTGCAGCTGTTTGTGATCCAGGACTTGTTACTGGATTCAAGGTAAAAAATAAAAGGAATAGAAAGAAGTCTTATGTAGTGAAAAACTGCATTTATGAATACATACTTCATAGTACCTCTTTGACGTTTCTCTGATGAGTTACTTTCTCATTTCTAATCCTTTTTGGTGTCACTGTTTAGATAGTTTTGAAGACTTTTTGTTGGTTTTATTTGTTTTTGCTATCTCCAACCTCTCATTTTCCATAACTGGTGAATTTCTGTATTTCTAGATTTTTTTTTTCCCTTTTGATTCTCACTGTCATGTCACCCTCATCCACTCTGTTATTTATCAAAACTCTGAATCACATCACTAGTCTGTTTTTTACTCTCATCTGCTCAAGCCAACATAGCCCTTTTCTACTCGAGATCTGTATGCAGCATACATTGTGTGAAGTGGTATTCATGAAGTTGGCCAGGTCTTTTTTTCAATTAATCTCTTTTATTAATATTACCTCTGATCTTAAAAACTTGGAGAGGTGAAGACATCCTACTTTGTGGCTGTATTCAAGACTTAAAACTGAACATTTTTTTTTAAAAATCCTGATTGAAGTTCTAGTGTAAAAAAGAAAATTAGTTCTGCCATTCCTTTATATGCAATAATGTAGTCTTCAGTAAAAAAATTTTTTAACGTGATTGATTGTCTGAAAACCTTTACTTTTTCTTAGGTCAAAACTATTCTTGGGGAGCACTTACTTAATGTTGGCATCAATCGAGATAATGTGTCAGAGATCCTGCAGATGTTTATGGAGGCTCACTGTGGGCAAACTGAGCTTACGGAGAGCTTGAAGACAAAAGCTTTTCAGGCCCATACTCCAGCTCAGAAAGCATCAGTGTTTGCTTTCCTTGTCAATGAATTAGCATGCAGTAAAAGCGTAGTAAGGTAAGATTTTTGTCAAGTTAAGTGTAAAAGGAAGAATATAAAAACATTATGTTTAGCAAAGCACTATATGTATTGTTTTTTGTTATAGTACGTTTCTTGATGCTCTTATAGTGAAAGCTGAAGTCTGCCATTTGTTTTTGCTTCTTGTTTTATTTCTGATATGATGTAAGAGTAGAAATTTTCCATACTTGGTTTGTAACTTTGCCTTTAAAACTTGCAGTAAAATTTCTCTGGCTATGCTGAGAACAAAAATGATGTTGATTACCAATAAAATTGCTAGATTTTCAGGGGAAACAAGAATTGGATAAGGCTTCTGCAATATCCTGTTTACCCTTTCATTTTTCTTTCAGACATCTTTTGGACAAGTACTTTAAGTAGATCACAAGTTGATGGCAAGCCTGATTACATTGTAGTTCAAGGAAGTGTAGGCTTCATTTGTTGTCAGTAATAAGCATTTCATAATTAAGCTACATTAAAATAACATCTAAAAATCCAGTAGTACACAGTCATGAGTTAGGAAACGCTGATCTTGGGGTATAGCTCCTTATATTTTTTCTATCATGGAAAAGTCATTCATGATCTGATTGAGTACTGTTTTGTTGCTCAGGTCAATTCTGACTTTTCTGGTACAGTGTGCTTCAAAAATGAATCAGAATAGATAATAATAGAAGAATGAAGGAGACTGTGTAATGTGAAGGTCACCTTTTTTTTTTTTTTTTTTTTCTTCAAAGTCAGCAGATAACAAAGAGAAACAGGCATAGGATTGCAGCAAGAGGTAGACCGGAATCCTTTGAAGAAAATGGATTCGGTTTGTGCTCTTCATGAGTATTAGCAGATGTGTACTCAGAACCATCACAATAAAGAACAGTGTCCTTTACTGCAGGTGTCCAAGTGCAAATTCAAATTTATCGAAAAGATCATTCAAAGCTGAAACAGACTAATGCTCTATTTTCCTATACCAAAGCACTTCTTTGTGCTTCAGTTTCTACACTGGAAAATTGACCTTTTTTGTGGATCTTGTGGATCACAGGTGTTCTATGATAATTTTGTTTTCAGTACAGGCTTAGATACTTCTTAACAAACTTCTGGAAAGTATGACTGGAATCTCAACATTGAATGGGAAAAATGAAAATAAATTTCTAATTCTTTGTCATACCTCTAATGGAACGAAATGTTATGTGATGATGTAATTAAAGACTGTTTCATAGTGCATATGCAGCAAAATGCTATTGGAACTTCACAGCTTTAAAATGATTTATTCTGCTTTTTAGATAGTTACAGATAGTCAAGATAGTTATTTGATATATGGAAAGTACATGTATGTATGTGTATTTCAGATAAAGATATGCAAATTCACAGTTAATGGTGATTTCTTGAATTACTTTGGATTATTTTGTCTTTGACAGTGAAATTGATAAAAACATTGATTATATGTCAAACTTACGGAGAGATAAATGGATGGTTGAAGGCAAACTTCGGAAGTAAGTTTTTTTCCTCAACTATAACAATATATTGCTTTTTTGCATTTGCTAAAATGTACTGCTGCATAGGCAATTGTTCTAAAAACAAAACCAGCTCATTCAATTACAGGTTTACCAAGAAGTCAGTAAGAGCACTGCTTAATTAAAAGAGGATGTGAATTTAGAATGGCTGAGTGCCCTTTTTTACAGTAAAACTAATAAAGATGCATGAAATTCAGAAGATGCAATTTTCATACAGCTTACCCATAAAATTTTGTCAATTTATTCGAAAACTGTATTATGCTATATTGTGTTTCCAGTCTGCCTATGTTGTATTGTTTCCTGAAGTAAGGGATCATATGTAGAATGTAGACACTGAGATTTTACATTTTTTATTTAAGGTAAAAATTGAAAACTTTTAAAGGTTTGTCAGCTTCATATCCACTGTTTTTCCATCCTACAAGACAAAATTCCATACAGCAAGCAAAAATCTCTGGGATGCTAGATGGCAAATAAAGTTCATGAATCACAGGGGATAAAAATGCATAGCCAGACTCCGCTTCTTTTTTATTATTTTTATTTTGTTGTAGTCGTCTTTACCACATACCAGTCAGCACCGAGTCCTTTCTTAGTCCTTGCTTCAGTGTTTGTTTCTAATATTATTTCTCCCTTTTTTCCCTTTAATATATCTCAGAAGGAAGAAAGAAGAAGTAAAGAAGAAGAGCAAGAGTGGAGGTAGTGGTACTTAGACCAATAAAAAGGAACTCTGCTAATACTAGATATACTTTAACCCTGTGCAGACTGGTATTTTGTCTTTTATGCAGTCCAAAGACTTTCTCTTACCTAAATCTCTACCCCAAAGCCTTTCCCTTCTATGGGATGCAGTTAAAACAGAATGGCTAAATTTTTAATGTATTCAACTCTCCATTAATAAAATGGGACCCTTAGCTATTCTTGTCTCCTTGGGGACTGCTTAGTCTTCTCTCTGTCCGTCAGATTGTAAGTACTTGTAGAGGGTGGATCCTTTCTTTTCTCCCCCTTCATCCAGTGAGTTTAATATCCTGATCCTTCTTCCTTTCCACAGTCATTTTCTGAAATTTCCCCTTGGGTGAATTCCAGGTTCCAATGGCCCTGTCCCTGTTTTCATGCCTAAGTATTGTGAGAGTGATCCAACACTTTCTCCTTCTTTTTAAGTCACTGGACTTCTCTCATATCATCCTTTGCTCATAATCTTCAGATATTCCACTGTTTTATTCAGATGAATTCTCTCTCTCTTTTTTTTCTCTAGAAGAGTGTTCATTGATTGATCTTAAAAAATATTGTGTATTTTATCAGCTGGTACACTTCGATAAATCTAGTAACTGTTCTGGAGCTTCTCTAAAAAGAAATTTTCTCATTAAAATCTCCTGTTCAGTCTTCTTTCTGCTTCCAGACTTTGTCCTTATGCGTAGTATCTTCCCCATCCGTTCCAAAGCCCAGGCTAGTTTTAAAGCCCTCCGAATCCCAGACAGGTTTGTAGATCAGTATCTCATTGCCTGACTACTTGCCATGTGGTCAGGCAAGACGTACACTCTTTATATGCAGAACGGCTTTTACAAAACCCTCAAAACATAAATCCATAGAAGCATGGGAAGTTTATATGAGTAAGATAAAGGAACCTGAGGAATAGGCTTATTTCACCTCTGCCTTGTTTACTGTACTATGTATTTTTTGTGGTAAATATTCATACCACCATGTCTGAACTGTCTGGAAGTATATCTTAAATAGAACGTGATTCAGAAGGGGAGTTTCCACCCATGGATTATATTCTCTGTGGACGTTCCCATTGCTTGTGATACTGGCATCTTGAACAGGACACTGGAAAAAAAATGAAGGCTGTGTTTGTAAGGTTTAAAAAGCAGCCTTAGAATCGATCCCAGTTTGGAAAAAAAAATTGTTGCATTGCAGTTTCTAAGAAGACTTTCTTTGTGTGCTTATCGTATATAAAAAATTTCCTTGATAGGTGTGTATGTATGGTCTGAAACTGGATTTTGAGCTGTTTGCACTACTGCTTCTAGTGGTTTGATGGTCAGTGAGAGGTTGCATTTAATTCTTACTCTGTGACATTGTTTGTAAATCTTGATGCAAACTACCATTTCTCTAAAGACAGCCATCTCATCAGGTCAGTTCATCTTTCTTTGTGCATTCTGTATCACAACAGCTGTCACAAGACTGTCTTGCCTGGGATGATTCAGCTACTTTTATTACTGGATACCATAGCTTCAGCTTCTCTTTTTCCATTACATGTCTAATCTTTGACATCCTTTTTATTGCTTGATTAATGTAATGGAACAAAACGTAGCTACTTCTTTGCAAAGTCTTGAAATGCTGCAGAATAAGATTTTCACTGCAAGACAGTTCTTTTCAATGTGCCATTATTATGGTGCCCTCTTTGTAAGTTTATTGGATAACTGGCCCCTCCTATGGGGCCATTTCAGCTGTCTTAAGTGATAATGTAAGTGAAGGACATTGTTATGTCATCTGAATTGCACCTCGAGTTGGAAATTCTGATTGTGAACCCTTTCTTCTTTTTTCTGAGGCCCAAGCTGAAGTATGTACAAAGGGTCAGTGATTTAAAATTTCATCTTTATAGGCTAATAAACTTGATAATGCCCGCGATACTTAGAGTAGGCCCTCTGGTATGTACCTGAAAACTAGGAGGGTGAAACAAACAGTTTTCTGAGTGAAGGTTTTTCTCTGTAAAGGAGCTATACATCCACTGGCAGCAGCAGGAAAACTGCCACCTTTTGACATACTGAAGCATTTGCTACGTTGTACTCTGGTCAGGTTCTGCCTCTGTACAGCACTGGATGTAGATGGCTGATGATGAAACCATCAGAGAGCATCGTTGATTTGTTTCCCTTGTCATCTGTCATTCCGGCATTCTGTGTTGCTACCAGCAGTGTGTCGCTGTATTTACTTTCAGCAAAAGCCTTTTCTGCTTGTTCTCCTTTCCCTCGGGATGTGAAGGAGTTATGGTTGCTTGTTGTTGCTCCTCCACTTGCCAGCCTTTGACTGAAGTGTCTGTCCAGCCACAGAGCGATCAGTCCAAACTTGGAGCAGTAGCTTTGCTCAAGTGTTGATTGCTGTGTACAGGCAGGAATTTCCAGCCCAGGTGATTTGGATTTGATGATGCGGAATTATCCCAGTCCAAAGGATAACTTCAAACAAACAAAACAAACAAACAAAAGCCTCAACTCAAAGGAAGCTTCATTAGTATTGATGGCAAAAGAGACAAAGGATTTTTGTACCGGAGTGGAGGGAGAACAACTTTCCAAATCACTAAAAGGCTTCAGAAGCTATATTGAATTCAAATATCTTAATTAGCTATTAAAAAAGTGTTTCTATTGGAAAAATAGAACTGTAAAACTTTTTAAATTCTCTGCTACATTAAAAATATATCCTTTTCAAGCAAACAAAAGCCCCCTTGATATTTTCCTGCTAAGTCTTTTCGAAAAGTGCTGCCACCAGTTCAGCAGCAACCGCTTCATTTCTGCCTGTGCCTCTGAGCCCTGGCTCGTGCCAGCAGCGTTTCGGGAGGCTGCAGCATTTGTCAGCGTTCCTTTGGCAAGAGCTCGGTACTTCCACAACACTCATCGTGTGAGTAACCACTTGCTGTATGGAATATTGTTTTGTAGGATAGGAAGAGACAGAAGTACGACAGGGGGAAATTACATACTGGTAATTGTGTTTGTTGTGACCGTTCTGCTTTTCCCATCCTACCTTCTTCCAGCCATCTCTTACAAAATCTGTGTCTTTTCTGCACGTGCTTCTGAATCTCTTCTAAGGCAGTTGCGTTTTTGGTCAGCATTATACGTGACTGGTTAGGCCTGGCTATTTATACCTCCTGTGATTCAGCATGTTTGCCTGCTAGCTTCCTGATAGGTGGAACGATAATATTTGCTGTGTGGAATCTTGTCTTATAGGATTTTTGTAGAAGAAGAAGGTCTACAACAACCATAATTACTGGTATGTAAGTTTCCTTTTTCTTTCATAAAAGGAAAAAGAGAGTTTGAGTAACTCCTAGAGTTGTGTGTTCCTGGTGGCTTTAGGCAGCTAAGATTCACAGAAGAGAAGGTTTGTCCTAGAAAGAAAAGATCAGTCAAAACACTAAAAACACATAAAAACCTGTAATTCAGACTTCAAGCTAACCTTGCTGTTGGCCAGGCAGTTGCAAAATTTCTGTGCTCCAAGGAAGGAATTCTGCATTCTTGTAAGATTTTGTTTGTTTGTTTTTATTTTCTTTTTGACAGGTATTTTATGACAGAATTTTAAAATGTATGTGTGAATCAAGAGGTTATTCAATATAAAAAGATGTTAAAATGGTTCTGTTCTCTAGTCAGCTGTGCTGACTTTTCAAAACTTGCCTTGTGTTAACATTTCCTTTAAACAGTTATGCTGTAAAGTTCACCCAGGAGAGATGGAAATTCTGTGCAGAACTGAACAAGTGTTTTAAAGCTTCTCTTATTAACCTGAATTTTTCCTGTTGTTTAATAGCAATAAAGAGATAACAGAATGTCAGTATAGAACAAAACAGCTAATTTGACTCTGAAATTACTTTCAATCACATATGAAGACAGATATGTTAAGATACCCTGTAATTTCAACTCTTTATCATGTGTTTAAAGGCTCAGAATCATTCATGCCAAGAGAACTGGCAAAAGAGATGGTACAGGAGGTGGTGACATTGGGGAGGAACAACACTGCTTGGAAACACCAACGCAGGGGCGCAAACGCAGACGAAAGGGTGACAGTGATTACGATGATGATGACGACGATGATAGTGATGACCAGGCAGATGAAGATGATGAGGATGAAGAGGACAAAGAGGATAAAAAGGGAAAGAAAACAGAAGTCTGTGAGGATGAGGTGGGGAATTTTTAGTCAGCTTCGTTCTCATTAAAGCCTCTCTTATTTCTGCTGCATGCATCATGGCATCGTTCTTTCTGTTTCTATGCATTATGGCACCACTTTCCCAAACCTTGTTTATAATAACAAGGAAGAAAGAATAGTTTATCTCCAGTATTTTGAAAATTTTAAAATTATTTTTTCCTTCCTGTGCTTTTTTTAAATTTAATTTGTATAGATTTTTTTTTCCTTTGGATTAGTCTTATTTTTTCTGAAATTCTGAAAGAGTGTACCAGATTCAGGGAGACCCAGCTTTTCTATCAGATGACCTAACTGCAGTTTTTTCTTAGTGGAGAGTAAAGGTCATTTATTAAGTAACAACATAGTTAAGAAGTTTAATATTTTATGAAATGTCTATTATGAAGTTTGCCTGTGTCCTTAATTTTTTTTTTTCTTCACAGCTTTTTCAAACTAGGGAGTATGAGAGAAAATACCTTTCTATTTTCAAGTCACCGATTATGATACATATAGCTAGTCAATATCACATAAAATATAGAGGATTGTTAAAAACTTTTTAGTCTCTCTATCATTTCTACTACAGCTAAGATGAATTTTTGGTATAAAGGCCTATAGGTCTTACTGTAGAAAGTCTAAGTGTTCTCAAATGGATGAAACAGGAGCCAAAGAATACCAAATGCTATATTTCAGTATTGACTGTTTCAGTCACTACCAGGAAACATCTGTTTGTGTTAGTGTACTGAACAAAGGAGGAAGGCTTCTAGGGGATGTATCTCACGTGAGGCTTGCACCCAAATCTTTGCAAATGTTTAAATAGAAACCAGCCAGGCTCTAGGGTGGGAATGGTTCTTCTTGCCACCTCTTCTGGATTTGTTTCATGTAGAGCTTAACATGCATGATGCGTACTCCAGATTTATAACACCAAGTTTCTGCAGATGAACACTTAAGAAGAAGAGTATATTAATCTCATATATTCCCGTAATCTTTTTCCCATACAAGCAACTCTTCTTTTGAACTCATCTTATAGAGAAAAGTCTTCTGAAGAAAAAAATTTAATGCTTCCTGTCCATTTTATAGCATATCAGAAGTTCCATAAATGCAATGGCATCATTTATGCTATATATGATATTTCCGAAATCTGCACTCTGGTATGTTTTTACAAAGCTATGAAGCTGGTAGCCCAGAGCAGTGAGGGTTTCGATTTTATTCTCTGGAAACTTTCTGATATTCCCAACAATATTATTGAAATAATTAAAACTCTTCAAATGAAAATGACTCATATTTTTAACCATGTCAAGAAGAAAGGAGCCGTAGGCTTTAGCCATGAGTGTGTTCTTCTTCAAAAACTATTCCTATAAATACTAGGACTCCTACAGCAGATCTGTTGCTTAAAGTGCCTCTGCGTTTTCTTTCAAACATGAGAATAAGATGCAAGTGCAAAGACTGATAAATAAGATTGTGACCAATCCTCTTGTTAATAAATGAGAAATGTTTACAGACAGTCTTTAGTAACTCCAAACTACATAGAAACTAAGAAATTACAGTTTTAAGTTTCACCTGCAAGTTCAGTTATTCCCCAGGAAACAGAATTTTTTCAGATAAATCAGCTGTTTGCCATCTGCAGCCCTACATATGCATGTACATACGCAGAGCTATGTATGGGATGCTATGGAAAGAGTCAATACATGTTTGTTTTTTTTGTTCTGGTTATGTTGATGCTAGTCAAACATGGTCAAGAAAGACAAAATTTTAATTTCTTTAACTCTTAGACATATGTATGGGATGTTTACTTAAATATGTCAATTCCGAAATAGAATTCAGAATTTTCCATTCAGATTTGACAGCTCCTTTTCTGCCTTTTTCTATTACAATATTATTTACATGCAGAAGTATGGTGTTATCCTGAAATAAAATTTTATGACAATATATTTGATTATAGGATGATGGAGACCAGACAGCAAGTGTTGAAGAACTAGAGAAACAGATTGAAAAATTGACCAAGGTGAGAGATTTCTATCTGGTTTTAGTTACAACACGTTTGACTGAGTTTGAATGTTATCTGTTGTTTTCCCTCTCTCCCTCTTTTAAGAGATATTGAAATCTAGGTGAGCTTACATTTCATGAAATTATGTTAATGTCTGTGACATTTAAATTGTTAGTTGTTTTTTGCTGTAGTGAATTTGATTTAAAATACAACTAGAAAGATGTTGATACTTCAACACATCTCTGTAACAAAATGTGATGCAATCTTTATTATCCAGGCTAATTGTTACACTTTCGTTTGTTGATCTTAGAAAGTGGCAATTAAACTTCATGTATGAGAAGCAATAGGATTGTTACAGTGCAAATATGATTGCAGTTGCCTCTTCCCTGCTACAGTCGGTTGATTTCTTGGCTTCATATTTTAAAAGGAGTAACAGGATGTAATTGTGAGAAAAACAATAGATAAGAAGGAAAGAATGGTGTAGCTTGGGCTACATCCGTGTTTTTATTAACTAGATTAATCTGTGCATTAGAAAATTCATAATTTTGGACTTTCTCTCCTAGTTTCTCCTGGTTTCTCTTTCCTGGAAATCAGCAGTCTAGAATACTACTCGGCTTCCAACAGTGTCAGTTTAGCATTAAAAAGAAATAAAATGTCTTTAAGACTCCTCTCAGAGAGCTATTTATATTTGAATACTAGCTTACTGTTCTCATCTTTTTCTGAACTCGCTGAAATATCTCATTAGCTTCCTCTCAGAAGATGCATTATCCACAAGATATCAGATACAGAAGTATCCAAGGAGCTCCACTGCTGTCTGTACTGTTTGTTACTGTCTGAGAATCAGACAAGTTCTACCATTGCAAAATGCATCCTCAAAGCAAAGCTGATAAACTGAAGCTCTTGATAAAGGAGCTTTCTCATGTGATCTTCCAGCTTCTGTTCATTTTGATACCAAGATATAACGACTTTTTCTTTTTTGTTCTCCTATTCCATTATAATGCTTTTTCTCTTTTAAAACAGCAACAAAGCCAGTACAGAAAGAAGTTATTTGAAGCTTCACACTGTTTACGTTCAATGATGTTTGGTCAAGACCGTTACAGGCGTCGGTACTGGATTCTGCCCCAGTGTGGTGGTGTTTTTGTGGAAGGCATGGAAAGCGGTGAAGGTAAGAAACACGGAGCAGCAGTGTCACAGCTGGGCATACTGCCAGCCCCTGCGGGGTACAATTCCATGATTATGAGAGAGCTGATTTCTCCTTGGAAATTAGGATTAATGTTTTGCAAGTTATACGTTACTATATTTCCTTATGTTATGCTTTTTCACGTTTGTTTATAGGTGCTGTTTTTTTCACTTATCTGAACCATTTTCTCTATGGCAGTAAATTCTGCATATGGAAAGAGAGATGATAAAAGTATACATGAAAATACATTGCTTTCCATCTTTTCCACAGAATATTCTGTGCTTGAAAATTAGATATGGGTCTGAAACCAAAAGTCACAGTTATTTTTCTAACAGTAAAGTACTGTGTTTTCTCCTCAATACTATTGTTTAGTCCTCATATTTTCCGCACCGATCCTTCTTTCAATCAAGCTGATGTTACCTTTGTTAATTATATAGTTTCCTGGTTTACATACTGCCCGTGGTTGAATTTTCTCACACTTGATTGGATTGAGGCAGAGAACCTATAAAATCTGATTTATTGGTGGATATTAGAATTTTTAAAAAATGAACCTGCATTGTAGTCACAGACAAATCTTTTCTGATTCTGTTTTGGATGAAACTGAAAACAAAACCCGTTACTTTTGTAAGATTGAATTTTTTTTAACCAAAAATAGCAAAATCTCCCTGAAATATGTGATTCCAAGAGAAGTGCATTATTCCAGTGAAATGTTTAATTAAAATAATGATGATGTTACAGCAGTATGAGAAATCTGAGCTTTGTTATGGCTTCAAAACTTAAGCCATGTAACTCACCCCAAATGTAATCTTTAGGTTACCTTTCTGTAATGGGTAGCCTGAAGGAACTGGGTTTTCTTTGTGTCTCCTGTCCTGTTTATTTTATGATCTATGTTCAGATCTGTTTTGTCCACGAGTACCTGGACAGATATGGTAAATTGCCAGATACTATAGTGCTTGTATTCTTATTGTGCATTATATGTATTGAAATATATTTAGTACATTTAAGGAAATGAACCCTCAAATGCTTCAGAAGTTATACACAAAATAAAACACAGAAACACAGCTACTTGTCTGAAGTTGCTTGATAAACATACATAAAATTTTTAGCCATGGCCTTGAAGACAAATTTCCTATTTTTTATAAATATAGCCTTAGTGAAAATTTCATCTCCTTGAAATGCAACATGCGCATTCTTTTGAGCTCTGAACTCCTCCCTCTTCCCATAGCTCTTTGTTTGCGCAGGTAGTCTAGAAGCATTTTTCATTCCTTTATCAAAGCATTTGCAAAATGAAACAAACTTTAAAATGATCCATCCACTTATAAAATAATCCTCCAACGCTCCTAGTGCAGTTAGTTTGGTTGTTACGGTGACATTCAGATTGTTTATACCTCGAAACAGTGTAAGTAAATGCACAGTTCTCACTGTGGAGATGCTGCTTTCTTTAATGAACTATATCTGCAGAAAATACATTTTTTCCAGAAAGAAAAGTGATCTTTTTATGGTTCTTTTAGCCATAAATCACAAATAAAAACCTTGCATATTTGCAACTGTAGTATCTGATATAAAGAAATAAGTAATATTGGATGTTCTACCCTCTCTCCCTTTTTATGCAATTTTCTACTTCTCTTTTGCATTTTTAAAGACTGCCAGGTAAGTCAACACATCACACTAAAGGTAGGAGAGAGAGCTGAAGAAAAATCAGCGCAGCAAAGAGTATAGAAACGTCATTTTCCTAACAGATAGGTCTTGAACATCACAATTTTTTGAAGAAACAATTCATTTGCTATGAATTGTTTTGGTGTTGTTCATTGCTTTAGACATTACAGTTTTCAAATCACATCTATCAGCTTATCTGTCTGTAGAGTACCAGTGAACATGTTGCATAGGCTCTTAAGCTGTCTAGAATTTTGAATTTTAAGTTTTGTAGTTTAAATTGCTAATGACTTTCACTGAAAAAAGTATTTTTAATGTTATGATTTAAAGTTTGAGACATATGATTTCACAGCAAGAGTTTTGGTCCTCCTATTGGCAGTTGGCTGTGAGTTTGATCAAATGACCTTTTAGCAAAAATAAATTTCATGCTATTATTAGCACAGTAGTCCATTTTTTGTTTTTTTCTCGGTGGCAGATTTTGTGAGATGAAAGGAGCCAAAAATGTGTTCTTCCCAAAGAATCTGGAAAACTTTTCCAGACATATATGCATCTAAAAGGTGGATCCTGTAGCAAAAATAGCTATATTGAGGGTTTTTTTTTTCCTCCAGGTGTTCAGCAGAACTTAAATGTGGCTTAATGCTTGCTTCCTTTTACAAAGTGTTCTGTAACGACAGAAATGATTACACTTGGGAGAGAGGGGGGAAGACTGATCCAACATGCATGCAAGCAAAAACCAAAGTTATTGCTTATATAATTAAAGTGATAATATCATTTTATTATAAAGTGATCAAAATTAGTTGGTCTGTATATTTCATTTACTGTTTTACATCTTGTAGGTCTGGAAGAAATTGCAAAAGAAAAAGAGAAGTTTAAAAAAGCAGAAAGTATGCATATCAAGGAAGAGATATTTGAGAACTCAGAAGATAAATTACACTGTTCAAATGCAACTTACTGTGAGCAAAAAGATATGAAGGAAAAGGACAACACTAATTTATTTTTACAAAAGCCTGGGTCTTTTTCAAAACTAAGCAAATTGTTAGAGGTCGCAAAAATGCCGCCTGAATCTGACATTATGTCCCCAAAATCTAATGGCAGTGCAGCAAATGGCTGCACATTATCTTATCAAAGCAACTCCAAAAACTCGCTCTGCAGCCTTCAGCCCGCTGTTTCACAGAGCACCTCTGACAAACCTGATTCCAACAACCTGTTCAGTCCTACGGTAAGCGGGCCAGGGAAGTTCTACACTTCTCCGCTTCCAAGTGACCAGCTGTTAAAGACTCTCACTGAAAAGAGCAGACAGTGGTTCAGCCTGTTGCCAAGAGTCCCCTGTGATGATACGTCCGTCACTCAGACAGACACACCAGCCACAACCTCCCTGACACCTCAGTCGCATCCGCCATCGAAGTCGCCCTCACCGGTTCCCTCTCCTCTTCTGGGATCAACCTCTGCACAAAGTCAAATGGGATTAAGTCCTTTTGCTTTGTCACCACTCCAGGTAAGTAAACTCTTACATTTTGAATAGTCTAGATTTGCTGTGCTTGTTTAGGCAGAACCCAGCTATTCCACAAAAACGCTATAATTACATCTTTACTCCTCTCTTTTTTTTCTTTTTCTTTTTTTCTTTTGCTTTTGTATGTTAATAAACACTTTTGTCTTTTACGATACCGAAAACATTTTTATTGTAAGGTGGGTAAAATCCAAATTGGTGTTTGATATTTTGTTTGTGCATTTGATATTTTGATAGGCCTCATAGGGGTTGACCTCTGTTATTAAATGATAAATAAATAAAAACAAATTTTCAGAAATCTAATCTCTTAGCCCTAATAAGGATTATTACATGTTTGTATTTGATCTGTTTATTAGTAATCAAAGGCAAGGCCTGAATAAGGACCTCCTTTATGTCTTTTAAAAAAAGAATCCCAATCATAATTCAGCTAATACTCGACTAGTAATAGTAGTTGTGACCATTAAAAATACTCTTATTGTAGCAGATGAAGACTGGATTACCTGTCATGGGACTTCAGTTCTGTGGATGGCCTACAGGAGTTCTTACTTCAAATGTTCCATTTTCATCTCCCTTGCCTACTCTTGGATCAGGTTTGGGATTGTCAGAAGCGAATGGTAATTCATTCTTGGTACCTAGCATTTCTACAAGTAAAAGCGAATCACCAGCACTACAGACTGAAAAAACAGTTTCTGCTCCTTCTGCAGCAGTCGAAGTATCCAAACCAGTAGATTATCCTAACCCAAAACCCATACCAGAAGGTAAGTATGAGACACCAGTAAGCTAGAACTGTTGGATAATTTACTGCAATGCCACTGTACTGTTCCAGTTTATTTTTGCATTATTTGTCTAAATCATTTTCTAATCTGATTATGATCGCATTAGAAGTGTCTGTAAGGAATTTACATGCCTGTCTTGATTTAGAAATGCAGTATGGATGGTGGAGGATTACTGATCCCGAGGACTTAAAGTCTTTACTTAAAGTACTGCATCTCAGGGGAATAAGAGAAAAGTCCTTACAAAAGCAAATACAGAAACACATGGATTATATTACTCTGGCCTGCATCAAAAATAAGGATGGTATGTATGTAACTGGTATTTTTGTTATGTGTGGTTGCTGGGCACTGGCATAGATGGGTCTGAGATATATTTATGTGCAGGGTTAGAATCTCAGCCAGAGAGAAAAGGTAAGGTTTTTGCTCTCTGTAAGACTGTCTTTTCATCAGACTCATACTGGAAAGCTGCAGGGCTGGAAAAGTCCCATGTATAATAAAAATTTGTCTAGAGGCCTGACTAAATTTTGATAACCTTTTCAAGCTCTTTCTGTCTCTGTAACACTGTGGTTCAGCCTTCCCTTCCTCTTCCTGCCTTTAAATTGCACATAATTTAGTAGTCGTATTGGTATCTTACATAAGAATTCTTCAACACTTTATGGGATTAACAGGTAAATCAGCTTGAATTTACTCAGAGACGTTGTAATACTAATTAAAATAATAAAATATGATTCTCAAATACAGTTGCAATTATTGATATAAATGAAAATGAAGATAACCAGGTAACTCGAGATGTTGTTGAGAACTGGTCAGTAGAAGAACAAGCAATGGAGATGGATCTTGCTATTCTTCAGCAGGTGGAAGATCTAGAGAGGAGAGTTGCATCAGCTAGTTTGCAAGTTAAGGTAAAACCAACTTTAAGTAAAATCTCTCTTTGAAATGACATTACTAAACTGGTGAGAATCCAAACTAGATAGTAGCAATTCTTTTGCTGTTGATAAGTGCCTTCTCATTCATGTCTCTTCATCTGCAAATAAAAACAATTCCACTGCAGCAGGATCACAGATACTTGTATTCCCAGACATAAAAGGAACAGTAGAAAAGCTTTATTTGATTTCAGTTAAATCACTGGATAAAGTAGATGCTCAGAGCAGCAGACCTAGAAGAATGTTCCTGTGCAGCATCCAACACCATGCATGTTTTAAATGAAAATGTTTTACTGCATATGGGCAACTTATAGCATTTTGCACTGCAGTTCTCTGTCTTTGATTTCTGCTGCCATAGGTTCTTTTACAAAAGCCTGTGTGCTCATCATACTTCCCTGCTTGATTATTGTAAAATCAGGGAGAAAATGTGATGGTTGTGAGCATGAAAGAATGATGAAATTAATGCCTGTCAACACAACCTGAGGTTTTCCCAAGGTGAATGTAGATGAGCTTATGTGTGCTTGTTTATAGCACAGGGTGCAGTATTTGGGCTGTTGCCTGTCCTAGGTGTGGATGCTATTTCTGCATGATTGACAGATATCCTCAAGTCTGGGATCCAGTCCCAGCCAACCTGGAAGACAGACAGATGTGACGTTTTGACTGATAGAACAGGATGCCTCAGAAGGAGATACAAAAGTAGAGTGTTCCATATGTCCTTTCAGAATGTCTGGTAGTGCTTTGATTAATTATTTTACTTCTCTGGATATTTTTGAAAGGGTATCTACAGAAGGATTTACAAGTAACTAAGACATACTGGAAACAGCGCTTGAGTTATTCAGTTTGATTCCATTAAACAGTTCCTCTGTTTACCCATGGAGTAAGTTAACAGCAACCAATACATTTGCAAACGTTTCTATTAACGTAGGGCTGGCTGTGTCCTGAACCTGCATCGGAGAGAGAAGACTTGGTATATTGTGAACATAAATCAATTAGTAGATTGCACAGGAAGCACGATGGAGATTGTGCTGGAGGCGGAGAAAGCAGTACCAGCGCTCTAGAACGGAAGAGCGACAACCCTCTAGATATAGCTGTAACCAGACTTGCTGACTTGGAGCGGAACATAGAGAGAAGGTATCTGAAGAGCCCCTTAAGTACCACCATTCAGATCAAACTGGATAATGTGGGCACAGTTACTGTCCCTGCTCCTGCACCATCTATTAGTGGTGATGGTGACGGGTAGGTTATTGAGATTAACTTGAAAAATTATTGTGCTTCTTTGCTAATTGGAGCCTATTTTCTATTGCCTGTGATTTATGTACCTTCTTGTATGTCTGTGATCCATATGGATCATGTTATTCTGCATGGTGCTTTGTAAAAATATTTTTGTTATGTTTGTTGATAATCTTGCAAAGTTATCTTACATTTAACTGGTTGTGACTAAGCTTTGAGGCACGTAGCCACAGTCTGTGCACTACATCAAATTTAGTTGCTTAAACCTTATACTTATTGGCTGTGTACGTTTTGTCATTGCTTGGCTTTCAATGTGATAATGATTGTTCCACGTTTAAACATCATCAAACACGGATGTGACCTACTTAATTTCTCTGTATTTCAATGCAGAAGTGAAGAGGATATTGCTCCAGGGCTAAGGGTTTGGAGAAGGGCATTGTCAGAAGCGCGCAGTGCTGCACAGGTAGCTCTGTGCATTCAGCAATTACAGAAATCAATAGCATGGGAAAAATCTATTATGAAAGTTGTAAGTGTTTTTCATTTAAAAATACTGTAAATTAATTTCCTGTATTCCACTTCCCCACCTTAAGCATTTTAAAGATACCATGATTAACATTTTTTTTATTACTGCCTGTAAAACTTAAAACAGTTAAGCTATATTTTATGCATAGGTGACTATAAATCCAAGGGAAAAGATTATCCCCTTCTTGCCAAATTCAGTATCGTAAAGTTTCTAAGACGATAAGGCCTTGTAATGGGTTGTTTTATTTAAGATTGTAGTTAACAGTTAGGAATGAGAGAGACATTTCTGACACCGTCTGATAGAAGACACTCTGTCAGAAGGAGAATTTTTGATCTCATCCGTGACATGAGCTTTATGGAAATTCAGCATTGCATATTCTAATTAAGGACTTCATTTTTCAGAAAGTTGAGATGCTCCAAATGTGTGTGGCTTCTTTGCATGCCCACTTACCACAACTGCACATGCCAACTGGGCAAGTGTATGAGCAAATACGCTGAAAGATTTGTTTTCTTGTACACATGTCCACTTAACAAATACATTTGTGTTAACTGCATATACAAAGAAGGCATGCAAAATGCATGTGTCAACATTTGCATGGTCTTTTGAACCTCAAATTTCTGAAAATACAAGCGGCAATACTGCTATAATAACAATAGGAAGAACTTTCATAGTTATAACAATTAATATGTAAAGGTCTTTCTATTAACTGTTGCTAAAATTGACTTCAAATTGCTTTATGATCAATCATCTTTATGATGTGATTTGGCACTGCCAGTGTTTTGTGGTGGTGCTGGCAAAAGTGATTTTTTTAGTTACTGCTTTTTCCCCCTAATCTTATAATGTCTGCCTATTCTGTATAGGGAAAACAAAAAAAAATATATATATACACCTTTATATATAGAGAGAGAGATATGTATATATACAGGTAAAGGATAAATAAAGGATAGTTTAGATAAAAGCTGTATATTGAGGCTGTGTCTTTAGAACAAAGGGTTTATAAATTTAGTAGAAGCAGCAGAAAGGGCATGTAAATGTAGTTTGTAAGATGTAATTTAGCATCTGAAGAAAAAGCATATAATTCACAAACTGCCTGAAATGCTTTATGCATTGAATTACGTGGTGTACGTGAGTCTATTGAAAACATGTGGAGATCTTTACATTCCTGAAAAAGAAGTCCAGATTTAGAAGAATATCAGAATAACAGAGTGTAAGAAAATTGACTCTACATTTGATGTTTTTAGGATAGTATGAGATTTAGGACATGCAAGGATCATTCTTGGTCTGTAGTAGTGAATTCCTGTTGTACTTTGGATAACGTCCTTATTGATTATTATATGAAACACTGTGGTAATTTAAAATACAAATTATTCTCAGGAGCTAAGTGACTCACGCAATAAAAAAGAGAAGACAGATTTGAGGCAGCTGTACCAGCAGACCTTACTGGTGCTAAAAGACATGACAGTATTTCTTTTTCTGACGCATTCTTTAATAATGACTTTAAAAATCACCTTTTCTGGTTCAATTCAGTGTTTCTAACTATGTGTAAACTTAAAAACACAGTATTTGCAGATCCTTTTAGGGACACTGAAATTAGCTGTTTTGAAATGCTTTAAATGAAAAACTGCCAATCACTAACTGTCGGAAACTTCCAAAAACACCTAAGAGTAGTTCTAATCCATGTTGTTTGTTGTGCACTGACTATGAATGTTATCGTGTTTACCAAAAGCACTAAGTAAGAATAACTATAGAGGCTTTTTTGAATCATAAAAGCTATAAATTTGGCAGTGCTATACTATAGAAAAAATAACTTCCAGAGCAAGGGTAATTTCTGAGGTTAGTGGTCCTATGAATTAAATCCTGAGCGCAGACGTTTTTAACCAGTTGTGCTTTCTGACGTGGGCATAGATGAGGAAAACCCCCCTAAGATAATATGTGTACTCTGATTGATTTGGGCAATGAGACACTTTCTCTTCTTGAAGAAAACAATCCAATATAACAGGAATTCATATTTTCTATACTATAGAACACCAGTCTTACGATCTTTTTTTTTTTTTTTTACCAATGTGTTGACACTTAGCCCATAGATTAGTTCCTCACTTATTGCATGTATTGTTAGAGATGTGATAACTGCTAGACTGATTATGAGAAAAATGAAATAAAAATAATTTTCAAAGTTAATGTGTATTTAGAGAGGAAGTGTATTACTACATACATAAAATTATGTACAATTGTTTCAAAATTGATCTAAAGCATTTTTTCATGTATTATATAGTACTGCCAAATTTGTCGAAAGGGAGATAATGAAGAACTGTTGCTGCTTTGTGATGGCTGTGATAAAGGCTGTCATACGTACTGCCACAGGCCCAAGATTACTACTATTCCCGATGGTGACTGGTTTTGTCCTGCGTGCATAGCCAAGGTAATACTAGTCTTGAAGGTGAAGCTACATATATTGACCTCTTTGTACATGATAGAGTTTGACATTGCCCAACACTTTTTGAACCAGAAAAAAATCCGTATGTTTATGCTGGACTGCCATTAAATACAAGATTTGTAGTATTTTTGGGTTTTTTTTTGTTAGTAACTTGGACTGTTATGGTAAGTAGAAGCTGCAATTTAGTTTGCATTCAACATATTTTTAAAGTAAATAGAGAATTAACTTGCTGATTCAGAATTGTAACTCATTTTTTCTCCCTTTAACAATACTTTTCCACATTAATCTTTAGACTTTCAAGTTCTAAATGCTATGTTAGTTCTAAATGTTGACCGGCCAATGCTTTAAGTAGTGTTTCAAAGAAATACAGGGAAAAAGCAGCATTAGTATCATTCTTTTCATTCTGTACAGCATATTTTAAGTATACCCTCTTAAGTATCTTAAGTATCTTATACTTATATCTTAGGTATACTCTCTTAGTTTAATTTCACTGTTAATATATATCTTTGTATTAGATTATATGTATTTCTTCTTTTCCATTTTGTTTTATATCTTCTTTAAATTTTCATACTCCTTTTATGTTCTCTACTTATCTTGAAATCGGCGTATTTCTATGTTTCATATCTAACTTTTAATCTCTAAACTAATAATCCCTCTACATCCTGGATTTATATAAAAAAATCCATATATTGAAAATAATATGGTTGTTAGAATTGAATGGAATATTCTATCCCTGGTTATATCAGTCTTTTGGCTTTAGACAGCTAAAATTAAACCAGCCTGTTTCATTCCAACGTTTTATCTATTTGAAAGTCAAGATGCTTGTATACGGTGACAAAGTTAGAATCTAAATCACTTATCCTGTGGATATTTACAGTCTTGCTTCCTTTTAAAGAACAACAGTAAATAATTTCAGTCATTAAATATTTCAAGTGTTTTTGGTGCTTCCATTTCTCTGATCTCCATTGGTTTTATGCTGTGTATCAGTCATACAGAGGTGCTGTAATTTCTTCGTTATTGCTAATTTCAGTTCTCTTTATCATAGGCAAGTGGTCAAACTCTAAAGATAAAAAAACTTCAAATCAAAGGGAAAAAAAGTAGCGAACAAAAGAGGGGCAGGAAATTATCTTTAGTAGGAGATGCGGAGGATGAGGATTCTGCAACTACAAGCAGCTCCTTAAAAAGAATAAAAAATGATCCTAAGAAAAGAAAAATGGAGGAGAATGCCTCTGCAAGTCAACTAAAGCAAGAAAATTTCCCTCCTATTAAGAAACCTAAAAGAGATGACTCCAAGGACTTGGCTATTTGCAGGTACGATCTGTTTGTTTGTAAAGTAACAGATTCTGAACTTCGGTAAGCCTTCCCGAAACAAGTAATGCCTAATAATTCTTGTCTGTGTTCTGGGGGAAGAAGGGTCCTAAGAAAGCTATTCCTTGTCATGTGTTCACACATTCCCTGTCACGTATTCACACAGCAGTTCATGGTAACTTCACTGTACATACTAAGGATTTAACGCTGGTGTGTGATGGAAGTGTTTGGCACTGGCACACAAGGGGCAGTGTTTGTGGATAGCATGTCCTCTGTGCAACCTTCCGTTCTCCATGCACTTCCACAAGTTAGAACACCCTGAGATACAGAAGCCAACAGCTTTCTAAATGTCACAAAATTGATTGTCTACCATGACCAAAAGGAGTAACTGCATCACAGAGGAAAAGACAGTAGGAGGAATGCATCTTCTATGGCTGCCTTCCTGATGACATAGTTTAACATGCTCACTGTTTTTGAGAACCCAGTATTAGCACCCCTTCTACTAGTTTCCAAATGTATGGTATTGCGGATCAATGTATTGAAGATACACAAGTGCTCTTTGTTTTCCTTTTAGAATGATAAACATTAACTAAAATTTCATTTCTGAAATAGGTTGCTTGGAGTAAACGAAATGCTATTTTGAATGATCAGTTAAGATGTATTGATATTGCTTTGTGAAAATTGTTTTGAGCTTTGCACAGGACACAGAAGAAAGTACTGATCCTTTATAAAGTGAAGAGATGGATAGTAACAGCGTGAATTTATGTAACAGGAACAACCTTTGTAAATATGTGAACAGCTGAAAAATACTGATTTAAAATCTTATTTTATTCAGCATGATCCTTTCAGAATTGGAAACTCATGAAGATGCATGGCCTTTCTTACTTCCTGTAAACTTGAAACTTGTCCCTGGTTATAAGAAAGTAATTAAAAAGCCTATGGACTTTTCCACCATTAGAGACAAGCTAAGTAGTGGACAGTAAGTAAACCTATTGTAATTTTTAATATACATTTATTTTTAAAACATTAAAACAACAAACAAACATTTAAAATGCTCTATTTCAACTTGAAATTCAGTACGTTCATTTAACTAGTTAAAAGATATTTTGGTCTTCTGCTTGCTCTGGCACTTGATTAATAACTTATGATCAGAACAATAATTCATAATTACATATTTTTTTCTTTGCTATAACTAAGTAAAAGAGCAGATCAGGTTGGACCTGTGGAACTGACTGACTTACATTGAAAAATAATAAAACTTCTAGGTCAAATGTACAAAAAGAAAAGTAAAATCTTTTTTTCCTTATTTTTTCATTGAAGTATCCTAGTGTGGTCACATTAAGTTAAAACTGTGTGTATGGAGTTAAGGCTTATGGAGTCCCTTTAAGTGAAGTTGCAGCTATGGAGTAAATTAGCACTCCTTCTGTGGGAAACTAGAAGACATTCCAATAATGGCAAATTAACCATTTTATACTCCTAGAATTAGATCTCACAGCTTCTTAAAAGGAAAACAAAAAAATATACATTTTATGTGAGGATTCCCTCTTTTGTAATTTGCTTCCTCACTTCCTTCCTTGTTATATCCCTATACTCTGATGGTGCCTCACCAAAGAAAATGTTGTCATCCATTTAAAAAAAAAAAAAAAAAAAAAAAAGGACAGAAAAATACTCTCTTGAGCTTCTGTAAGTTCCAGCCAGACTACTTTCCTAGCATCATAGTAAGGACTTTTCCATTCCCTGAGGCATTTTTTCCCATTAAATTGATACATAAATGCTGCACATGTGCCCATTACTCCTGTAAATGTGTGCCTTTTGCTGGCTTTTTAAAAGTTTATATGAATATTCGATCACTATTTGGAACTTGTATATTAAGGATAAGGAGAAGGACTGCCAAAGAAAAGGTTACAGAATTGATCAGGGCAATCTTCTATATATCTGATTGTTCCACTTGGACATAAATGTGAGTGTACTCAGCACTCACTAAAAGGACTATTTGACAGGAGTTGAGCCTTTCAAAGATGAATAAATGGAATTTTCCAATTTTAATTAGAAAACCTTTGACAGGAGAAAATTATTTTTTAAAGTAGTTTGTTTTTCAGTACAGTATTTGAAATTCTTGCTTACAAAGATTTTGATGCAAATAGAATAATGAGATATTATTAGTTACATCAATGTTCGTTTTCTTGAAAATCTTTTAAAAGCTCAAAAGTGTAATACAGATGCAGAGCATTCATTGAATTTTCTGTGGTTAGTGATGAATTCACTGTTTTTCCTAGAGTTCTTTTTGTTATTTTCCCCCTTTGCTTCCCAGTTTGACAAAAAAACATTTACTTTTTTTCTTCTTTCAGGTACCCTAATCTTGAAGCATTTTCGTTAGATGTCAGGCTTGTTTTTGACAACTGTGAAACCTTTAATGAAGATGATTCTGACATAGGCAGGGCTGGTCACAACATGAGGAAATATTTTGAAAAAAAATGGACAGAGATTTCCAAAGCAAGCTAAAGTTATCAGAATCTTTTTTTTTTTCTTAAATGAGGACTGATGAGACCAGCAATGTGAACTGAATTTACATAAAAGTGCAAGTCACATGCATAACTAATGACTGTTTTTTTTTCTTAAAAAATATCACAGAAGAGTGACACTGTTTCTAAAAGCTTCACTCTTACAGCAACCATGGCCCCGTTGGTTATTGGTTCGTGTGTTTTATCAAACTAATTTAGGTAGAACAGGGAAGTACACCCAAAGAATTTCAAAGAAAGGGGTGTTATAGTGCAATAGCAATTTAAAATATATCAAAACGCACTGAATATACAACCACCAGAGCTCTACTCGGGGAAATGGTTCGCTTTTCCCTTTCAATAAATATCTATTTTTCATTTTTTTACTTTGTAGTTTATTTTTTAGTGAATGTATTTAATTTTATGAATTATTTATGATTATACAGCATCCAGAATCTTCGTTTTCTGTGAAAAGGAAGAATTAGAAAATTGCTTTAAATCTTGAAAATACAACAAGGAATGTTTTAAAATATAAAACAAAGCCAATTAAAACTGTTTACACTGATGTGCTGCGAAGGCACTAAAAATTAAACTTTACTGTAGAGTTACAAGTACATTTATATATATGTTGCTGCATCACTTGTGTAGTTAAATTGTATTTCAAGACAGTGAAGAAAAATTGAGACATGTATATAATGTTCATTATTGTTTATATTAAGTCTTGTTTTAAATATGTATGATGTGTACATATTGTTTGCAGACATTATTGTTTATGCCTTAGGAGGACGGTAGCATTTTATTTCAGTCTTAAGGTTGTTATAGCTATATGGCTTGTACAGTAATTATCCTCTACCAACACTGTGGAGTCTCCTTAATCTTGGTAGTGCCTGCCTTTAAAACAGGGTGTAGGGGATATTAGTTTTCCATTTTTCTATTTTGTTATATAATTTAAAGCCACCACAGCCTCAGATTCAAGTATAATCATTTGTATTCACGTGGAATAAAATTGTGACAATTTCCTACGCACACAGTATTTTTTCATAGAAACATTTCCTTTCATTTGCCTTCCACAGAAATAACAACAAAAAAAGACATTTTTAATCACTGTGTTTTATCTACTGTGTGTTGTGGTGGCCTGTTGGGGCAGATAGGTTGTTTTTGGTTTTTTTTTCCCCTGGTACTAATGTACAAAGTTTGTAAGTTTGTACTTGAAATTTTATTTTAAAATGTTGTGGAAAGGTAGCATTCTTTTTTCTTTTTTTTTTTTTCTTTTTTTCTTTTTTCTTTTTGTTTTTTTTTTTAGGAGTTTTATCATCCACTATTATGTGTGGCACGGATACAATAAAAGACTGTTTTGCAAACCAGTTTTTCTTGGCGATTTTAATACTTCAGGTACTCTGTATACAGGAATATTTTAAATAATATTTTCAGAGTATTGCATTTAGCATAAAGGCCTCATTTGTAGCCTTTTAATTGTAGCTCATAAAGAAAGAATTGCCAAGCCGTATCTATTTCACTGAGCATAAATAACACCAATTAGTTAAGCTTTAGAGTATACTCCTATGGCTGTCTTAGTATTTGACCTCTTTCTGGCAGTCCTGTTTACTCCTCTTACAGTGTTAACACTAATGATAATATAGACAGATACATATAATGTTTCTTTAATTATTTTTGTCATTTCAGAAACCTTTTTGTTCTTGAGTGTGGGGAAGGTCAGGAGACACAGTGTCTGCTGACTGCAGAAAACTGAGACAATAGCAGATGAGTTGCAGAGCCAAGCTGCAGTACAGCTCTCTCAGGAAGTAATGCTATTCTGACTTGCTGGCAAATCAGACCTGCCTTTCTTAGCTCTTGGGAGTCTTGCTTTGTATTCCCCCATGCCATTAGAATCCCTGTCTTGGGAGGAATGTCGTGTTTGAGTGCCTGGGAGAGGACGGTGCCTTTCCATGAGCGCCGGTTTCTGTTTCCTCCCCGCAAGATGCAGCTCAGTAGCCATGTTCTTTGGAAAAGCCCGCGAGAACTGTGCTTGCCTGGAGTGACACGCGCGTGTGGGGGACAGGGAGCGCCGTCCTGGCCCCACCCTTCTCTCACGCCTTGCTTTACGTTCTAGCACCCAACTGAAAACTTGAATAAAAAGCGTTCACTTGCACGAAGGTATGTGAGGTGGGAAGATTTCACAGTGGGAAGAGTTCACAGTGAACGTATAATATAGGCTTGTAATACTCTTAAGAGTATGTTTAAATTATTGGTAAAACCATTTATTTGATTTGTTTTGGATTCTGTTCTGATTTATATTTTATGCTTAAATTCATTATTTTCTAAAAAGTATAAAATATATAGCAGGTAGAAAGTATATACTGCTATATACTTTCTAGAAAGTATATCTACTGCTATATACTTTCTAGAAAGTATATAGCAGGTGTATATTAGTGTTATTTCTCAGCCTGCATCCTCATTCAGCTCAAAAGCAGGAAAGTTGAAGAGATTATAGCTATAAACAGCTATGATGGTGAGGTAATTCTCACCTCTGAACTTTACATTACCAATGTGTTGCTTTACTCACTGGTAGACAGCAAGTATAATTACTGTTTTGATAAAATTTAATTTGAATAGCAAGCCTGAATCATATGAGTGTTGTACTGTCTTTACAGGGAACAGGCAGGGCAAATAAGATGGAATTTAACTAGTATAAAAATAAGCTTAATTTTCCTTCTTGTGCAATTTTTATCTCCTCCAAAACTTTCTTGAAGAAAATTTTGCTGGTGTGCTCTCCTTTCTGAGCAAAGGAACCCCACACCATCTAAATTTGGAGGATTTCTTGACAAACTTGCAAACCCTTAAAGTACCATTAATGATGGTCAGTGAAGAGATTTTCTAGTTGGAACTGTGGGATCTGTTTTGTTCTTTGCATCTCTTAAAATAGGATGCAGTACAAGCATCTGGAGTTCAACAGTAGTCACCTTGGACAAAATAGTACATTCTCTAGCATTGCGGAAGAGAATGTATTTTGGTGTGTTTTTATGTTTCTTTTTAAAGACTGGAGTGCTGAGCCACATACTCTGTTCTCAAGTAACTCCACACTTAAGACTTTCTGCAGAAGGAAATACCTGTCCCATTGAATTAAATATTTGTGCTTTATTTTAAACCAAACCTACATGCTTTTTCTTCCACAATCTCTTTTAAGCATCCAAAGTGAGAACACGCACTTTTGTCTGAGTTAATGTTCCAGTTGTTTTTGTTTTTTTTTTTTGATTCACTGCATGACTTTGGCAAGATACTGAACCTTTCTCTTGGTTCACTTCTGTGTGTAGGACTCACGTTCTTTCCACCACTTCCATCTTTGTGAAGTATTTGATCTTATTTATAAAAGTGTCATATGATTATGCACCAATATGCTTAATACGGATAATAGCAAAAGCGTGCTTATCTGGCTCCCCTATATACGATGAATTAAATTCTTTTGAGAAAATAATGATACATACTTAACATAATTAATGATGTATTAAAGGTAATTCAGGTGATGGGAAGGAGTTCACATACAAACAACCTACCTTCGGCCTGATTTCCTAAAACTAAAACTGTTACCTGCGTTAAACCTTTTCTTTAAGCAACCCCCATAACCCTCTGACAGGTGTTTGCCGAGGGCAGCGCTGCAACCCAAACGGACGAGCGAGCCCAGGCAGCAGCCCAAAACAGATCCGTGGTACTGACTCCTTGCCTGCGTTGGTGGTAAGGGCCGGGTAAATCGCATTAATAATACCCAGGCGATGAAAACAGGTGCAGATGTGCAAAGAAGTGGATGCATAAAGACCGACCAAGACCGGTTGCCGGCTAGACGCACTGGGCTGCTCTCACTCACCGGCTGCTGCGGCCCAGAAGCGCCTCGGTCCCGAGCAGACGCCGGAGGCGGCGCGGGGGGGAAGGCGCCGCTCAGCGGGCGCCCGGCAGCGGCTGCCGCAGGCCAAGGCGGGCGCTCCCGGCGCGCGACGACCAGGACGGAATCAGGACGCTCTCCGCTGCAGCCCGCGCGCCCCCCGCCTCTTGCTGAGGACGTCGTTAGGGGCTGAGCAGAGCCCCTTCCACGCCCTGTCCTTCACGCGAGGCAGCTCCACACGCCCGAGGGGCTGGAAGGGCGTATTGGACGCGGGGACCGCTTGCGTCAGGCAGGGTGCCTCGGGAAGCGCCGCTCGCTTTTCTGGAAGAAATGCGGGTTTGACACGCGCCTCCTTTTCCCCGCGTTCCTCGGCAGCGGCTGTTTGGGTGCTCGGCGAGGGGAGGTCGCTGGGAGCCACAGCTCAGTCCCCGCTCCACTCCTGCCGCCGCCCGCGCCGCAGCCGCTGCGAGCGGAGCAGGCGGCTCCGTGAGGACGGGCCGTGAACTCAGTGCGCATGTGCAGGGCGCGTCCAGCCGGGCGCGGGGCTCGTCCGGGGAAGCAACCGAGAGCGGCCACGGGGCCTCAGGTGCAGCGCCTCGGACACCGGGGGCTCAGCGGCGGCCGCGCCTCGGACACCGGAGGCTCAGCGGCGGCCGCGCGCCTCCCTCAGCGCCTCAGCGCCTCCCTCAGCGCTTCGCGCCTCCCCCAGCGCCTCCCTCAGCGCTTCGCGCCTCCCTCAGCTCCTCCCTCAGCGCCTCCCTCAGCGCTTCGCGCCTCCCTCGGCACCTCCCGCAGCGCCGCCCCGCAGCGCGGGCCGCCCCTTAGCGGAAGGGCGGCGGCAGCGGCTCCCAGCCGCCGTGGGCGAGCGGACCGCCTTGCTCCTGGCTACCAGCTTGTTGCGCCATCGGGGGCCGATAACTGCGGGGCGTCGCAGGAAGGGGGCGGCCGATAGCGCCCGAAATTGCTGTGTCTTGTCCGTGAAGAGCTGCCTGCGGATCAGGAGAGAGCAGCGTTTGCGGGAGAAGGTAATGCCGGAGCGCTGAACACCTGGCCAGGTGGCAGGCGCGCCAGGCCCCTGCGCTTGATGCCCGAATCTGCTGCCTCGCTGCAGGGCACCCGAGCTGCTCCCTCCACCCGCTCCAGGTCTGTTGGTGTCAAGGTGAATACGCCGCTTTCCAGCCTCGCCTTTCCAGACACTGGGCTTTGTCCTGCCCCTCGGGCTCGCATAGTTAGAAGAAGAATGTTTTTCTTCCCACAGAGAGATGGAAATGCATTGGATTAAGCCTGTGTATCAGGGAAGGGAGAGATACAAGTTGCAGAATGGGGACGTGGCCTTGGGGTTATGACACTATATTGCCTTAATTATCCAGCAGAAAACTTTTAGTTACTATTTGTTCACAGGTAGTTGATAGCTCCTGACCTTGTTTGTGAGACAAGGAATTCCTGACCTCTGCCAGCACCTTCTCATCAGCGTGTGTCAATTTTGTGTTAATTCTATATCTTCGCTGTACACAGCGGTCTGGCACAGGAGCATTCTGGACTTTTTGCTGTTTGCTGCTGTGGAAGTGTGAGAGGGATCAGGAGGTGGATTTTGAATAACACGGCTAGGCCTAGCATGGAAGATTTGTCCCAGAAATGTCATTGAGTGCGCATGTTGTATTGCAGAAATTTCAAGTTGAAATGAATGAATGTTTAGATATCTCATAAACCACTCGTCTCACTGCCATGGACATTTCAGTTGCATGTAAAACAACACTTAGGTGAAAAGTCTCTCCAGATTTTTTTTTTTTTTCTTCCAAAGAACATATCTTGTTGAGGTAGTATGTGTCATGTATGAAATAGAAGGTAGGTATAAATGTTGTAACTCTTTCTTTCCAGGTATTTTTTTCAAAGCTGATAAAATGGCAACATTAATTCACACTTTAGCTGATCATAGCGATGATATCAACTACTGCGCCATTTCTTCCTCATGCCTGGCTACGTGTTCCTTGGACAAAACGGTGCGCCTTTATTCTCTGAGTGACTTCTCGGAGCTCCCCTACTCGCCTTTAAGAGGCCACGCGTACGCTGTGCACTGCTGCTGCTTCTCGCCCTCCGGACACGTGCTGGCCTCGTGCTCCACAGACGGCAGCACCATGGTCTGGGACATGCGCGATGGGCGGAGGCTGGCAGTGTTCCCGCAGCCCAGCGGCAGCCCTGTCCGGGTCTGCCGCTTTTCCCCGGAGTCCACGTATCTCGTGTCGGGAGCGGCTGATGGGAGTGTGGTCCTGTGGAATGCGCAGTCACTGAAATTGTACAGGTGAGAGAGGTGCTTTTGGCAATCAAATACACACTTTATTATAAGTGCTGGTCTTTTGGTTGGTTCTGCCATGAACAGGACTCGCACGCTTATTCCACTAATTCAGATCATTTTTTCTTTTTGTTTTTTTTTAAGCCAAATAGTGCCACTCAAGAATTTTTATGCAAGAGTATTTTTATGCAAGAGTATTCCAGAAGACTGACGATTCTTTTAAATCTTTATAATCTAGCAATCCAAAAAGTTTGGAAAGCAATAGCACAAAACATATTGTTTCAGGATAAGTTTTAAATGCTGATGGGAAGAATGGAGCATTGGCGATAAAGTGGTTAGCCTCATAAGTAGCATTTCATCTGGGTTTCCAGGACATAGTATCTGTTTGAAATAAAACAGGTTATTTTTAGTGATATTGTGCAGGCAAAGGTGTGAACCTTAGAGAAATGGCCAAAATCCTTTCCTGTGTCTCAAAATATAAGTAAGGCCTTCCGCCTGGATACTGTATTTTTGTACTTAGGCAAGCTATTATTAAAGTTTTATACCAGCAATTACACAGTATCTCTCTAAAATCAGGAAATAGGAAATTTAGAAAAGGTGAGAAAACTTATGAAATATTCCGTTCTTCCTTAGGATGCTGAATGAGCAACCATTTTTTTAAAGCCAGACTTACTTATTTTCTATTAATCCCCCATCAAGCATATTACTGTTTTTGTGGCCTCTCTACTTCTGTCTTCCATGGAAGCAGATGAGATAGGAACTCTTTTTCCCTACCCCCTCCAAATGATTTAATTATCTGAAGTCTTTAATGTGGAAACGTCTCCATAAACAGACTTCTAATGAGTTTTTGACAATTCTTGACTGTAATTCATAATGAGACATGAAAAGATTCTTTTGTTTGAAGGAAATAGTAAATGGTTGATTACTTTCTGTTTCTTAGTTTTACCTTTTAGAAAAATCAAGAATGTATTTCCTTTCATTCATGAGGTCTGAAGCCCAGGAGTTTGAGGTATTACTGCTGATTACAATTTGTATTCAGCATATCAGTGACTGGAGCGGGTAAAACAGTAATGCTAAAAAGTAATTTCCTTATAAATATTTGCTTTTAATATATGCAATGAGGCCTATAACTTAGCTGATTGATACATATAAGGAATGTAAGAATATATATATGTTTTAAGATATAGTCGCTCCATTTTGGTTTTTACATCATAAAAAAACAATAAGCAGTTTAAGGCTTCTTGGCATTAATTTCCTCTGACACTAATTAAAATTGCAATCAGAATAGGATTTTACAGAATACAACAAAGAAGGAAACATGTTTTTCTCTCTCTGAAAATGAGGTTTATTGTTGTAGATATGGTGTTTATGATTTCTCCCCCCCACACACAACCTCTACTTGAATATTCAGCCATGCTAGGTGGGCCTTGTGTTAGGAGCGGGATACTTGCAAATTATATTACATTACATTACAGATGCTAGCAGGATTCTGGACTGACACCAAGACATGTGTATTTGCTAGGATTTTTCTTGTTAAATGCCGCTAATAGCTAAAACTTAAGAACAAAAATCTGACATCAGTTCACGAAGTCCATTCAGGAGTACTTAAAAACAGAAGGGTTTTTTTTGTTGTTTGTTTGTTTTTCAAATTACGTTTTCTTTGCTAGCAGTCTAAAATTAACTCTGCATTATGAACCACAAAATATTATTCTAGTCAGCCACAGCTGAGTGGTGCCTTGTTCTGGCTTGAACAGAATACAGTGAAATTGTGGTAGATTACTTTTTTCATTCTTTGTACATGTAAGTTTATCTTATGAAAGCAGTTCATTCACAGAATCACAGCATGTTCAAGGTTGGAAGGGACCTCTATAGCTCATCTGGTCCAACCTTCCCGCTCCAGCAGGCACCTAGAGCAGGTGGCACAGGG
>JAUBOD010000067.1:115890-157970 GCA_032353885.1 Nothura maculosa
ACCTGGGAGTCCTGGTTGACAGCAAGTTAACCATGAGTCACCAGTGTGCCCTCGTGGCGAAGAAGGCCAATGGGATCATGGCCTGCATCAGGAGGAGTGTTGCCAGCAGGTCGAGGGAGGTGATTCTGCCCCTCTACTCAGCTCTCGTGAGGGCGCAGCTGGAGCACTGGGGGCAGTTCTGGGCTCCCCAGGACAAGAGGGGCGTGGTTGGGATCTTCTCGACGCTCCTGGATGCAACTGGGTGCCCTGTGCTCTGAATGTCCCTGCTTGAGCAGGGCGTTAGACTAGATAATCTCTAGAGGTCCCTTCCAACCTCAACCATTCTGGGATTCTGTGAGAGGATGTCAGTAAATGGCTTTATTGTAAAGTGGCTTCCCTTTCAGCATAGGAGGGTTACAAAAGTGTTGCCTGAGCCTTGATGTGCACTAAGTTTAAGGTTTGTTTTATGAACTATGTGCATACAGCAGCAGAGTGTTCATGTGCAGGCAGAATGTGCAGACGACACCCTGTACTTGTTCTGGTGAGTGACTTAGAGATGGCCAGTTGTGGCTCATGGCGCGGCTGTTATTTGCAGACTCGAGAGCCTTTGAGCTAGGCAACCTGAAAGAGTTCAAGGGCACATAGTGCATCCTTCTGTATTTATCTTTTTTACATTAGATAGACATTAGCCAAGCTGTAATCTTCTTCAAAAAGTCAAGGCTTCTTATTTTTTCCATAGTAATGTCATTGTGAATTACAAGACAGCAGTGCAATACAGCAGGGGTTGTGTATTGTACTGGAGTGCTGTGAATTACCTTATATGACAAAAGGCTAAGGGAAATCCTGCAAAATAAATCTTTGCAGGAAGGTCACTTGGGAAGAAGGCAAGAGCACAGTGTTGCTGTGGGTGGTCTTCATAGTGGATTCTGCCTTGTTCTAGGGGGACACAGTAGCTCTTCTACTATATCTCCCTGCCCTATAGTTTTGCACATACAGAAGTACATGTCTTCCTTCTATGCATCTAATATGCAGAGCATGGTTGTGGCAGGCTTAGCATCGCCTGCATCTGTGCCACTTTCTGGTGCTAACGCTGCCCAGTAGTGACAAACTACTGGGCAGCGTTAGCACCAGCAGCAGGTTGCAGCCCCCAGTGGCTGCAGTGCAGCTGTAAGGCCGTCCGCGGCACTAAGGGTATCCAGGGCCTTTCCTCTAGCAGGCAGGGCCAGAGCATGGGCCCTGCAGGCCTGGGCAGCACAAGAGCTTCCTTGCCTGACCATTCAGTGCTTTTCACTTACTGCACTAATAACTTTTCAGAGTCTCTAGGTCTGCGCAGTAAAGTTCTCCGCAAAATTGAAGAACTGAGGATGAAAATGGAATCTGCTCCTGTTGCCATCCCGGATGAATTCCTATGTCCAATAACAAGGGAGCTTATGAAAGAGCCTGTTATTGCCGCTGGTATGTCTTTAAACAACTTTTATTAAAACAAATGGTGTAAGGGGAAAAATAGATGCATGACACTAACAATGGGCATATCTTACTTGTTCTAAAGGGATAAATCCTCTGCCGTGCAAGGCTCTTAACATACTCTCTGCTGGTGGCCTTTTTTTAACATGTTTTTGTGCCATTGTACATAAATAATTGCAGTCTTAATTATAGACCTGCCTTGGTCAGTGTATACAGGAAACATGCACATAGATAAGAAACAAAGCAGGCCTCTTGCTAACTTGCAGCCTGTGTAGGCATTTAAAAGTTTGCACTGCATGAGCTTGACTGAAACCAGCAAGACCAACCCGAGAGAACTGGAGTGCTCAGGCAGCTGTTCCGCAGTTAAAGCGTTTTACTGAAGACGCAACACCAGCGGGTTGGGCAGGAGCAGCTCTCCCCAGAGGCAGCTCCTCAGGCCCGGGGCCGCTGCCTGTGGCACTGCAGCAGCTCCTGTTCCCCTTCCCGCTTCCACGGGACAGCCCAGGTGTAGGTTCACCTGCTAATGATGCTTAGATCCCTGGCACTCCCTGGGGACAGAGCTGCTCTGGCCAGTGGCCTTCCTGGCACCAGAACCTCAGTGCCCCCTCAGGGAGGGAAAATTACACCCTGCAGCACTGCTACATCAACAAAACTAGGCTGAGAAATGCTGTAAACAGTTACCAGCCACCTCATCTATCTAGTGCAAAAAAATGGGCATTGCAGCCCACAATGCTTTATGAAAACAGCCGCAGCCATCTCTGGCTCTTTTGTCTAATGCTTTAGCCAGAGTTGTTACCATGTGTAAGAATTTTCCATTGAGCAACATGCACTGTTAGTGTCATCAATGAAATAATTTCATTTGTGCAAATGAATTTACAGTGTTTTTTTTTAAAACTGCATGCCCCAGCTAGTCAGTGGACTACAATAGTTTCAGAAGTTTAACCAAATGTGATGTTGTTAGTAGTGTATAAGGTTTTGCTGGAGTTTAGTTAAGCACGTAACTTGATTTTTTTTGGAAACAAAAATACATGGATGATGCCGTTATCTGGCACCAGTTTTTGTGGACACTGCAGGCAGGGTCATGAGAATAACGAGGAAGACAGAGGCTCCAGTTAGGGCAGAGGTGAAAAGCTAAGTGCCGCAGTGCCCCGCTGCCGGTAACGTTCGCTCTTGGTGGTTTTTGTCCTTGTAGATGGCTATTCATATGAAAAGGAGGCACTGGAAAACTGGCTCAGCAGCAAGAGACGCTCCAGCCCCATGACGAACCTCCCGCTGCCCTCACTCCTGCTGACACCCAACCGGTCCCTGAAAACGGCCATCAGCCGCTGGCTGGAGAGCCAGCCGCACGGCAGCGCTGCCGCTCCGCCCTAGCGCTGCTTCTCACAACTAACTGGAGCGAGGTCACTGCGCGGGAAACAACTGCAAACGGAGCAGCCACGCTTACGGCCCAGCCTGTGACTGCCACTTAAATGTGAACATTTTAAAAAACAAGACAAAGCAAATAAAAAACTGGTGCCTCCAAAAAATTACGGAACAACTTTTTTCTGAAGTTACTGGTATCTTAATTGCACACACTTTCCCTTTGACAAATCAAGTCTTCAAATTCACAATTAGTTTTTAAATTAAAATCTTAGAATTTGTTTTGTTTATTATTTTCAAGTCTTAACTTTGCAAAGAATCTTTCAGAAGTTAAGAAATATTAAAAAGTTTGTAATCCTATTCCCAATTAAAATACAAAATAGTTCTTTTTCCATGTTACTAAACATGCAGAGAGGATTTATCCTGTAACTGTCAGTGCACCTCATCCCACAACTATATTAATAAAGTTTTATTTTGCATGGAAAAATACAGTAGTTGTGCAAAAACAGAGCTACAAGACAAGAATAAGAAGACTTGTACAAAATATCAAAGAAACAGTAAAAAATAAATAAGCTCAAGCGTAATAATGCAAACTCAACAAGGAACTTGTAAGAATGGATATAAGGCAGTTTACAATGTATACACAACACTGTACACAAACGAGAATAGAAAAGTGACTGAATACGTTGAGCTGATCGTCCCAACCTAACTTCACTCATAGGAATGTCACTACATCTGGTTCTTTTCAGAAAAGTCTTGCAAATATAAACCCTTTCTTACTCTGAAAAATACTTCACAACTTTGTCCTAAAAAACAACTGCACAGAGACTTTTCCTCAAGCTTTCATCCTCACTGCATTGATTCCTTGGATTTCCTATACAAATGCTTTATAAGCATTCCTGTACCTCTTTTTCCCCCATGAAAAAAGCCAAAATATTTTCCTTTAAGGTAGCACCCAAAGGTGAGTAGATAAACTATGTAAAGTGCGGTTACTGTTAACATGCCATACTAGTGTGTTACTCAGTGCAATAACCAATATGGTCAAAGCCTTTCAATGCACATGCAAATGTCACTGCTTATTTTACTTTTTTTTTTTTTTTTTTGTTAAGAGTTACTAGAAGGTTATTCACATGTCTAAACACGGCTGCTTGTAGTTTACTCATTCACATATTATTTAAGGTTCTTAAATGTACATCATGCAATCCAAATTAGATTCCATTAGAAAAGTGATAAAATACTATCTTTGACTAAAAAACATACATGTACAGATCTGAATGTTATGCAGCAGATAGTTTTCTTAATACTGTTTGTTTGGAGAGTCAAGCACTTATGCATTTTAGAGGCACAATTATTATATAAGTGATGAGATGTAAAGACAACCAAAAGCCAAGATTAAAACTCTGTATTAGAGGAGTCGCATATTAAGGGTAAAGTTGCAGGACTTTTCTCACTCGAGGTCTGATTTCGGTGACTGATGATCCCAGCTGAGTCGACATGATTTGCTCCTCCAGTTCCTATGACTCTCCTGGGGTGGTGTGAGCAGCCTGAAGTGCTGGTATCCCACTAAATCCTGGCCAGCACTGACTGCATCCTCAAATGCAGGAAGGGCCGGTCAGTATTTTAGGCAGAAGTAAAGCTCTGATGTTGTGAGCCGAGTTTTACAGACGTGTATCGTTCCCAAGGGTATTTACACATTGGATTCGATGAACGAGCGCTTTGGTTTGGTAGCTGTGGCCCGATGGCCTTCCCTACCGCCGTGAGCCTGCGGCTTGGGCAGCGGCTCCACGTGCCCGCCCAGAGCTGGTCCGGCTGCTCTGTTCTCCGTCAGGCACCCGCCCTGCTCACGGCCTTGCACACCGTTCTGGACGCTGTCGCCTGCGGTGACGCCGCTGCAGAAGGTTTTCGCTTGATAATGTTTGACTGGGTAATGCTCAAAATTTGAGGGCTGAAGGCCACTGGAACCAGCACTCGTTAATCCTTCTGTTGCCTGAGAATGCCAAGTGCGACTGGATTGATTGTTCTGCTGCTGAAATCTTGCAGTTTTATCCATGATTCCCATAAACGGTGTGTTGCGAGGTCTGTGTTCAGCAGCAGGACCCTGAACTTGATTTACTTTATTCTCCTTGGTTTGAACATCTGGCCCCAGTCCCTTCATGCTCTCTGTGAAACTGCTTACTGAACTTAAGCTGCTGGTTGAACTGGCAAGAATCACACTGCTGCACGGAGAACTGAGAGACACACCACTGGTTACAGGAGTTTGCTGTCTTGCTTCAATGAAACTTCCTGGAGCAGGAGTTGTTAACTTGTCAGCAGCTTGAGACTTACTTGTGGAAGGATGAGAAGAGAGACTCTCACTGTGCTGCAGGTGGGGACACTGGCTGGACTTGCAGAGCTCATCACACAGCCCAGCACTGGCGACACTGGCACCACTCCCAGATGGCAACATGCTCGAATCATCCAGAGGCTGAATTTTGTTGCCATTGAGGTTTCCAGGATGCCGTATTGGCAAAGGACTCTGGGGAAGATGCTGACAAGATGACCTTGGGTTACACTGATTGCTTCCAGGTTTTGACACAGGCTGAATAGAGCTCAGGTGCTGATTAGTTTTCACAATCTGTGCCTGCTTGGTTGGCTGCAGGATAAGGCCTGGCTCTCTCAGGTACTTAGTGCCCACTCTGCCTGGTGGGGATGCAGGCCTAGCTTTCTGCTGAGCACTTTCCTGAAGGGTCCTGCTGAAGGACGAGGCAGCCGAAGGACGTTCCAGCCTTTGTGGAGAGGAAGCAGACATGCCACAGTGTGGCGATTCTTCTGTTCTCTCCTGAGGAACAAAGTTATGATTCACCCCTGGCATAGCGCCCTCCTCCTCGTTTTCGGAGCTGTTACTGGGCTGTCCCGGCTGGGGGGACTGGCGCCTCTGCTGCTGCGCTCTCTGGAGCTGCTTGCACTCGTCCTCCACTCGAGCCAGCAGGCGCTTTATCTCTTGGTTGGTGGGACACAGCTTCATGGCCTCACGTAAGTCAGCAAGGGCTGCGTGGAGCTTTCTGTTAAAACAAAGTAAGTTATCAATACAAACTGAGGGTGAGATGAGTCAGTACTACCTGCTGCAAACCCATTTCTGCTACACTCAAGACAGTGTTCTCCATCTGGCATATCTGGCATATGTTGCGTCACAAGTCAGACGTCCTCTAAACAAAGAAGGTCTTTTCTACAGTGGAAGCACAGAATTGGTCCTGGAACTTGCCCGTGTGTCCTAAGAGACCATCCTGGAAGCTAGCCCAGGAGGGCTCTATTACTGCAGGCGTAAGCCTCATCTCAGGAGCTTTCTACTATCATCTTCCCTATAGGCACCTTGCTGAAGTCCAGCCTATGATCACTTCTTCTGCTCAAAAAAGAGGTGGTGAATCCATAGACAGCTCTCATTAGCCAGTAGTGGCTCTTATTCACTCTTACATATAACATATTCCTATACACACTAACATATCAATTTGTCACTTTCTGGATCCCTAACAATTGCCCAGCAGAGTACTTAATATGGCTTTTGTTTTGTGCCTGGTTAGTTTTGACTCATATGGAGACCTAACACAGATGGTAACTACACAAGGAAAATCATCTTTTCTATATAACGTTCTGGTATATATATATCAGATATATAGGTAATCCTATAGGTAATCAGTATATCTGATTACCTAAAGGAAAGCATTATCATCAGTGTGATGAAGTTAAAAAGCTTGGGTAGAAATGCACAGATACAAACAGTACCTGCTGTTTCTCTTGGCTCTTGCTCTAGCATAATAGGCTTCATAAGACCTCGGTTTCAGATCCAGTGCTTTGGTAGCAAACTCTTCAGCCAGACCAAAGTCCTGACAATTTAATAAAATATATTCATTATACAGTGTCATTAAAAGAAAACTTAATTTTCTCCATTGATGGTGCTGCTTTAGAAATGTTAAGTACAAGCTCATCCAGTCTATAAAGTTACATTTATCAGTTAGAAAAAAACAAGCATTTTTCACAAACGCCGAGAACAGACCTCTGTCATTTGCTGTGACAACTAAAGGAGCTGAATCTGAAGTGGCTAAAAAAGAAGTGTTAATGAGTGTAAGATCTAGTTATTTCAAAGCCAAAACTGTTAAGATGCTCGAAGAGAACATGTTTAATAGACCATGGGGCAACCTCAAATGACAAAGCTCTGTTTAGAATGTGTTTCGAAAAAAGACCAGCTGAAAATCTAAAAGAACAAACCAAGCCGTAAGTTTGAACTGTCTGGAGCTTGCTTTGATAACGTATGTGGCATTTTTAGACAAGAATTGCACCAGACTTGAAGTGTTTCATTTTCATTTGCCAAGAATGAGGAATAATAATTCAAGTAACCGTTGGTTAAACCAAGGACAGGAAGCAGCAATTAGGACTGAATGGGACAACAGTGGCCAAAGGAAAGGTGACAACAGCATCAAGTCTCCACAGCGCCTGGTGCTTCTGCCACCAGGCGATCTCCAGCAGGCTCGTGCAGGCTCCAGAAGGCATCTCAAGGAGGACGAGGGGTCATGGGTGCCCTGCAGGACGGCAGCTGCTCTCCTGTGTCAAACTGCCGCGTGCGAGGAGGGTGACGTGGGCGGCCGAGCCCTGGCGAGGAGCGGCGGCCGGCAATGCAAATACATGATGAAATGTATCAAAGACAGCTCTGCTCTGGGTTATGGTGTTCATTAATCAAAGGTTGTAGAAAGCCCCTTTACTTTTAAAAAGTACTTTTTACTTTAAACCAGAGAAAGCAGCTAAAGCCCGATTCTCAAAAAAAATTCAAATACACTGGAGCAATCATAATTACTCTCCCTTGGCAAGATGTCTTTATCCCATGAACTGTTCCCATGCACTGACAAAACAGCTCAATTGTGTCATACAGTCAAAGAACTCTAATAAAAAGATGAAGTAACAATGTTTGTAAGAAAAATGCACACGGTGACCCGATACTTTCTCCTTTTGCAAGCATTTCCCTGGATGCTAGCGGACGCTTTGGAGTGCGCCCCTCCTCTGCCCTTGGAGCTCAGCACAAAGATCAAGAGTCACAGGAACACAGTGATGGCAACAAGTCACACAAGCTCTCTACGAAGCAGTAGAAAACAAGTGTAAGATTCCTAGTACCAAAAAAGCAACAGGTTAACAATAGTATCTTACATTTGTTTTCCGGCGACATCGTGACAAATTTAAGTATAACGAAACTCTCAGGTCGTTGAAAGCTTTCAGTTCTTCTCCAAAGCCCTCTCGTGGGAACTTCCTCAAAGCATACTGATAGCGCTGGGCTGCTTCCTTCATCTTGCCTTTCTAGAAATTTAGGAAATAAGTGACTTTTCAGAAACTCTTGCAGCCTTTGCTGATGCAAAAAAATAAAGCACATTGATATCCAACATTTGCCAGCAGGTGCTCTTCAAGTAAAGACCACACAGACAAACTCTGCGCGTGCGTCTCTATGTACACGTGTGTATTGCGCTGACACACTGACAAAATGAGAACTTTGGAGTTAACTGGAGTTTACTGTGCAGGCTCATTATTATTCTGGTGAAGTATAACAGTTTTTACACTAATACAGATCACTGGGACCCAAACAATTATTCTTCATGTATAATTCAATAATTCAAATAATTGGAAGATGTAAATGATTCAATCTCTAATAGTGTTAACAGAGCATGCTCTTAATGTAATGGTGTAAAACTTATGCTGCTACCAATAAGCTCCAGAGCTAGAAAGGTTGTGGGTTTTTTTTTTTTTGTTTTTTTTTTTAAGGAATTTTTTGCTCCTGTTTTTCTCAGAGTTTCTAGTGTCACTCCAAACAGATGTGCAAGTACACAATGCAACAGGGTGTGTAAAGAAGCTAAATCCAAGTATAGTGTTTTCCTAGTAGAAAATATATCTGCTTACTTTGTACAGTATGTTTCCTTCTTCCATCAGTTTCTGCAGCAGAATGATGAGAATATCAGGTTTTGAGGTTGCCATTGCCCATGCTGCATTTCCTGCAAGATAAATTTTAATATTTACTAGTAATTGAGAAGAGTTTGTTTCTGATACTGCCCTAGAAAGCATAATCCTGCTTCAATGGATATGTAAGGAATGTAACATGTAAGGAACGATTTTAATCTATAGATCCATACTGCGTTGTTCCCTCTGTCCTCTCCCCACAGAGAGCAGCTAGGTATTAAATGATCCAACTCTGTTTTCCCCTGATGTCTGTATAGGGTATTATGAAAGTTCACAGGAAAGTATGATCCTAAGCAAGGTGCTGTACTTATTCCTAATACTTAGAAATTAAATAATGCTAAATTATGATTTAAAAGTATTGCAGATTCAACAGTCACACACAATTGCAACATCTACTTGCCTACCGATAATATGGACAGTTGGACATGCTGCCAATGCTCTGCAAAAACATTGGATCGTGTAACGTGCTGGTGAAGTCAAATTTAAGTTAAATTCATCTAACATAATTAATAATGGCAAAAATAAGGAGTAGCAGAGTACTCGCTATTTTCTTGTGCAAGGATATCATGATAGAATGCTAAAAATGTAAAGATTCCTGATCAATATATATTAAAGAAAGGAGGAGAGGAAGATTCCTTGCCCTTCCTCACTTCTGAAGTAAGTCTATATACCATATTACCTGGAAAAATCTACTGTGCAATTCAAGATTTATTTAATCTACTTTACAGAAGTAACAGTTGTCCCAGCAGGACAGACATCCAGTTCTCTTCTCTGAGGAGAGGGTAAGTATCACTAACCTAATTTAGCTCCTTTTCTCAGCAACATAACCACTACTGCCGTATTTCGACATCCAATAGCTCTGTCCAGCGGCCGCATGCCACTGTGGTCCACGTGCTCGATCACTGCTCCCTGCTCTACCAAATACTGCACCTGTGAACAGAAACAAGGAGAGTCAGTGAGTGTCCATGCCTGGAGAGCTAGGGCGGCAGCATGTTCAAGCTGCCACTTCATTTTGCTTGAATTCCATTTATAATTAAAAGGCATTTTTCAGATTTAAGAGATTTGAGGTCTAAAATATTTTACAGTGTCTGTCAACTTTTGACCTCAGACATCCTCCATTTCAAATTTAAATACATTTCCCCTAAAAATCCTTATACACTGATAACTGAGGTGGTGTGCGAGACAGGTACAGGACTGGAAAAGGACTTGACCTATGGTCCTATTTCTGAAATTACCCCTGAAACAAACTAAGAAAAATAAATCTGCTTCTCAGTTCGTTATTTCCATATACATAAACTCTTCAAAAAAAAAAAGGACAGGCTTTTCCATACAAAATCTTCAAGATGAAAAGTGCAATGAATTTTCTAAGCAGTGCCACTCACACAATGCCTGCAAGATACCTATGAATGACAAGTAATGCAGCCCTAGACAGCATTCTCATTTCATCCCTTTTCATACTATTCTTTTTATGCCCTTCTCGTGTGAGGTCTCTGTACCACTGAGGTACCCGAATAGGACAGACCTACGAGGTTCCCTGAATGTGCTCGTGGGTTTACAGAGGCAGGAGAAAAAAAGGAAAACACAAACAATCAAAAGCGGTATTTTCCTTCACGTCCTATAGTTTTATTTCCCATTGTTTATTGCTGTTTGTTGTTTCGTTCTTTTAATTCCAGTTCAAAACACCATGCTCCTGTGTTATAACACAATCCTGCGTTGCAGCATAACCTGTATTGTTGCTTACCGAGCTGGTGCAGGGTGTCATTAGACACCGTCGAGCACAGACACACAGGGCTGCCCTTTGCTGCAGCCACCTCAGTACTGAAACCTTTCCTAGTAACTGCTCTTCTGAGCAAGCACTTGCACTGCAGCCATAAGCTTAGCAGCATAAACATAACGACCAAGTTTCCTTTGCAACTTGGCTGTCTTTTTTTATTATTATGAAGATTTGAGATATGCTTTTTTTTCTGATTGGTTTTTACACTTGGCTTTACTTACAATATCAGCATCTCCATAAAAGGCTGCCAGGTCTAAGGGTGTTCGTCCATTTTTGTCCATCTGATCAATTGTAGCACCTTTTTCAACTAAGTACTGAACCACTTCTCTGTGTCCTTTTAGACATGCCCAGCTCAAAGCTGTCAGTCCTTCTTTGTCCAGAGATGAAATAGCTGCACCTATGAAATGCAAATGAACTTTATCATGAAGTCATCCTGTTTAATATGTACAATTGCCTAACTCAAACAGAGGCAGTCTACGAAGCATCTATTCAGCTTGAAACTTTTATTTTCTACCTTCAGAAAACAGAAATTCCACAGTGCTCAAATGTCCTTCACAAGAGGCCACCATAAGCGGTGTCCTGCCTTGCTTGTCACTTGAGTTCACATCAGAGCCGTGCTCCAGCAGAAGTTTAGCTATCTGAAACAGGAAACAGCAATCATCAGAAACAAATGAGGCAGCTTTAGATTTTGTTCTACTTCAGCACAGACTTTTGCAGGAGGGGACTAGGCGACTGTTACAGCAATCATTCACAGTCCTGCTCAACTCTTTTGTTAACTGTTAGCAATTCAGGGCTCAGTTACTCCACTCGAGATCACTTCTCATGCTGTGCTTAAACCAACAGAAATTGGCAAGCCTAAGATGGGCCCCCAACCTTAAGATTCTCTCTCCTTTACCATAAAAGCAGTACAATGAATTTGGAATTTTCTTTTTTCTTGATCTGGAAATATAGTACTATAGATTCTATAGTACTATAGTATTATAGATAAAACAGAAGTATTATTTTTAATACTACTCTAGTAGTATTAAAGTACTTTTAAAAAGCACTATACAGTACCATGAGTACTATAGCATTATAGATAAAAGTATTACTTTTTTTACGATATATTACAGCCAAAGTTCTCATGCAGCATGTAGTACTTCCTGAAAATAACTCAAGTGGCGAGCTTCAGAACACTTCCCTTTAAAGTTCATGCAAATGAGTACTAGAAAATTTACATTAATTTATTATGTCATTAGGGACAGGAGCAAAGATTATGTTATTTCCAAGACCGTTTCCCACAGGAAGTGTTTAATCTGTGAAGATGTGTCAGACCTGCCAGTGACCCTGCCGAACAGCACAGAAAAGCGGGAGAACCCCCCTCCTGTTGGCTCTTGTCACAACAGCTCCATTTTCAAGCAGTAATTCACAGACTTCCAGTTTTCCTCGTCCTGCAGCAGCTGTCAGGGCTAAAGAAAGCGTTTTCATCAACACATCTCAGCCACTTTAACACGCCCTTCAACACACGCAACTTTAGTGTTATCAAATCCCCCATTTCTTCAATCCAGCTACTCTGTAAGCTTTTTGTAACTATTTTCAGACCCACATGTGTAAGTCAGAATCAAGGCAGTGAGTCAAAGACATTACGTGGCAAATTAAAAAGTAATTCTCAAAGATAACAACTACAATATGTGCATAGGTTGTAGGCTAAAAGGAGTATTTACAGAAATGTGGGATAAACCTGCCAACTTAGATACAGTTCTTTTTCTTCAATCATTTTTCTTAACAAGAAAGTTTTGTCTCCTTTCACAAGGCGCTTCCCCAAGGCAAAGCTCACAGCACGTTAGGATCCAACAAGGAGCTTTACCTCAAGTTTTGGAGAGCACCACTTGGCCTCATCACCAAAGAACAAATACTGAAGTCAGCACTGAAAGCCTGCTCCTCAGGCAGCAACTTAACTAGTGCAGCTTCATTTCGCACGAGAAAATTGTTTTCCTCGTTTTTCAGCAGTAACAGCCCTGTTCCTCGGGACACATGGGCTCATGGAAATACTGCATTTTTCAGCACAAACAGACCTCAACTTTCTACCTCACCTTGGAAACAGTTTTTGAAATGCACAGTGTGTGAAATGCACAGCCTGGCTCTCTACCTAAAGCGCAGTCACGTTGCAGCGTCTGGGCAGAAACGCCGCCGTAGAAGACCCCGTTGCAGGACTGTGTGAAAGCATCATCGAGCAGTCCAAGACGATACCACCGCACACGTGTCCACAAGGCATAAAAATAAAACCACTGACGCTACGTTTTTTCTAGTTACTTGTAAGAAAAAAATCTATGCTGACAAAGTGTTGCTGTAGTAGGCGATTTTCAAATATCGGGCACTAATACTTTGTAACTTCACTTAGCACCATGACTCTGAAAGAAAAAAATTTGCTGCAAGGCTGTGCATTTGAACAACTTTTCATTTTTTTCCTACAGTTTATCATTCTCCTTCCTTTTCCCTACAATACTTCTTGAAGTTTGAAAATAAGGTATTTTTCTGTATTTTTCCCTTTGTGACCTTTCTGTTCTTACAAATGTCTAACATGACATTCTTGTGGATCTTGAAATTAAACCAACTTATTTTCACTGCATTCTGTTAATTGGCCTCACCTGTGCTGCAAACACAATGCTGAAAACTGCGTTCCTGAGTTAGCAAGAACAGGAAAGGATTCACTTCTCCTTTTTCTATATAAAGCTATATCTAATACTATACTACATCTAATACTTTCCACCACCACTACTAAGTGGCGGGGCTAACTACTGAATTTCCTATCACTCATTATTATTATTTATTTTTTAAGAAATGTCAGTAGTAATAAAGTAGCTTTTTTAAAAAAAATCCAACAAGTGCTGAAAGTAAATTAAGCCACAAACTCTGCAAGCAGCAATGTACCTATTACTTCTTCCAGTAGTATGCAACTCACACACTCTGAGCAGTATCTTGCTATGCTAGTTTCAGTCCTTTTTTACATATGAACTGGAAATAACTGCTATAGCTGCCTAACAAATATCATCAGTAAAGGCAAAAGAAGCTATCTTTTCCCCTGCTAAAACTTCACATTTATCATTCTGTCAGTTTGAGGTTTTTAGTTCACAGTGCAAATAACCTCACAGCAACGTCATGACTACTCTTATTTATTTATTCGAGGACAAGAAATTCTACTATTCTAGTGAAAGGATCACCTCTGATCCACCCACTTAATGTACTCACAACACACAAACTTAAATGGATAGTTACACCGATGCAGTGATGCAGAACAGAAAACGTGAGAGCAGCCCATTAAGCAGAAAAAAAAAGCATTCAGATAGATTTTTGATCTGCAGGCAACAGTGTTAGAGAACAATTCTAATTAGGAGGAAAAAAGGATGTTTTTATGTCTGAAAAGAGACACAGAGTCTGGAAAATCAGCTGGAAAATTAGTTGGAAACAAGACTAATCGGTCACTGTAGAATCCAACAGGCATAATAGAAAGTCATTAAGCTTGGTATTTAATCAAAGACTAAAACTCCTTTCAGAGTTCTAGAACAGCTGCTATATTTAACTCTGGAATTTTATCCATGCTTCTGTGAAGAGGGGAGATTTGTTTTTAACATATTCCAAATAGACATAGTACAGCCTATCCAACAATGGTTTATAATCAAAATTCCCATTAATATGCAGCAAAGTGACGAGTCTCAACATTTGTGACGACTGTATTAACACACTTTAGATAATTTCTTTCCATTTCTTTATAGCCTCTGGAATTCCAAGTTTGTACCTTGCCTCAGCAGCATCTGATGGAAACATCCTTGTGTGCAACAAGCCCTCTACAAACCTCCACTCTTGTATTTTAAAATCTCTTAACTTTACCTTGCACTTCTTTCTTGTTAGTGTTTTAGGTTATACCTGCACTTTTCCTATTCCTCTCCTCCCGCAATAATGCCAGCACTTCCCATCCGCTTCCCGAAGGAGGCTTTTGGTCAGGTTTCCCTTGCACAGAGCGCTCGAGTTCTCATCCTCTCCAGATATAAACACCAGGATGAGGTTCTAGTGCAGGGAGGAGTGGGAAGCGAGCGGGGCAGAAGGGAAAGGTCCAGAGCACTCCGGAGCAGCAAGCCCCAACAAGGCTGACTAAGGCACCCCAGAGTCTTGCTTCGTTTTTGTCTTTGGGGAGTGGAAGAGGTACGGGAAGTGGAGGGTGCGATTCAATGTACTTTGCATTTGCAAGGAGGAGCAGTTTTGTGTATGGACAGAAAAATATTTGCTTCTCAAGTATGTGAAAAGGCTGCTCAAACCAACCCTCACACTTTTCCTGCCCGTTCATGCAAATCTCAGATCTTTACACCAAATTAAGGTCCTACAATACTCCTACAATAAAAGAGGTGAACTTCCAGCAGGCTGTGTAGTTTACTGTGTAGCTTGAAAACGAACAAAACAAATCTGGCACTTGCCATGCACAGAAAGGAGAATGTTCTCACCCAGCATCGAACTAGAACAAGCTGGGCAATCGTGTGGCCTCTCCTCCAAATAAGAGATAAAAACCCCAAAACTCTTCAGATGCACAGTACCAAGAAATTCTACAGTAAAGCTGGAAAACAACATCTCAGAGGTCAATCTGCACTTTAATTAGAAAATAGCAATTAAAAATAATTTTATACACTTCCTCCAATATGGCTGGTGAGTAGATTTAATAAAGGAAAAATATTGATATTGCTCATAATGATAAAATTCATCAATATGCAGTTTAAGTCTGGTACATCCCTCATTTTTATCATAGAAAATTTAATTCAAACTTGAAAACAGAAAATACCTGTCTCTCCCCACAGCACATCAGTGTCATTGATATCAATTTCATGTCCCTTTTCAATTGCCAGAAGGTAACAAACCACCTGTAAAGTAAATAAATAAACATATATCACAGATAATGTTTGACACACACAGAGTCCAACTTCCCACTTGGAATATGCTGCAATCGCTAAAACATTTAAAGCAAGTCAATGTTCCTCTCCTAACGTGCATGAATCAAAAAACTGATTTGGTCCTTAATCCTTAACGGAAGTCCTTAATCAAAGGAAAGATTAGTATGATTTGGGAAATAACTTAAGTGAATGTTAGTAACGACAGTTTATATTACATTACATCTTGTGAAAAGGGAATTCATACTCTTTTTTTTTTCCACCTTTATGCTGTTTATATCTTAGCTGTTATTCAAGGCTTCTCCTTTACAGACAGTCTTAGCATAGTTTATTAAATGCTCATTTTTACAGTTAAGACTAATGGAAGTCTTGTGTTTTTGCTTTATCTTTAAAAATGCTACAGACTTGCTGAGAATGCAAAAACCAGAAACAGTGAAATCAAAGTTCTGGATGAAAAACGAAAGAGCAAAGGTAGGAAAGAAGAAAGCACATGAACATACTTCCAGGCTCAAGAGAAGTACTGCATGGACTGTAGAGAAAATCTGAAAATTTAAGATGTTAGAATATAATGCAAATTATATTCTATGCAAATTCTATGCAAATCCACAGGTCTTTATTTCTAGCTAAGAAAAAAAATCTAGCTTCTTTTTGCTCTAGAAAGAAGAAAGAGAAAAGAATTTTTTTGCATAAATGAAAAGGTATTTTGCAGACACTAACATGCTAGTCCTTCCACATTCTTCAGTGGATGGCAAATTAGAACTTTTACTAAAGTGAAGGAATTTTGCCCTAGTTCAAGTTAATCATAGTCCTGAATCATCAGATTGAATCTGTTTGATATTCTTAGATGATATGATAAATTAATCCAACCATATGATAAACTAGCTGCCCATACCTCTTTTACAGGTAACTACAAACCTTGTGGTACAATTCTGATGAATTCAAACAGATTTGAAAATATCCTACACATCAGCCTACCTGAGAGTGTCCCATACTGGAAGCTGCTGTCAGTGCTTGCTGCAGCACTTGGCATTTTGTCTGTGAATTTTGTTCTTGGGAAGGAGTTATCCAAATAGCATGGAGCAAGTAGTCAAGAATATCACAATGCCCTCTGAGTGCACTATGGATCAATGCACACTGGCCTTTCTTGTCTATGCAGTCAACCTGCAATAAGAAAAATATTCATAGTTAAAAATAATTTTTAAAAAAGTCTCAAGGAGTGTAGAAATGTCATGACAATGAGAAGGGGTCCTGAGGACTGCAAGAAAAAAAAAATGACACTCCTATATTCCAAAAGCGCAAAAAGAAAAATCTAAGGAATTAACAGGCTGGTTGGTCTCATTGCAGCCCATGGAATGTGACAGTGCCATTTCCCTGAAAACAACTGCTGAGAGTGCCCTTCTGAATGAGGCACGAGGCAGAGTCAGCCATCGCAATGCTCCCTCTTGCCAACTGCCACAACGACATACACAACATCTCTTAACTGCATTTTGATGATAAATATTGGTATTTCATGCTGGGATTTCCAAGCAACATTACTGCAAAGATTTCAACATCTAGCAGATACGTAGGTCCATTAACTTTATAGTTAGGCATATAAAAACCAAGCATGCACTTGATGTGAAAGTCAACTTGTCATGGAGCCTGCATGTGTGTTCCACACTACTTAATTCCTGAAGTCTCTGTGCTAGCTACGTAAGCAGTAACATTTTTCTTTGGCATTGCAGACCATGTGTTTGGCTGTGAGCACTGCAAGCTTTGTGTCTCAGCTTACCTTTGCACCCTTTTTGCACAGCAGCGACACTATGTTCATGTGACCGGCAGCTGCTGCGTAGCTCAGGGGGGTCATTCCACTTTCTGAAGGTCCATCAATAGCAGCTCCAAATTCTAGTAAAAGAGTGACCATTTCTTCATGTCCAAGGTGTGACTGAACACACAGAACTGGAGCATTATTTAGTACTTCTGTCCTGTAATTCACATTCGCTCCTGCCAAGATCAGCAGACGACTCACCTAAAAAGTGAATGTGAACATTGCATTTTTTTTTCCTGTATTTGTCTTAGTTTATGAACCAACGTTGACATTGACATTGTTCTGCAGCTGAATTAGTTCTGTTGGCATTACTGCCTCCTTGGGCTTTTTACGCTGTTTTGAATCATTTCAATATTCTGATAGGTGCACAGACAATCTTTTCCTCTGATACTATTTCATCTCCTTTTTGTGGGCTATTTTTGCAGAACAATTTATTTAAAGTATACTCTCAAAAAAAAGCAATCTCTGAAAAAATATTGGAAACCTCTTGAGAAATACCATCCATGTTCCAAATGACTTTTGAGAAATGAAGAAGCAGGAAATCTATTGGTTTTCTGACAGAGTATTGTATATCTGTATATTTTCTCCTCTACTGCATAATGCAGTACATCTCTGGGTGACTGTAATGTTATTTTAAATTACATTTATTCTGAGCTTAATAGTTAGCAATTTTTGTTAAAGTAGTTCAGTAACAGTTTGTTGCAACAGTAGTAGACAGAGCACTGATTGTTCAGCCATGCTTATTTTCTTACCTTCACATTGGGTGTATAGATGTTTCTCAGAGAAGCAAGGGCTGCAGACAGTCCATCAGTACTATACCCAATCCACAAGGCTTGAAGATGACTGGAAGAAATTCCAGTCTTTTTACTGAAACCCTATCAGAAACAATATAACAGGAAATCTCTCTGTAAGATTGCAAATAATATTTACATCTACATCTTATCAACACAAAGAGAAGTTATAATTTGTTTGTTAGTACTGATTGCAATTTCAGGTGTTCTGCATAAGCTTCTGTTAAATTATTAAAGCAACTCTGATGAGGATCTCTAACACATTTTCATGTACATAGAGCATAAAACTCCTACTAAGTCACCAGGATTACCTTAAAAATGTGAGCTTTAAGTATATGATGACCAAGCTCCATAGTTTGCTGGCGGTTTAACTTCCCCTCCTGTCGAGAAAACATGAAAGCCAGTAGAGCATGTCCATTCCTAGTAAAAAGAACAAGATTGAGAGAGAATTGCATGTATAATTACACTGCCAGAAAATATCCTGTCATGATTGTATGTTTGACACTGAGATTAACCCCAATTTCTCTGTTGGACTACTGAAATATACCTATACCTGGACATCTTCCTAGGGATGTCCAGGTATCATAGGCGAGGCAAGTTTTCTAAAGCTATCCAAACCTTCAGCAGTGAAGTCATCAGCACAGAAAGTAACTCTGTTCACTCATTAAAAAGAGACGAGTGAGACCTAAGCCACTTAAACAGCTACGTGTTAAAAAGGCATTCAGGTGTCTACTTGAATCATGAAATTTCACCAAAGCAAAACAGCTCAGTACTCTGCGGATAGCAGATGAAATGAAATGATATCTAAAGCATCTAAAGCATGACTACTGCAGGCTTCCCAAATGATATCTGGAAATATTATCTGGTTTTGTTACCAGTGTATTAGTGAAAAACCCAGAGTTGCTTATGTTGTTGCCTTTTTATATTTTTAAATCATTACTTCTAAAGATAATTATTTCCAGAATAAAATAATGCAAAGAGAAATGGTCTTTTTGATATTTTTACTGTCACCTCACAGGAGGCCTCCAGCAGATCTAACGCAGCTCTAGACATCAGCTTGTGCAGCACTCCTTCTGTGCTTGATTTACCTCACAGCCAGAAACTGCAGATTTCCAAAAGAAAACTCCGTCTTTTTGCAAAATTGGAATAAGTAATTTCTTTCTAAATTTGAGCTAAATTGTCTATTTATGAAACTACACCTGCATTACTCTGCTATCAATTTTTGAGGAAAATGGAAGTAGCATTATTTTGAGAAAACAAGGTTACCAGATACTACATGTTAATTAGAGTATATTCTACTGGACAATTAACCATATGCTAATCAGACTGTTGCAGGCTGGAGATTTCTTATCCCATATCCAGAAATATCGGAACAAAGTTTTCCTAATGAAGTTCCTTTCCCTGCTTGCCGCTAGAGGATGCACTCAGCTTCAAGCACGCAGAGAGCCCTGTGACAGCCGAAACAGCGACACGGGGAAGGAGCCCCAACAGCCGCAACTCCGGCATCCTCCCCAGGGGCAAGCGGCTTTGTTACCTGAACCATTTGCTAAATCCACACTCCAGCACAGAGAATCCTTCAAAATTATGACAGGCCCAACTCAACATTACTTATTATTTTGTAAAAATGAACTGAAACTCTACATTCCAAAAAATGAAATGACCATGCATGCACAGTGACAGCTCGAATGAAGAGGGATTTATTATTTTAGTTTTCTCTACTGTCTCCAGTATAATAAATTTGTGTTCTTGAATCCACAGCTGGTGAGAAGGAACAAAATGAAACAATGTCACCTGGAATTATTATAGAAAGAAATATTTAAGTATTCTTATTTCTAAAAGAGTCCAAAAGATCCAGTCTTCTTCCTCTTCCCTCACTACAATACAACAGAGTCATTGCACAAAACTGTCAAGAATTCATGGTAACATAATACTAATTTCCTTATGAAGATAATGAAGTCAAAGGCAGACTTGCAAATTCTGTCAAGTTTATCATTTATTGTAACCTTTGACATTCTTGTCAAGTCCACCTCTACAGGCTTTCATTTGGAAAAAAAAATGAGACTTGTATTTTAATATCACTCTCTCGCCAATTCTTGAGGCCTATTATATAAAACAATTAGTTATTTGAGCATGATTTATTACACGTTTTATTTACCTTGGCTCACACAGGAAGTCAGTGTTCTCACCGTCTGCTCTCCAAACAAGCCATTCTCTGAAGGAAGGATGGCAGAACATACGCGTTTTGTCACGTCTCTTGATCAGGAAACATGAAAGAGCCTCCATCCTCTGGCTGAAGTCTTCCCACTGCTGTTCACCACTTATTTGGCCCGCATTAATAGCCTGGAAAATCTGGTCATCTGTCATGGGATGTAGGGATGCTAGTGCCACATTTAATATAGGCAAGGCTCGCTCAAAAGCGGAATTTGTCATGAATTTCATGTTGCACTGAAGTAAATACAGTTCTGATAGAGACACAGGAACTACCTTGTAGCTTGCGCTTTTGATCACCAGGTGACCTTTCTGGAAAAGGTCCAGTGTCAGCTTCAAATAGAGGTAAGATCCTAGGCTTCGCATGATCAGGTGGTTACTCACTTTCCCAATAATGGCCGCATCAGCTTTTCCATTTAAAGATATATTGCTTATAATTTCTTGACTGTTGTTAATCCTGTACTGAATGTAAGCACTCAAGTCACCATAGATTTCTTTGTTGTCTGGAAAATTGTCCAGGGATACTCTGATAAACGGCAATGAACTTGTTACTTCCTGGGATAAATGAGAGAGAAAAAGAAAAAAAAAGCAAAAAAACACACATGGATTATAGTATTCCATCACCCAAAGCTCCACAAGCTGCCTTTACTGTATTTTTTGTCAATAATACACACTAGATAGAATTAAAAAACTGCTATCTCTAGTGCAGCTTTGCAAATATTATCCTATGCTAGCAAATGAAACAATATTTCTATGTTACAACATTTTTCACAGGAAAGTCATTAATGAAGTTTCTTCACTAATATATCCTCCTCCCCCTATCTTCCAGCAGCAACGCACCAGAAACAAACCAGCAACACTTGCTCTGGTCTTCTCAGTTTAATGCAGTGATAACTATGGCAGTAACATAAATCAATGGGTATTCCCAGTACTATCCAAGTATGCTTTTAAGATAAACAAATAAAGATCTGAAAAACCTGGGAACATCTTACAAAGTGGAATCAGGAGAGCTTAACAAGCTTAACACCTTAAAATGCAGAAAGAAACTCTGTATGTGTTTAAAAAGATGAAATTCCAGGCTCGTTGGGTGTTTTGACCACACACACGTGCAGAGAGGAAGAGAATCCCTGATATGGGAACCACGTTAAAAGTTTAGCTGCCAGCTCCGCGCTGGTTGTGACGCAGCCGCATGCAGAGCGCAGGAGCAGCTAGAGCGAGATGCAGACGAGCCCCGCGAAGGGCTTGCTGGGGCACAGCTCTCCCTGGCGCAGCTCGGACGGTGTCAGCTCTCTAGCTAGAGGCACAGCGCGAGCAAGTCCAGAGGCACGTGCCCAGCCCCGCCTCACCACCCCTCAATGCAACAGGACACAGTTCCTGCATCGGGACTGCAGCTCTCCAGCACCGCTGCGAGCGCCACAGCGGCACTGAACGGCTGCAGCCCGGCTGCTGCCGACATAGAAGTGGTGTTACTGCAGAGCTGTAAGGAACAAAGAAAGGCTGCCTCGGCTGTTGGTTTAACTGAACGTGCATATCTTAAAACAGCCCAACAAGTGCTGGAAACAACATCAGAATTTTACTGGCCAGGGCAGGAAAACAGCAACTCTGTATGGCCACACTCCCCATCCAATCCAGTACTGTATCACAGGGATTATATCCCCCTTCTCATTTCCCCTAATCGCCCAATAAAACCTTGTCTTGGGAGTACCAAAGTGTCTGTTGGCCATGTAATTCTGACACAGAACTCTAACCAGGAGCTTTCGGGATGGATTAATTCAGAACGGGGACCTGGACAAACAGAGACAGACACGAGATGAGCAGTATTGAGGCCAGGAATAGATTTTATCTATCTCCACCATTATCCCTCCTTAAGAACTGAAAACCCAAAGCATAGCACTAGCAGATATACAGCCTGACAAGTGAAGGTGGGAGGCAAGACCAGGATTGCACATTCATTTGCACGTTTCTCTTTTGAAAAAAAACAATGAAACACACCGTAATTTCATCACTTCTTGTATTATTAACTGTCCTAGGACACTCCAGAAAATGACAAAAATCCTATTAATTCCCTGTGTAAGAAAAATGCAACAACAAAATATATGAAGAAAAAAAAATTCATAACTGAATTCCTCTTGAGGGTATTTTCATAATTACTTAACTGCAGCAATATAAAAGATCACGTTGTCTTTGAGGGCAAGAAAAAAAAAGTTTAAAGGGATTTTCACCTGAAAGTTAGTTCTTATAGTCACAATAAGCTTCAGCCAGGGAGGAAATTTCAAAATTATGTTTGTGATAAATGAAGAAAGTGTATCACCATAATCAGGTTTATGAAATTCAGCATCATTTAAACCATCTATCAAAATTATGTATTCTTCCTCAGGAATTTTCTTCTCTGAAAAATGAAATAGAGGAGAAAAGATTATAGCAATATTTCCTACAACATGACACATTTTTATTCCCAAATTTTGAAAATCAAGGAAGAAAACCAGATACATATATGCACAGTAATATAATTTTATCATATTTTGGTAGTATCCAAGGGACTCAACATCTAAACAACTGATAAACAGTATTGCTATTACTTAAACCAGTCTACTCTCTATACTTAATAATCTGTTCAAAGAGTGAAAGCAATTAATCGCTCTGTTTTTTAGGTGTCATAATTATGAAATAACACTGCTATACAGTAGTAAAAAGCAAGGAAAATGTTTTTGATCACTATTTTTATGGATCTATTTCACAATTGATTTAGAAAGAATTAAGAGATTAAACGTGGCTATTAGCATGATAAGATATGCACAGATACGGAAAGAAGGCGTACATATTTGGTTTAAGCTATAAGTGAGACTACTTTTAATATGAGGCATTTACATAAACACTATCAAAATCAACAAAGAAAAGAATGTAATTTGCAAAAATCAAAGCCATTGGTTTACATTTGCAATTTTGAGGAAAAAAATCCCAGGAGTAAGCACGAGATCTGCAAAAAACAGTTTCACAAATTTCCTGATAGCAAGCAAAATCCGAGAACTGAAAACAGACAGTAAGGACACCACGGGCTGGGTTCACACTTTGACTACTCTGCTCCCTCCACCTCGGCAAGTATCAAGTCCCTGCTCAAACTAAAACATACACCCTCAGATGGCAATTTGCACAGAAGAGTTTGCTAGTTTTTTCTTTTTTAAGTACAAACCCATATTCTTTCTTATATGTTTTCTTGGCAAAGCTCTGTATAATTTCAGTTTTTAAAATCATGTAAAAACAATGCTCTTCTGGTGACAAAAATCACAAACAATTGAAAACAAAATCCTTCAGTTCAACCTAAACTTCAAAATATGGTTATCCTTCAGCTTTCTGGCAAAAGGAGTAAGAGTGAAGTTTTCAGAATCGTTAGTATCTTGTATAGAATTTATTAATAAACAGAAAAAAAATTCCTTCTGTAGATGCAGTCTGCTTCACTTACTTCTCCTAGAAGCATTAGTTTATCTGGGTATTTTGGCCTTCACTAGCATTTTACATTAAGTGTCTAAATCGTTCCTTTCTTTACTTACCTTTCCTGAGGCTTAAGAGCGGTTCCAGGACTCCCCTTCTAAACGCTGCTGCTGGATCTTGGACACAGGATCTCAGGCTAAGCATGTTCTGTAAGTGAGGCTCTCTTATTAGGAGATCTCTATACGCTGTTAATTGACTTGAACGACAAAGGAGAGCTGCAACACTGTGCACAAATTCTGGGACAAGACACGTATATGTGTTGTCAGCCTGGCAGTAGTGATAGGCAACAACCTGGAGAATTAAAAAGTGAGACAGATACCCAAAAAATATTAAGATGGTTGCTAGTAAGCCCAATTGCAATCAAGTGCTACTGAGTTTCAATTCCAGAATACATATTAGAATTATTAGCCAACTCCATGACTTGAGACATACTGCCTTTATCAGAGATGCAAATGCACAGAAAAAGTAAAATGACTTTGACCTTGCAGATCATGGAAAGAAGTCAGAAGTATCAGATGCTTTAGTCCCTGCCCTATTGATATAGAGAGTGACAGCTAAGCTTTATAGCAGAAAACTTAGGCCCTAGTAAGCAACCAAAATTTAAACACTCTGTGTCCACACTCTGTAAAGACCTAAAACCTAATCTGAACATCATGAGGCAAGAGCAAGTGATTGGCACCCATTAAGCATATTCTGATACAGCAAACAAAAAATGGACAACTGGCTTTGTTCTCATTATTGAAAAATACACATTATCTGTAAATAGATACAAGGCATTTCTATGCAAAGCCTACCACAAGGAAAAAGCAATATTCCCAGCTGAAACTGGCACACCTGTCTTTTCCATGGCATTGCTTCTAAATAATACACATGGCATTTGTATAACCATACATTTTTCTTCTACTATTTGCATAAAGCATGAAATGCAGGCATTTTTTTTTTCCACTTACGATCAAGCAAACAAAATAACAACTTCCTAGCACAATAATATAATACAGAAATAGCTTAAATCATTTATCTTTAGACTAACAAATTATGGAAAATAGACTACATTCAGACACAACTTGTGCAATAAATATTAGCACACACTTTCATCTACTCAGTCTTCATTCAATAAATACAGATGAATTACACACAATTAAAATTTTTGTTTTCAATATTTTGCTTTAAGAAAATGCACTGACCATCTACTTCATAAGGACACAAGGTCTTTGCAAACAAAAGATCCCAGCCTTTTTATATCTGTATAGATCAGAAAGGATGATTTAATCTACAGAAATAAAGCCACCATAATCAGCTTCTCAAAGAATCAAAAATAAAGTCACGTGGGAAAGCAAAACCACCCTCTCCCCTCAAACACGTGCCCTTCTAAGGTTTAGCACAATTCAGGGTATAACTTGAAGGACAGTGAAACACCTTAACAGGTGTAAAAGCTGCACACCTTTTCTAAGCATCCAAAATTACTGCCCATTTTCCCCACTAACTTCTGCTACATCCACGAGGCGTCGCAAAGCAACCCTTGGGTTCTAGGTTTTCTGATATACTTAAAATATGTCAGAATTAATTTTATTAACTAATATAAAATTCACCTTTGAAGCAAGACGTCTCACAGAATCCTCCATTTTATTTTGGTGTTCAGGATTTCCAGGACAATTCGGAGTCTTTGTTGTGTTGGTTCCATTTGAAGGAACAGATAGGGGTAATTGACTTAGGGGAATCTCCTGACAGGAGTCAACACCTATGTTTAAAAGGGAATAAATATAAAAAACATCAGGTTTGCTGACAACAAACTCTGTTTTGTAGGGAGTGAGGAGGGAAAGCTAGAAATATCTCTACTGTTAGAATAAAAATTAAATCTGAGCATCAATATTAAAAGAATTCTGTAGCTAGTGTGACAAACACAAGCACATATTTGCAACTTTATAGTTTTAAGAGTAGTTCATGTGATTCTAGATCACAATTACTGAAAGCAAAACCATGCAAAATGAAGTCTTCTTATGAAAATTACATATCCCATGTCTCACTTGAACTGATGGATATTATATAACTAAACTCCTGGAAAATACAAATAGGTTACTATTGCTAACAGGTTTTTGTTCAGGTCACAAACATCATCTCCAAAATGTCAGCAGTAGATGTACCAGTCATGACAGTCACACTCTCCTTCCAATTAATGGAGGCTCTGGATTGGCAAGTGACAGAATCTCATGCATCTTAATGGAGGGATTAAGAACATGAAATCAATTTCTCCATAGCTTTATTCTTGCCTTTGCCTAAATTCTTTGGATATGTGAGGTATACAGTGGAGAACAAACTTGTCATTTCTCTCCTTCCAAATAAACTGATGAGAGAGCAAGCTGCTACAGTGAAACCAAACTGTCCACAAATTTTAGGGGAAGCACTGCATGGCAGGAGGAACAGATTTTACAGCGCCTGCATTTTACTTTGTGTTTTGAGGGGGTGAGATGCCAGGATATCTTGTGGAAGGTATCTGACAGAGCACACAATTTCAACAGTTTGCTTTCCTTGCCTTGTGAAAAACAAATGTTTGTGGAGGAGTCCATCAGGTTCTACTACCTTATGTCTGAAAAGCAAATATTCCAACTCTTGTTATCAGAATAACTACACAAACAATAATTCAGAAGAGGAACCTACTTTTGGGGGATGAATTAGGACTATTTGAAGCTATTTGTCTCATGCGACTTCCATGGCAGCTAAGCGCTACCAGTCGTGAAATAACAGCAGTCTTCCCAAATCCCACATTTCCAGTAATAACTGCTCCCCTGTTCTCTGTCGGATCTGTACTCTTCAGCTTTTGTTCAATCACTTCAAACAGCCATTCTCTTCCAATGAACACCGAATCCGTAGTTATGCTTGGCACTTCAAACAAGAGTGGCTTCAGCAAGATATCTTGAGGCTTATACGGAACGAAACGTCCTGAGAAGTGGCACCAGAGGAAGAGTTTACTGGAGAAAGTACACAGGCAATAATACATTCCAAAAGCTTGTTCGCTCAGTAGCTTGCTAATTATGCTGATAATCACACCTCCTCTGACAGTTTTTACCCTAAAACAGTAAAAACCTCAGTACAGATCACCTCCATCATTCCTAGGTAAATTACAGTCTGAGATAAAACATAGGTATCATTTGAGGATATCTTTTTGGTTTATGACTGAGTAACAGTCAAAGGTCAGAAATCCTGAAGCATGTATTACTGCTTCATTAGAATACCATTAATGGTATTCTATCACTTTTCTTCCTAAAGCAGCATTCGGAGGAAAACTCTGAAGATTAACACCATGTAGTGCTTCTGAAGCCGCAGAACACTTGCCTAATGTCACAGACGATAAAACCCGTGACCAAGGAAACGTCTAAGCACTGAAAGGAGACAAAGTTCACTGTGGATATTCACATGAAGTACACTGCACTGCTCATACATACATTAGTTCTATGAACAATACATTGGTTTGTTACATGACGTCATGCATGCCTTTTCTAAGTCACAGCGCTGAGGCATGGGACATTTACAAGCATGTCAGCATATCCAAAACCATTGCAGACATGTGTCAGAGTGCCGAGACAATGTGTACATGAATACCTTTAATCTCCTGTTGCCCTCTGCCCCCGGCGGTGTTGTGCCACGGCAAGCGAATCGAGGTGCGTAAAGGAGCATTTCTTTGTCCATCCAAGTAACTCAGATCTTCCAGTTTGGTTGAACTTGTTGCTAGGGTAGTAAAGAATTAAAGTTTATTTTTCTCTCAGAATAAGCAACAAGGAACATTATTAGTTACTACATTTTGTATTTTAACGTGGATTTTACAAATAAGTTTTTTAGACGATTTATCTCCTGACTTTTTTTTTTTTTTTTTAAATAATTCTGGCAGTTCCCTTCTATCAAGACAGACTATTGTGAACAGACACTTTTTATTAAAATACAACTGTCCCCTTGAGAGATGCAGTAGAAAGCTATTGCTCATAGCCAGCTATTGCCAGATTTGCTTCTTTTCTGTTCTTATTATATATTCGATTTACTACCACCAGAATTTAAAATGACAATAGAATTTGTGGAGAGAAACAAAAAAGTTACGCTTTGCAAATTATTTAGTGAAACTTCAGTATGCCTTGATTTCATTTGGAACTGCCGGAAATCTGGACACTGCATGTATTATACCACCATATCTAGGACTTTAAGTACAGTTTCACACATTTCTGCGAATAAACAGAGTTTTGAACCACGTAAAAGTTCTCGATGAGAACTATCTGCAACAGCAGTTGTTTCACAGCGTTTCAGCTCCTGCAGACGCCGTCATGCCAAGCACAGCGGGGTAGTGAATTTGTGTGCAGCACTTTCAAAGCCACCCACAAAAGCAGTTCAAGTCATTCCGATCGTAACCTTCACGAAATGCTTTCTAAGCAAGTTCACTATTTCATTCATTTCCTCCACTAAGAAGGAATTCATGTCTGCCTTAATCCCCTCACATGGCAAACAGCACTCATGTTAATATAGTTTCTTTTTTCACAAGAACAGCCCTATTATAGTGGTCTGAAGTGTTAGGAACAAGTTCAGATATTAGTTGCTGTTAGACTAATTATGAGAAAAATATTTACTTTTTTTTTTTCCTTGAATGCTGCAAAATACTGCATGACATTTTTCTTTTCTTCAAATTTTAAGACAGAATAATAGATACAAAGTAGAGCTAAAAATTCCAAAAGCAGACTTGCCAAGTCATATCATATATATATAATTTTCACCAAAAACAATATGGATAATCACATTAACCAAAGCAATTTTCAGACTGGTATCAAATCCAAACTCCTTCGTCTCAAAATCACTTCATTAGCTACTCGTTTGCTGACACCACATGCAGTCCTAACAAGATCGATGGATACTGAAATGTCCCCAAAATCCTGATCTAACCACTAACTACTAAAACTCATGATGAAAGTTCTCTACATAGCAATTTTAAATAACTTAAACAATACACATCTACTCAAATTAGATTCCATTTAAATTCATCTCTTCAATTTAAATTTAATTCTTTCTTTTTGTCTCTCTGAAAGTAAGAATGCTTTCATACCAAGAACGTTAAGTTTAGAAGAAAGCTTCAGCAGGAACGCCAGGATCATTAAGAGTCTTTTTCCTATCTGAGGATCTTACCTGCGACAGAGTTTGGACGAGGCATTATTAAAGAGCTGGAGCTCTGCACAAAGGGCACCAGGCCCTCTCCTGCAGGCACTTCTTTTGGCAAATTCTCAGCAGATCCGGCTGTCTCCTCCTCTGCAACAGGTGAACAACTATCTGTTCTTCGATCGTGAAGGGCCCCCTGCTGTGCTCCTGCTCTGAGACTCCCATCCTTACTCCACTCCAAACTGGATCCACTGCGATCATCATTCTCTGATGAACTTGTTATGGTTGCTGAAAAAGGAGAGGGATTCTAGAGTATACTTCAGATGCCGAGGGTCTGCTCACGCTAACATGCCTTATACTTTTCATATTCATGTGACTTGTCAGGCCTACAGATAATATTCAAGCACAGAATACTTTTTAAAGATAAATAATTTTCTTCCAATTTTTTACAAAGCCTTTCTAAAGGTTGCTACACACTTAACAAAAACTGCACAAAGTATCAGCAGCCTCTGTTTTATTTTGCAGGCCGAGGAAGGGGAAGGCTCCCAGTAAGCTGGAGCTGTCAGCAGGTCGGCATCACGGCCTCCGAGCCTCCATCGGCAGGAGGCAGCTCGGCTTCTCCTACCTGATCCCTGATAAAAGTTAAGAGTGAGGGGCAGCAACTGACCTCTCAAAGTGCGAATAGGAGCAGCTGTTCCCTCAAAAAAAGTTCGTACACAACATCGTTTTGACACAGGTAGAGTTCTGATGCTTTCCCATCTATGGGCACAGACCATTCCTATGACGCACCTTCCCTTAGAATGGGCACAGTCAGCTTTACAACTTCCCGCACACAAACCAGAGCTTTGTGGTCTACAAACACACAGTAACAAAACGCACCACCCAGGTCCTCGGCTAGTCTGTTTTGTTCAGTTCATTCCTCTGGGGTTGAAATGTAACATTAGGAAAGTTTGCTGCTGGAGCGAGGCTTCCTTACCGAATCCGGGCAGGTCTCCCGAAAAGCCCGCCTTCTGGGCGGCAGCCTAGGCTCTTCTCTTGCTTAGCTCACTGCTGAAGACGAAAATCTGCCTCCACTTCTGCTACATCAAACTCGGTGAAAACATGTGGAAACGCCGAGAAATTCAACAACAGCAGTGAAGCAGCAGAGGACTCATGGGTGGCTGAATGAATCAGCCAGGGAGGAGAAAGGAGAAAAAAAACCAAAAAGCCCAGAAGGAGCAGAAAGTGATCTGCCAGGGAGCGTTTCTCAAGAGACTCCCAGAGAATTACATTGTGCCCTCATCTAAAGGCAGGTACTGCAGCTCAGCAGGACGGGCAGATCGCTTTCACCCAGGTGCTGTGATCAAGAACCAGGTGAACTCAACTACAGGAACTGCACATCCCGATATCCCTGCTCCAGCATGGTCTGGATTTTTTCACACTCTTCACAACTCCACCATCCTTCATTTTTCCTGCTTGTTTTCTTCTATTTTTGAAGCTCCTTTTTCATTAACTCAGTAAGTAACTTTTCTCACCACACTCAATAATCTTCTCTTTAAATATTACTCCTTAAAAGGTTATATAATGAAGGATCCAATGATAATTTTTTCAAACAAGCAAGAACCTAGTTCTGATCTCATTCAGAATGTGTACACACTCATAGAATATCTGAAGCTCACAAATCTGTACTACCTGTGCTTTGCCACTGAGGGAAAGGAATGATTTGCTCAAGAATAGATTTTTTTGTTTTGTCTTAAAGGTTAAAACTATTAACTGGTTAATAGTTAGGTCAGTTAGGCCCTGGTAGGAGAGGAAGAACTGAACAAAGTACTAATGTTATTGTAAACATACTTTCTCCAAGATTTTAGTATATGCATAAGAAATGCATCTTCCATGACTACAAACTTGATACAGAAAACAGGTACACATTCTTCCACCTGTTTGGCATTACTTCCCAGAGAAGCACAGTAATGCAGCAAGCAGATAATTAGCAGAGGAGGAACACTTATCAGAGACGCAATACCAATTTTTATACTCAAATTGATGCTGGACTTGCTGATAAAAAAAACACAGATTGTGTACAAAACACCATACAGATTCTCCTCCCCCCCCCTTTTTTTTTTGCAAAGTCATTTTTTATATACAGTATCACTGTAAACAAAGGAACAATATATTAATTCAGAGCTCCAAACACCTAAGTCTTCCAAACCAAAAATGATTCATCTTTTTATAGAAAGGAAACACTCACCATTTAGGGAAGTCATAACAAAACTCCCAAATTTTAATAAAAATACCCTATCAGGAAAGCTCGATATTCAGTCTACACATCACTTACTGATCACAGAGGCAGTTACAAATATAAAATGTTGTCATAACCATGTCTTATTTGATCACCTTGCTTTGTTCCTAACTGAACAGATCTCAGATACTTATGACATTCTGCAAATGGATTTCAACTATTGCAAAAGAAAGACAAAAATTATCCCTATCTTCTACTGTTTACAATTCTAAGTGACTGTAAGTTCATAAGTAATCATATGTTGATGAGTTGCAGGTCCAACATTATGCTCTACCTGCATAAATAAATAAAAAAAACAAAACCTGACCATGAACAATGTAATCTATCCACTTACTATGGAACAACACCACAAATTAATTTCTAAAACTAAGCTATTTATTATATCAATTACTTAATGAGACTTAAGAACCATTACAATGAGACTTAAGAACCATTACGATCTTCTCTTGTAGATACCTGATCAGTGAAGATAACTACTGTTATTGCTTGTATTATTACTTGTGCTTACAGTTATGTAACTCCTAGTAGTAGTAGTAGTCTGTACTGTAGTGACTGTCACTGTTAGTGGCTACCAATTCCTTCACTTTCCTAGAAAATATGAGAACATCTGTACAGTCAGAATAAATCATTATCAACCTTTTTTTAAAAAAAAAATCACTAATTTCTGGTAGGTCCTACACCAATGGTCACAAAATATTCCTAACTGCAAACAAAGAGATAGGAATAACTAACATGAAATTCCTTCTCTGAGCATAAGCTGTAATTAAAAAGCAACACAAAGAGCAAAGGTTCACAGTCAAACCATTAACATCTTAAGTTTATTTTGTAAGATCTAATAATTTAAGATCTAGAATTGCTTCTGTTTATGGCCTCCCAGAATTTAGCACATCATCTACGCTTAAATAGAACTGAAAGTTCATTTATCTAGACTGAGTAAGCTTTGGATTATTTGTGCTCTGTCCCCTATTTATTTTTCCAGTGGTAAGCTTAACAGTCATTAAAGAATTAACTTTAACAGAGAAATCTTCTTACAAGAGCTTTACAATCTTCTTACATTATTCTTTTCACACAAGGTGAAAAATAAGCTTTTTATGTCTTTCATTGGTCATCTTCTAGCAAATAACACTAAAGTAGCCACCTGGATGCTCAAAAATACCGTGGCAATGACTCATCAGGTCACAGAGCATAAACAGAAATGGAAGCACGAGCAAGCAAAAATGTAGAGCTCTTCTTTAATACCAAATGGTCTTACTGACATATTTAGGTATTGCTAAAGGAGTCACTTAACGGCTGGCCTGTGATGGAAGCTACCTCTCAAAGCTAAATGCTTCCAATTTGGGGAGGCAGATAGAGCTGAGGCTCAGCTTCCCATTCAGCAGAGGCTCATATAGTTTCACCTACTTCTTACAGAATCATTTTAGCCTCACTTTGATCACAATTACTGAAAAAGTTTGCACTTTATTACAGGAATTCTTCCTCAATTGAAACTTATGGCTTGTTTCACATCCCACCATTAGGAAAATGTTGCCCTGAGTGGTTTGTGGAGGTTCAGGTGCTGGAGATGCTCAAAACCTGACTGGACATGGTCCTGGGCAGCCTGTTTGAGCTGGTGCTGCTTGAGCAGAGCCGTTAGACTAGATGATCTCCAGGGGTCCCTTCCAAACCCATCTATTCTCTGTGATTGTAGAGACATATACAGTACATAACACAAAAGAGAGAAGTGAAGAAACTAAGAAACAAAATGAAACAACAAAAGAAAAACTTACTGATTTTATAGAAAAACAGACATTAGAGCTACACTGGAAAACAGAAAAGAAAAGGGTACACTTAAAAAACGGAACCATTATAGGCAGAGCATTTTAGTCTTTCAATTCTAGAGTATTTGGAACAGCAGTCAGATCACTGTATCCAACAGAACATGAAGCAGGTACTCAGGCTTGTGGTATTCAGAAGAGGTAAATTCTATTAACTGCATTACTAATGAGGGTGCTTACCTATGATTCCACTGTCCTTGCTCTCCAGGGTGGAGCTAGGGCTGCTAATGGTTCCACAGGGACTACTTTTGTGGGCTGCTCTTTTGTCAATACTGCTATTGAGAGTTGAGCAGGGACTATCAGTGCTAGGTGAAGTAGTGCTGCTGGTGAGGGTAGAGCAGGGGCTGACTCCTTGAATGGCTACCGTACACTGCAATGTGAAGCAAAGAATTAGTTATTGCTTGGCAGGAAATACACATCTACTGTCCTGCAAGTTAGAAACATGAACAGGCAGAGTAAGAACAAAATCAAGAACCCATTTCCATGCAAGAACTTAAAAAAAAAAAAAAAAAAAAAAAAAAAAAAGGAAGCTTTATTTAGATGTGAGAGTCTTAATATGTTTAAAAATTACTCTTTAAAAGTGTCTTCTGGAATAAAAGAGGTGGAGTGGAAAGTAGAAATTTAAAGTTTATTACAAGATCTGCAGTGAGGCAAATTTCTTCTCTGTTAAGGAATTCACCAAAAAACCCTTCATTATTAATTCTCTGTGTTAAAAGTACTAAAGTACTCAAATTATAGTCTATTTACTCTCACCAAAACCCAAACTGATGTACTAAGAGTTAACAGGACTGGAATTAAAAGTAGAGCATCAAATACAAGTGAACTTCTGAGGAGAGAAAAGTTCATATTTTAACTAACAAAAGTTCATATTTCAACAAGCTACTCACATTTTCTATTCCCACAAGCCGTAAAAAAAGGTTACTCCTATTACACACAGAAATATGTGAGGCAAAATTCCAGAATTTGTTCACACTTGCAGCAAATTAGAATTACTTTCCAATACCGATAATGACAACTCTAGTCTTCAAAAGTTGTTCCACTCTTATTTCCTCCGAGAGGAATGCAGGATTATCCCAGTTTAAAAAAGAAAAAAAAACCTGCTTGCTTCTTCTAATTCTCATCATATTTAGATTAATGCAGATAATATTTTGCTAAATATAAAAAAATTGCAACTAGCAAATATAAATAACAATAAAGTTGCTCTCAGGAAACAGGATGAATACTAAATACATTATCTTCCATTATCCTACCATGGCTTTATTTCTCTCTTCTATATGTGCAGAAGTTGGGATCCCTTCTCCCAGTAAAAAACCCAATCTTGTCATCAGTTCTTGTGCTGCAGGAGAACAGCTTGCTTCTTTGTCAGGCTTTGCTTTGGAGAGGAGGGGGAAAGAAAGTTGAAGATTACAGTCTGATTCTTGGAAATTGTTTTAAGTAGAAAAAAATTACAATCATATTTGAACACCAATTCTTCTGCAAGCAACATATTATCTAACAGAGCAGCTAATACCATTTAATCTTTTTCTCCTTTAGGCTTTACAGTGTTGGTAGGTCTTGAAATGCTTTTCATTTCTTGCACAAATTTCAGGGAGGAAAGAATTCTAGCAGTTAAGAAAAAAAAGAAAAAGAAAAAATAAAATAGCAAGTGCAACCAGCTACCAAACAATTCATCACCAGGTTGACAAATAATATGATAGCCATCACTTACAGATGGCATTAAGCTCACCACTGTCAAAGCTCAGTGTCAGAGTGATATACAATTGAAGTATTTTTTCAGAATTTTTATGTACAAGCTATAGAAATGAGAACTAGAAATGAATAATACAGATGTTTTGCAATTTAACCATAATCTCACTGCAACTAACACCATACATTTTTTGTTGTGTCTACTATGGAAAGGATTTGACATCAGCATTAAAGTTACTAGCTTTTCTGGCTACGCAAATAAATAACTGTATCAATCAGCATAGGGTTGTTTTAAAATACCTTCTAGTGTTCAACAGACATACTGAAACAACGAGCTCCAATAGGCACTCCTCAATAAAACCAGCCATTAAAAATGGCAAACTTGTTCAAACATTTGCCTCTCTAATAAAATCATTACTTCCAATAGAATTTCCCACAAGCTAACCTTCTCTGCCTTTTTATTTGATGGCAACAGCTTCGGCATCACTTATCTGTCTTTAAAGCTGATCCCTAACACCGACTGCCATTGAGTTTTCAGGTTTTGTGTCCATCAGAAAATAAAATAATAATCTGCAGGTCTGTCCTGCTCTCAGGTGTCAATACGCAATTTATTGAAGAACATGAGCTAAGGGCTCCGAGAAACACCTTGCATGAGGAACGTTCAGCCAGGGAGCTGCTGCTATGTCAGCTCTCCCCAGGCTTCTGCAGAGAGGAGAGCGGCAGGAGCACCTGAGTGCAGCTTCCCAGGCTGGACAGTCCAGGTAAGGCATCGAGCATGTGGATCTCCCCTCCATCTTCCCACCTGCACCCTCCTCCCAACCCATCATAAAGCCTTAACACTCGACTCAGCCCTGCCTCTAGGCTCCTGCCACGGCTGCAGTGCAAGCTGGCGGGGAGTCTCCAGCATTTCCCAGTTCTGAGCTGGCCCACCTGCCCGCCTCTCCCCTCCGCCGCCTGCCCAGTACGGAGAGGGCCTCCCCTCTCCATCATCTACCCAGTACAGAGAGGGCCTCTCCCCTCCACCGCCTGTCCAGTATAGAGTGGTCCTCTCCTCCTACCACCTGTCCAGTATAGAGAGGGCCTCTTCTATCGACCCAGTATAGAGGGCCACCTCCACCACATTCTGAGCAAGACACAATGTGGCCTGCAGCACATATAAAGGCCAAGGAATCTAGGCAGTTATAAAGATCAAGTAAGTACGCTGGCAAGCATCTCCTCTTTACCACAAGCACGTTAAGTTTGCACAATATTCTTACAAATAAAGAATCAAATTTCAATGTTATGAAGGCTCCCTTATATCATTCTGTTTAAAATGAACAACTATTCTACCAAACAATGTCACTGAACAGACATTCTTACCATTTGAATTGGTTTCTCCTTGCTCTGACCCTTTTCTCAGTGGTGGTACTGCCTCACCTGGCACTCTAGGACTTTCCACATACTTGAGCTTCCTGATCGGACCTGCAGTAGGAAAGAACTGAGTGCATCTATTTTTTTCCAGAAGAATTGCAAGTTTCAAATGTAGTATGTATCCTCAGAGGTCTAAATAAAGTAAAAGAACCATTTCTTACATATACAGCTGCTACAGTGAAGTCTAGTGAACTGCTGCACTTCCACACTTGTGAGCTCTGCTTGGGCTCACTTTTAGAATGCAAACTTTGCTAGAAAACAAAAGCAATCTGCTTGCCAAGACAACTCTGAAAGTTTCTTGTATCTGTAAAACGAGCATCCTTTTCATGTTCAAATTTCATCGACTTTCTATGGGCCTATTCAGAAGTTTTATTTTCCATTTCAACAGAAAGATAAGGTTGTTACTAACATCTCTGAAGCTAGAAGAGAAAGATTACAAGCAGATAGTTTACAACCTTAATAGCACTAAAGAAGCTTTTTATTACAGGGTAGTTTTTCCAACACTGATGCATTCTGAGGAAAGGTGAAGGTATGCTCAGAAAAAAGTGACAGTGACATCTGCTGATTTCTGCTAGCATAAAATAGTGTCTGCCTAGTCCACATACATATTAAGTTCAAATACCCTCCTTTAGCATCAAAAATAATTTGCAAATATGGACACACACATGCTTACTAAAATAATTTTATATAAGCTATACTCCCAGTTTTATGCTTTGCTTTAAAGTTATTTACCATGCTGCTTTTTTGCTAAATATATTTTACTAACAAATACAGGAAGCATTAAATGTACAATGATATCTATGGTCAAAAAAGTACCTAACAGAGTGAGGACACCGCTGCCCTCTAATGTTTTACCAGAAAAAAAAAGCTCTGGTTTTATTAAATCCGGATCAGCCGGTACTACAACACAAACTGCAGGGTGAAATTCTGACACGGACGCAGCAGCTGCCAGGACGGGCAGCTCACAGCCCGTCGCGCTGCGCGGCTCCGCAGCCCGGCCGCGCGCACCCGCAAGAGGAGGCAGCAGAGCTAACATGGCAAATACAGAGAGCTGTGAACACAAGGAAAACTTGTCAATGGGGTAGCTTAGGAAATTACACACTGGGAAGCTAAATTATCTTTATTTTTATCCGTATAATCTCAATTTCTTGTGCTATATGTGTTAAAGCCTCTCATTATTTCCAAAAATCTAGTGAGCTTAAGGAAAAGCAGGTAACAAGAAGAACCTAAGAGTTAGCTCGAAGGTCCTAGAAATAGTCCTAAAAAGCACAGCTTAAAAAAGTAAATAGGAGGTGTTTCTATAGATTTACCCCATTCTTGGTGATAATAAAGAATCTTATTTAAATATGATCTCATGTTATGTTATGGTTATATCATTATAATATTATACACAATTATACTGTTTTACTATTATGTACATATAGCTACAATTTTCATGTTCTATACAGTTATAGAACATCATTACAGGATTGGAAAAGGAGCTTTTCTTACATGAAAACACATCTGACACACTTGTAGCTGTGTGATTTTTAAACACCTACTTTAGGCCACAGCAACCATGTGTCAGAGAAAACAATTCTACTTGCAGTATTCTACTTTTGTATCTTGTATGTTTGTACATTACTTTTATACAAAATAATAAAATTATAATAAAATTATTATTATGAGTCTCAGCATCAAGCACCCGGATCGCTGGATACTTCCCGAGGATGGTTTCTGTGCAACTCCACAGAAGCCTGACTTACAGTTACATGATCACATAATGTTTGTACCAAGGGAGAAGCTGAAAAGATGAAGCTGACTTCAAGCATTAAATTATACCTATTTTCTAAAGTACTATATATTATATATTCTGGGAGATGAAAAAATAACAACAAAATAATTTTATTTTGGGATGTTTTATTTAAATAACTCCAAAAAGTGAATGCTTTTCAACTCTGGTCAATTCATTAAAGAATAAATAAATAAATAAACAAATAAAAAGCCTCATGAATACACAAAAGGTTTATGGGAAACTCTGTGACGAATGCAGATGAACTACTAAGGATCAGCAAATAAATCCTAAAAGAAGTCAATTTGCTAGTGTAGTGATGTTTAAGCAGCACTTCTGTAAAACATGGGAAACATCCCAAGAGTCAAAGTTTTATCATACTGTTTTTGGTATTCTAAGCATCATTGATAAAGATGACAAAAATATTGGAAATATTTTTTAAACTTTTCCAATGTATTCATTTTAACCACAGTAGTATAGAAAACTCCAGTTGGGGAACCATAATACCTGACCTAGCACAAAATAAATACTAATGAATTCTCTATGATAGGCTGTAACATGCCTTTTTTTCTTCTTAAAACACAAGCTCTACTATAATTGCACTTATTCTGGAGACACTATTTCTGGAGTCCATATATGTCAGTGATGACGATGCTAAAGCAACTACAGATACTTCTTTCAGTAACCAGTCAGTCGTAAAACCACACACGAATGTTACTGCAGCATTTAACGAACACTAAACACTGATTTAAAGCAACTTTACAGTGAAGTTTTAAGAAAATAACGAAAGGTACACCCAAGAGTATATTTTCCTTAAGTCAAATATCTCTATTTACTCTGCCTTACAAAACAGAACTGAAGGTAGAGCTTTCAACAGAATTTTCTGAATAATAATCACACTGTGCCCAAGCTCTAACCTGGGCACCCCAGTTCTTTACATCTAACGTTCCTCCCTTCACACCAGTAAAACAGGAATACCTGTTTACCTGCCCTTCTCAGAATTTAACACTGAAAGTGTTTGTAGTGTTTGGAAAAAGCAGAGAGGGCTCTTCAGCTTTCTCAGTATGGTGTGTGCAAATCCCACACTCCATAGGAGGAATTCCCGCAGGGTGGCTTCAATTCTCTCCTCCTCCCTGTCCATACATAACTTTGGATTTCTGGTTTCCATTTTTTCCTCCTTTTTCTGTCAGCAGATCTCCATCAGTAACGAAACAAATCCTACTCAGGAAACATCTTGGAAATAGACTGCAGGCTGGACCTCCAGCCTTGGTCAAGGTGGTTTTCCTATCTTCAGTTTCCTGTCTAAGGTATTCTTGTAGATGGATCAAAATTGAAGGGCACACCAAGTCCTCTGTGATAGTCCATATTTTGTTTATTAAAATATGCAATAGAGTATTGAGGCTCTGACACTTGCAGTCATAAAAAGTGTCCCATCCCTCATTTTGGCAGCAGCCTCTGGTTCTGTGCTAAGTCCCTGGAAACGACACTGTCCCTTTTCCTACATAATTTACAGCTGAGAATTGCTTTTAAAGGAAGGCTGCAACTTTATGGCGTAGCCTTAAGCTCCCACGGCACCACATTACCCCACTACACTGTACAATATTGGAAAAAGCAGCCTGCTAGATCACAGAACTACCTAAACCGCGTGCCAGGTAGGCGACCTAGTGCTTTAATACCGCTGAGGCATTTCATTCCTGGGCCCTCCTTTCCTTTCTGATTTCCACATAAGAGTGGAAAGCTTGATGACAATTATTTAAAATACACATGTATATAGTTTTCACCCTAGAGACTAAAATCACAAGTTTGTAACTAGAACATTGCTCACTTGCCCAGTACCACCAGAGGGCGCTCTCCCAACACGATCATAATGCAATAAACAGGCTACAGGGATGGAAGTGACTAAAAATACACTCCTTTGAAACAAAGGCACATTCTTTAAGGAGACAATAGCCTCAATCTCTCAAGTGTAAGCAGAATTATATTTAGATGTATCAAAGCTGAACAACAAAGAGCAACTCCTCTGAAAGAGTCAATACAGTACATGGCAGTCACGTAAACTGGATCTGAACTGAAAAGCCTTGGGGATAGATTTTTAACATTCACACCTTCACAGCCACAGAGCTGGCCAGATTCTTCACTAGTTTGTGTCACCAGTTCACTTAGAAGTGACGTTCAGTATCCACAGTTTGGGCATCCTCAGTAGGCCTGGAACTGGGAACTTACACATCAGGCAGGCCTGACGCTGACCCTCGGGGAAATCATGCAGGAAGCCTTCCAGGAACACATCTCTGGGATATGGAAACACTGATTAGCAACAAGCAGCACAGACTTAGCAAAACTACATCATACCCGACAACCTAACTGCCTTCTGTAATAAAAGAACTGGATTTGCAGTCAAGACAAGAGAACAGACGCCATTTACCTCAACTGCAGCTAGGCTTCTGATAGCATCTTCCAAAAATATTCTTTTATCTGATTTTGGATGTTTCAGTCTGGATAGGGTGGCAAATATGAGGTGAGTAACGATTTTTAAAGCAAGAGGGTAGTCGAGCACCAGACCAGGTTCTGTGGACAGCTACATGGCCCCCATCATTGGAGACTTTCAACACAAGGCTGGATAAACCCCTCAGTCCTTCCTCAGAACTGACACTGCCCCGAGAGCAAGACACTGGACAAGAAACCTCTTCAGGTCCCTTCTGACCTGAGTCGATCTATTTAGACACATGCTCAGGTTCAGGCACACTGATAACCTATTATAGGTAAAAAGGACCATTCCCAAGTGTTTTCAAGAAAATTTTAGGTGAAAATGGTCCTTTTTATCTAGTCTAGTTTTAAGTATTAGGTAAGCTGATTACTAAGTAAACAGAAGTTTTATAGGACCTTTAAGGACCAATAATCCAAGAGTCATCTTCTGCTTCCACTTGTTTTTGAGAGCATTTTCTCTGCTCAAGTACCAAGGTGTCAACAATTCAACCCAAGAAGATGCTGCCCTATCGAAGACAAAGGTAGTAAAAAGAAAAGAAGACTTTTCACATCTTAAACAAGAACCACTTTTTGGAATCTCCTTTATTAACCAATACTTCCATTCTTGTAACTGCCTCTCCTAAACGCCTGTATGATTAACTATGCTCCACACAGATCTTCAACACTTGTTTAGTTACACTTACACAAAATTAACAACATAAGCAACATTCATTCTAGCTTTCTAGTAAGAAGAAACAACTTTTTATTTACCATTCCCCTTTCCAGATAGAGTCCTCCAGCTGACAACAGCTTTTTGTCCTCTTTGCTTCTGCTCTTCTATTCACCTCCCTACTGAGCTATTTCATTAAGGAAGCTTTTGACTCCAAACAAACTAGTAGCTTTAGTTCTGCTGTTATTTTCTGGCTCTTCAGTAGCTTAAGATATAGTTTGTCTCTTTCCTCCTTTTATAGTTACAGTCAAGGGTTGAATCTGGGCCAGGCGAAGTACTGGTATTCTTCCAAGCTCTTCTCACAAAGAAAAAGGCTGCCCTCCTATGCAAATAATGAACAGAGGGTCACTCACAACAGAGCGTGCAGACAGGACTGCGCCGTTCCCGTGTGGCTCGGAGTCGGGCGCCCCGCTCGATCTGCGCCGTTCACCCTGGCCTCGGCTGCCGCGGCCCAGGGGCCGAGCTGCCTGCAGACGGACGGGCAAAAGGGCTGCTGCCCCACACAGCGCAGCAAGGACCAAGGACGGCCCTGCCGCAGGCAGCACGGCCGCCAGCCACTGCAACGAGTCACAGGAGGGCCGCCTCGCCAGCGCTGCCTCCGATGCACACGGGCGGATTTCAGAGCTCGCCCTTCAGGCTTTGAACCCCAACTGAATGAGAGCGGGCGAGAGAAAGTTCATAATCGGTTCTGAACAGACATCTGTAACCTGCTGAGCGGAAAGGCCTCTCTGTGCTTTTCTCAGTGAGGTCATCCTAAACCTGAGAACTAATAATTACATTATTCAAGGAATAAATATGCCTACGATGGCAGAAAATCCTCCTAATCTAAAGGGACAAAACTAAAATAATGCACCCCTCACATTACACCTGCAGCTAATCCAAACTGGTAAAAGCCCTCTGTTCTCTGAAAAGTTATCTGGCGAAGAAAACTACTTAGAATCATAGAATGTGTAAGGTTGGAAGGGACCTCAGAGGTCATCTAGTCCAAGCCCCCTGCACACGCAGGGTCACCTAGAGCACATGGCTCAGGGCTGCATCCAGGCGGGT
>JAUBOD010000067.1:158190-182003 GCA_032353885.1 Nothura maculosa
ACACTGCAGGATAAAAATAACCTGCAAATAAAGGGAGTGATGAAAGATACCAACTCTATTTTAATAATCTTAATAGACAGGTGCTAAAATTTACTTTGTTCTTTAGAAGAAACTTATTTCTACAAATGAGAATTTCTCTTTCTCTCTACACCTCTCTACTTAGAGGTGTAGAACATCCTAAGGGTGAGTCATCTAAAACATCCCCTTCTTTTTCCACTACGACATTTTTAATAAGTAAATTTATCTAAACTAAAGACATAAGTAATCTAGAAGGTAAAGTCATCTTTAGGAATTACTAAATGTTTTCAAGCAAGGATAATACATCTGATGAGAAGAGGAAAAAAAAACATTTTTCCATAACTTTGAATTCTAAAGTAAATTATTTCTTTTTAGATTTACACATTACTTGAAAAAAAATACAACTTTGACAATCTCTTGCAGACATCATAAATGATTTCTGTGCAAAAATTTCAATATTGGTGTCAACTATGCAAAAACACAGAACATTTTACAGTGTGTTTTTTTATAGCAGAAAGTTCTTCTGTGCATTGTTTTTTAAAATATTTACTCTGAGACATTTTTATGCACTGATCATACAGTACAATTAAGCATATACTTTTAAATCAGTAAATATATAGGCAGGACTAAGGAAATACAGCATGCAAAATATTTCATCCTTCTATCAAAGGTCTACAAAAGACACCAAATACAGAGCCCTCAAATACAGACTATTAGGGTTACTAGTGATTCATTAACTAAAACTTCATTTTATTATTGTTCTTTTACTATTCGTGATTTAGTTTTTTATTAAATGGATTTACACTATATACTGTATCTTAAATTAAAACTGGCAATTGAAAAAAGTTACACAAACTCTCATTTATATATATATATATATATATGATATGTATATATATAGACATATGACCAAAAACATGCTTTGGTTACAGAAAGGAACAGTTAGAACTACCAAACAGAATCAGAAGTAGAACAAATTACAGTATTTGAAGGCTTTTTTCCTTAGCCCTCATATTAGATAATCAAGTAGTTTTAAAAATAATAAAAGTATCATTTACATTAAAAACACATCACTAAGCAGGTCTTTTGGGTTCAACTCTATACTGTATGAATTTTATCCTAACACAGCTTATAACAGCTTATAACAGCTTTATAATTGCATGTTAGCTTCAAAACTTTTTATAAAACCTTTTCCTATGCAATCCTTACTTTTTTTCATCCACCATATCCCTAAAAAGCCTCAACTTACCACTCACATGCCATACTGCTGACTGCTTGGAAATCGGTACCGCTAGCACCCTCCCTATTCTTATTACTCGTGCCCCAGATCCCACCCAGATCATTTTTATCAGCTTGAATTTGCTAAAATTAAAGGAACAGCACAGAATGTTTTTATCAGCCATGATACCTTATCCTCTGGTTAGGTGTTTCTACTTAAGAATGTGTATCTACCTAAATCATTGTAATAAGACATTATATTTGCCTAAAATACAGGTACGTTTTCTCAACAGTAAATTAGGAGTAAGAGGCTGGCCTCACTTTGAATGTTCATCAAAACTAACTAAATCCTTCTATATTATATTCATCCTAGTTTTTAAAATTATTATAATAAGTTGCTCGTCACTGGAGACGAAACCCAAAGCATCCTGGGCCACAGAAAGGTATTTATGAGATCCGTCAAAGACGACTCCAAATTAGTTGAACATGAAGTGACAAAAATAAATATTTCAAAAATAAAAATTTTGAAAGGAAAAATATTTAAATTTAAAATAAGACTATAGGAATTTTATTTATTACCCTCCGGTAATCCTTTGGGCAAGGTTTTTTACTTTAATTTTATATAATATTGTAATATTGTTTGTTAATCCAGACATTTCTCAGTGCTGACAAAAATGAACATCTTTTGTTCTTCTACTTTATAAACATGACAGCAGAATAAGTTCAGCACTGCTGAGTGTCCTCTCAAATAGTCGGAATATGGACAATTTCACCTGACACTCAAGCTTTGACCTGAATGAACCCAAGTGATGCCAGTGTGTTGGAATGATTTGTATGTGCAGAGCACTGATAAAAGGGAACCACATGGAGCACCTTATTTAGTAAGGTTTACACAGAAGCACATGGTCATATCTAAGGACATAAGCTTTGAATTAGTAAACTTCAGCAGCAACTTATCTATCTATATGTTTATATTCATATAAATATACACACACACACAAATATATGTTTATACACACAAGTAAAAATATCCTCAAAAGTAAACTGCTCTAAAGTGATCATTAAAAATAACTAATCACTCTTAAGCAGTCACTAACATGCACAAAAGAGTGTTTTGCAGCTGTCTTCTACCTAACTGAAACACTATTCATAAGTAATTGACATTAAATACATTCAGATGTTTCAATTTAGGTGTCTGCTAAACCAATTAGAACAAATCATTACCATACAAGGCAGTATATTCCATTTAAACACTCATTATCTTTTGTTCCTGGGAGCATGCAAAGAACATTCATTGTTCTTGTGTTTATTGCAAAATATTAACATAATTTAATAGTTTTCATATAAATTGTGTCAAAAAAAATCTCAAAGCATTATAAAGATCATAGTTATCAATTTCATTTTACCTGGAGACTTTTTGTTTGATCTTGACTGCATCAGGTAACACTGTCGTGGCAACAAAGGTGAAGATGGCAAAGACATGGAGACTCCTTTGGCCAAGTTCATTCTATAAACATCCTCTGAGATGGGCTGAGTGCCAATGGGAAAATCGGCAGCGGGGCCGGATGTTGCAATAACCTGTAAGGCATTTTCTGGGCAGGAGTCACCTGCTAAAAATAAATTTTTGTCATCAGTTATGTGATATACAAAAAAAAAAAAAATCAGGAAATTACATTGAAATACAAATACGCAAGACAGAAGAATATATTTTTTCCAGCAACAAGTTAGCCTGTTCTTTCTCACTACAGGCCACTCACTGCAGAATGCTGGTAACCACTAAGACAATCTTAGATGCACAAAATTAGAGAGTTAGGTCGCCTGGAGAGCTAGCAGAGGAAAAGCTCATTCATACAACACAGCAGCACTCAGCTTCCATCCTCAGAGGCAAACCATGTTCCATGGTACTTCTGTTCCAGACAAAAAGGATTTCTACAGGTTATTTCTATATAGTTATTTCAGATACTGTGGTATCTTGAGTGTCAAAGCCATCTGACAGGATTTTTTTACTTTTGTTCCCAACAGAAATAGCTAGGATATGTTTAGTTGGTAATCTCCTGTGCTTAATTAAAAGGCGGCTTGCAGAAAGATACATTCCGGGGTGTCCAGGCTATGCTTGGCCCGCTTATTTTTGTGCTTAAAACAAATATTGTTAGTGCAGTTTCATAGCAGTGTTTTTTTTTTTAATCTAAGGGAAAAGCAGGCTACTGGTTCACAACATAAAGGCTGAGAACCACAACAGTAACACAGAATAACATAGCAATTTCTTTTGCAAATAAAAATTCCTTATATCAGGTATATTTACATACACATAGAGCAAATTAATATTTTTGTTAAATGGGACACCAGAAGATCTGCATTTCTTGTTCATTCTGTCATCATTAACAGCCTTCGATTTTTAACAAGTAATTGATTTACTGCTTTCAACTACGTCGATCTCAACTGCATAAACTGTACGGCCAGACAGCTAGAACAAAACACAAAACAACAAACCCAAACAAACAACTACAACAAAAATAATCAACCACCTAGTCTGTTGAGAAAAAGAGCAATATCTGGTTTAAAATCCTGGGAAATACAAAAGCAGCTTCACTGCTCAGTAAGCTAGTGGAAATGTACTGTACTTAAACACACATGCAGTTAAAGTATAAAATTATAAAGTCTCAACATTTTTAGAGATTATAATTACATATCTGAGATTTTCAAAAATACCAAGATAACTAGATCAGTGTTCTTGTTTACTTTCCATGGAAACCTAGTGGTTAAGGGGCTTTTTTGTGTGTGTTCTTTTAGAAAGGTTGCTCAAAGATCAATGTTGGCAATTATTTCAACTAAACTTTGACAACTGCTGCTTTTAAACTGAGATTTCAGATCAGGTACAGTCTTTTTTATGCAATATAGCATATATGAGTTTGCTTCAAGAATTAGCTGAAGACCACACAAAGAAACCAGGTCTTATGTTTCACTTTTTTAATCTGGACACAGGCAAACCTCAAAAAAGCAGTATGGTGTAGCAGCTAACTACAATTAGAAAATATTGACACTGTTGCTACGGGTTTTTCCTAGCTACATTGCCAGGGGTGCAGTTTGGACACCCTGAGCATTCCAGTAGGAATGTTTTAAGAGGGGCAAGAGACAAGAGAAGCACAAACAAACGCTGCTTCCACCCCCGTGAGGGCTGTTAAATCCACCTAGGACTCACCAGCTTCTGTTCCCTTCTCCTGTGAAGGGAGCAAATGCCCTGCCTCACTGGGCAGCTTCTCATTCGTCTTTGTCTTTTATAACCTGAAATGTGATTTCATAAAAGAGGCTATGAAACCACCATGGGGCTAAACTCACTGCTGAAATAAGTCTCCTAGTGTCAGTACACTAGATGACTAGTTTACCTCAGACAATAATTTGCAAAATATTTATGCCTGTATATTTAAGCCTGTATAGAGGCCGTGCTGTCTTGGCAGGTTTTGCAGGAACGCTCTGATGTCTCAGCACCACAGGCTGTGTGGAGAGGTGTAAGATCAACCTTGCAGAGCTCGCACCTCAAGGACAGCATGATTCACAAAACCAGTTCCTCCCAAATAAATGCCATGGAAATTATTCTTTCTGGTCAGTAATTCTCCTAACTTAACAACAAGCTTTTGTTAAGTTGCCATTCACAAAACCGTGCCATTAAGACACAATAGCTCTTTCACAAGTGCAAAACCTGGTACTCCAAGAAAATATAAATATTCTGACCTTGGCCTGGGAAGGGTTCATTTCCCCAGTGCTGCCGGGGAGCTGCTGAGCATGAACCACCCAAAGCTCAAACTGTAATCCAACACTTCCTAGAAAAAATGTTGACTATAGACTAAGACATCTGACAAGGGCCAGTGCCAGTGCAAGCTCAGGGAAAAAAATTCATGTGTATATATATATATAATTTATAATATATATATAAAATAATAATATATATAAAATATTGTACATACACACACATATATACACACACCAGGAACAGAGCGAAACCAATTTGTGTAGCATGAGCCTCTGAACATTGTCCCAGAAAGAGGGACAACTCTTTCTTGGATACCACAAACCACATTTTCCACAGGGAAAAGAACTGCAATAGATTATGAGAGACAGGTAATGAAAACCTTTAGCATTTGGATGCCGAAATCTTACAGAGTCGAAGGGAGGTTCAAAGGGAAGCAAAAACTGTTGCTGATTAACCAAAAGCTCCACAGGGCTCAGGCGGCCTCCAGAGGCGGTGAGCAGGCTGGCAGCTCATTTCCTCACCTCTCTCCTCCTCCTGAACCCTGTGCTTCCCAGCTCTTGGAGTGCCAGCCTACAGGAGTAAAGGATCTTCTGGCACAGTCACGGATCCATGAGAGTGAGGGTCACAGCGCACGGCAGGAGCACAGTGCGGCGGTGCAGCAATGGCGGCCGAGGGGCGCCTGCCTATGGGCTGGAGCAGCCCGGTGTGGCGGGAAGGGAGCTCTGCGCCCGCACGCTGCGGCCACACCGCCTTACTGCCCGCCCTGCTCACGCCTGCCTTCCCCAGCCTCTCAACCCATCCCCAGCAGTTATTCTAATTATATATTTTCCACTTTGTATATGCTGGATCAATGATCAAAAATCTACCATCGCAACCAGCTTAAGGCTAAATTCCTCTATAAGGTTTGGATCTACATGAAACAGGCCCCAAGTGAGCAAGCTTGGGAGATCCACAAGGTAATGCTCCATGCTTTCTGCACAGCAACCTGCTATTAGGAACAAAACACTGCAAAAACACAGGAGTAACAGCTGTCCAAGGACAACTTCCCGTACCAGAGCCCTAGTGTGATCAGCAGCCACATGCTGATGCACGAGGAATATCAAGATTACTTGTTATTAACTCAGGTTTGTCAAGTGAAACATTGGAGCTACCATATTTTCAGAAAAATGTTTTTTTTTGTTGTAAATGTACATTGTATTTCTTGGTCTTGATGCCAATGTAAACAAGAAAAAGCAGCAGCTTATGTGCAATGCCACTTGTTATCCCTTAAAGCTCTGAACTGCACTATTTCCACTGCCAAGGAGTCTCCGGACAAGGAAGTTTCATAAGCATCAACTGCAAGGAACCAGAGCTCCTAATCAGTGGTTAAACTAACCAGGGAAACAACTCAAAAGCTTTATTTATTTATTTATTTAAGAATTCTGGGAAAAAAAGAAATCAAAACCCAATGACAATTGATGCAAAAAATAAGATTAACAAGCTTCTTAAACACAACAAGATACGAGAATGGCTGAACAAAGTAGTAACATAGGGGACATTATTATACTTTACACAGAATTTATACTTTGCCTTAAGATTAATCATTTTAGTTAATCCTTCTGTTATACAATTAACAGAAATAAAAACTTACAGTATGTATATTAGTATTAAACAAAACACTTCTAATTCTTCATTTGATACAAACTGTGAAGTTTAGAATAAAAGTTGGAAGGTCCAAATGGATAACACTTGTTACTTATACCTGCATTTCGAATACTTGTTACTTATACCTGCAAATCGAAGCCCGTGTTACTTATACCTGCATTTATCTCCTTGCTCCCTAAATTACTTTTCCATTACACAAAATCCTGCTGTTCTTATATAATGTTAATCCAGAGAACAGCTAAATTTTAAAGAAATCAGAGTGATGAATAAAGGTCACTGGGAACACTGAAACAACTTCTATTTAAGTGTTTTAAAGTGTTTCATAGGTGCTTTTTTTTTTTTTTTGGGGGGGGGGTGTTCTTTTTTCCTCTTTTTATCCATCTATACGAGATACCACTGGAAACAGCTTCCAGGAAAAAGATGTTATTTACTGACAGAAAATGCTTGCTGTTCAGTAGAAAAGCTTAAACTCTTTAATAACTATCAATAGATATGCAAAACGTGCCAAAACCAGCTTCATATTTTAAGCATGAAACAATGTGTCTTCTGTTGCAAGATATTTTTAGAGTAACAACCAAAAGTCACAGTGAAGCTTGAACATATTCCAGCCCAAGTTCAGTGTTGGAGCAAGAGGAGGTGCAGTTCATGTGCCAGAATGTCCCTCTGCACTTAAAATTCAAAGCCTAACATCACAGAGAGCTCAGATAGAAAATGCCGATCCAATTCACATGCTTAGCTTTAAATTACAAGTTTATTTTATTTAAAGACTGACAGGCTCTGAATTTGCCAAAAGAGTGGCTGAAGCTGTCATTGCTCTCAGTTCAGTTACAAGTGTGTTAGTTATATACCAATATTAATGAGAAATAATGCAAGAAATGCAAACATACATTTTAACTTAAAAAGCTCAGCTGAGATGCAAACCTTTATCACTACAGGGAAATTACTGCAAAAATATTTAACCTGGAAGAAGTGATTATGTAACAATTTTAATAAATAATTAGGCTTTCCGACTGTTAAGGGATTTTTCTTTTATTTTACAGTAGAAATTCAGCTACTGTTAAATTCACTGACCCAGTCATTTGTTAAGTGCATTTAAAGTGCCGCACTGGTACTGTGGATCAAGATTTTTGCAGTTGTCCATGCTAAAACAACCTGGAACAGGGGAAAATAAAAAATCTTGACAGTACATTTAAGAAGAGATTATACTTAGGTTATTTTGATTAGTAAAATATCTTTCTATGACTGTGCAACTCATCCTCTGTTTTTTGATTGCTCATACAGTATGTATAATTGCAGCTTCTAAATTACACCTGACCTCATGTAAATGAGATCCCAAATTCCAAGTTTTCATGCTATTTGTGCATATTTATGAAGAGATTAGACAATCAAACAGGAGTGTGCCCGGCTACAATACACAGACTGCAGAAATAAAAGCATCCATTCTATTCTTATCACTCAAAAACCTTTATAGATTCATATTTAGATCAAAGACAACTATATAAAGGTACTGGAACACATGGTGAAGAAAAAACAAATGGAAACTAGTTCTCAAAATAGTAATGTAAAAAGTACAGGTCAGATCTACAGGAAAATTGAAGCATATTCCAGACAGATTTAATAGATACGGAAGTTCCTGCCTTCTTCCCCCAATAAAAAATGAGGGCAAGCAGAGAGCCACTGTATTTACCCCGCAAATCCATTAACATTTCAATGCTTTTCACTTCATCAACCATTCATTATCTCTCCCATTTCCCTTTCTTTACAGCACTCTCATTTTATTTTTTAAACTATATCTTTTTGTTGACATAGTAATTTGCCCCTTGTTATTTGAACACCATCTGAATGTCAAAGTAGCGTTTAAAGTAGAAAACACAAAAGTCCCAACTACTTAGTGAATTTATTTCTACAGAAATCAAAGTTTCCATGCATGCAGTGTACTACATTTTATGTTAAACTTCTGATGGGATTTTGTGCAGGCGCAATACAGCAAACTAAGCACAATACTTCTATTATCCATGCTCCTTCGGGTCTGATAATGGGTCAACAGAACAACAATGCTCATGTTACTAAAAGCTAATTGAAATCAATGAGAGCATCCTGTAAAAATTTAACACATAAGATTTTCTTTTCCTTTTAAGTTGAAAATCATTACAAAATTTTATATCCAGTGACTTATTTAACAAAAAAAAAAAAAAAAAAACCAACAACAACAAAAAACACCTGGTTCCCTGATATAGGCATTTGGTGACATGAAGACATTTAAAAAAACAAATCCGTAAGCATGTATTGCTAAATTGCCAGCAACACAGAAAAGCAACAGGAAATACCAATCTGTACCTCTGCAGCACTTAAGTAAGTATGGAGTACTTAAGTAAGTATGGCTGTGTAGAACTTCTGCTAAAATATTCATAATTACAGAAGTATTTTGGCTTATATTCTGAAGCATATTAAATATATTCTTGATGCTATTAATTCATTGTGACCACAGATAAGACAAATGTGTGCAGGTAACTGTAGAACTAACAGAACAGATTCTTGACCCTGATTTCTTGAATTCTGACACCAAGATACGAAATTTTTGTGTTACACTTTAAAAGGAGGAACTCACTCCATTAGAGGTTCTCACAATGGTGAAAACATTATCTGGCTGCAGAGGTCAATTTAGCACTTGAAAAAAAACTAAGGAAAGAAACTAAAAAACACAATCTATGATAAATTATGAAAAGAACAAAAAATAGAGGACAAAAATTCCCAGGAGCTAAAAAGAGGCCTTGGGGAAGCCAAGCAGACAACTGTCTGTACAGAAGTCACAACTATTAGAGAAAGTTGCACCGCAGGACCTGTAGAAGACTTGTATGAGAACAAAGTATTACTGAAGAGAGCCCAGGATCCAAATCTTACTATACCTTGCTAGCATGCTCCTATGGGAATAGTCTAAAGCTGCCACTTTTCCATCCCAAAGAGACATTCTATTTAATTGTCTTCCATCTGATTAGGGAAGAAGGTGATGTTTGTATAAATAACCTTGAAAAGTCCACAAGGTACCATGCAAGGCAGTTCCTTTCCCATAACTATGTTAATTACACAAGTATAATTAAAAGCTAGATTTTAAAAATGGTATGTTTGTCAGCTCTTAGGCCCTTATTTCGGGGCAGGAGAGCAAATCTTAACATTAGAGTCCGCACAAGCAATTTCTGCTCTAATGAATTTTTGTTGTTCCTTAACCTTTTCACAGAGTTGTGCCTGCAGGTCAGCTAGGATGTCCTCACTCCTGTTAGTCCAGGTTCTGTAGGGCTAACGTATCCTGCAGCATAGAGCTAACACAGAAACAGGTTCTGTGCAGGAAGTTCTGTTCAGTAAAACAGGATTCCTCACGCTCAGCCCTGGAATCACAGAAATTTCCAGGAGTTTTATTACATTACTACATTACAGTAAGACTAAGGTACAAAAGGGGATACTTCAGGTGGAACGGCTGCATATGGCCTAAGCATCCCTCACTGTGGCTTCCGCGGGGGGAGGCAGGAGCGCCCACTCTTCCCTTCCCTCCGGGAGCCGAGCGCCCTTCGGGAGCCCAGTATCTGCCCTTCCCTCCGGGAGCCAAGTGCCCTTTGGGAGCCGAACACCCTTCCCTCCAGGAGCCGAGCGTCCTTCAGGAACCCAGTGCCCTTCCCTTCCCTCCAGGAGCCGAAGGCCCTTCCCTTCCCTTCCCTTCCCTTCGGGAGCAGAGTGCCCTTCGGGAGCAGAGTGCCCTTCGGGAGCAGAGCGCCCTTCCCTTCCCTCCAGGAGCCGAGTGCCCTTCGGGAGCCAAGCGCCCTTCCCTTCCCTCTGGGAGCCCGGCTCCCGCTGCCCTTGCACCATGGCAGCTGCCCTGGGCCTCTCACAACACCAGGAGCATGGTTGTGATTGTGGGAAGACCGACCTACTCCCGTAGCAAGGAGGCGAGAACGTTCGCCCTGGCGATTCGGAAGCAGCAGTGGCAGCTTACGATATTACAATCCTTTAAAAGGAAGCAACTTCGCAATTTATGATAGGGAGCAGCTGAAGAGTGGCAACTCCTGCACTCCACCTCACTCTAGTATTCACCCTATGGAAATCATTCACCAATTCTTTGCAAGCACTGTTTGTTTGTTTCCATAACATCCAATTCATACATGAAACTCCAGCACTTTGCTAAAACAAATACAGTTTTCAGAAGTATAGCAGCATTTTACTTCTACAAACAAGAGAAAACTCCTCCTTTGGCCAACATTAATCCAGACAGAAGTGATGGGATCATTAAAAACACACACACACACACACACACACACACACACAGGCTACACATACTTTTTTTTTTCCTGGCCTAAAAGGAATAGGCTTCAAGCTTCAGAATTTTATCTAAGTCTGGTCAAGCCTCCATTCCAAGCAACCTTATTTTCATTTTGAGCTTAAATCAATTTCCATCTGATATTTTTTTTTAGAAAAATGCACCAATTAAAGCCTCACCACAGGAATCTTTAAGCCACTAAGTTTAAACAGTTCCAGCTGCAGCTTCAAGTCAAGAGCACACAGAGTTAGCCCAATGCCTCCTCTCTTGCTCCCAGATCACTTTTGGGCACCTTTGAGCTACTGCTAATGTCTTTCTTCCCAGAACAGCTCTCATCATTCAGTCATTCTGAAGGAAACTATCCTGGTGAGGTGTAAACTTTAGAAGACGGCAAGGATATTCTCAAGAACACACCACCTGCCAGAGGAACACAGAACTGCCCTCTGCAAAACACAACCTGAACATCCTCCCTGGAGGGCTGAGAACTGTACTAACCATGTCAAAAGTCGCATAACAGGATACGCATTTGGTTTGCTTGTTGAAGGAATTCTTTACTCTGAGCAAAATAAATGTGTTTCTAGACACCACAGTGCACTATATATAGACCATTAAAGATCTAACTCGGGAGAAAAATCGTAAAAGTCCATCTAATAGTGTAGAGTGTAAAGGACTGCCCTGGAAGGAAAAAGGTATCAATCACTCAGGGCCAGCAGCTCTCCAGCCATGGGAGCAAGAGCTTCAGCGCAGGCGGCACGGAGCAGCCATGAATCCCTGCCCCTCCACAGCTACTGCTCCTCGTCTAAGAGAACGTGCCCCTTTGTAAAGGGAAAACACAGATCTTGATAGAAGTTGATATCCAATTTAAAACTTCACAATAAAAGTCTCTTTTCAATAAGCTTTTTTTCCTAAATACACAAATAAACAAATTTTATCTCTCATAGTACATAAAACATTTTTTCTCTAATAGCATTAAGTAACTGAAAGCATATTTCTTTAGTTAGAGTTCTGACCCTCTGGCCTTGGGCTGCCAGAGTCATACAGACAGCTGCTGCAAGCAGCTCTGGGAAGAACGAAGAGCAAGCTGCGTCCATGTGTCCTCCTTCCCGGGAAGAGCTCAGGAAGGAGCCTACGGGACGCGCTGCCAGGAACACGAGATCTCCCACCCACTCCACGCATGAATGCTCCGCACATCAAGCGTCCAGGCAAAACGAGGGCAGTACCCGAGCCATACAGACCTCCCTGAAGCTAGGACTTGCAGTATGAGTCACCCTCTGCCCTAAATCACACAATCAACTTAATAACTGAATTTATAGTGCACAATTCCTTATCTACATTGTAATAAAGTATTTATTAATGTTCATACCTGGTTCTTTCTTGTTTCCTTTTCCACCCTCTCGGCTCTTTTTCAGAACTGCCTTTAACATTTTAAATGCTGCTCCTAAAAGATAACAGAAAGAAACAAATTAAATGCAACATTAATGATAGCCATTCACACAAAACCAAACAAAACACAGCAATATAAATGAAATATGCAAGTAATCAGCAGAAACTTTTAAGTAGTTATATTTATCTTCCACAAACAATGTAGCTCAGTTAAGCAAAGTCCTCAAGCACAAGGAATGTTTTAATACTTGAACTAAGTAATTAGAGTTCATGGTCTTCTTATAAAGAAAAATACTAGAGCATTCCCCACATTCCACATATAATTAAGGTTATAAAGCTAAACCTGTACAAGTTACTGTAAGAAACCCTGGCAAAAATAAAGGTCTGCATCTTGACCTCAGTTTAGCAGCACAGCGAGGGCAGTGGGTGACGTGGTCAGAAAGGCAGAAATGCAGCATTAGCTGGGGAGTGTGGGCCGCAAAAGCATAAAACACTTTGACGGGGATCTGGTATCGCCTCAGGCTGCGCTTAACCCCGGAGAGTGGTGTACAGAGCCCTGCCAATGGTGTTTGCTTTGAACTCATATGCAACGCATAGTTGTCGGACAAAGAAAGAGCCACACATTCTCTAATCAGCACAGACACGACTACCACATACTGTGTGCTGTGCCCACGTATTTGTACGACGTGCAGTCATTCCTGATGCTCCCTTAAATTTGAGACTGTAAGTACAACCAGGTGAGCGGCAATTACAAATTTCAGGGCATCTCTGATTATAGGAAAAATATATAAATTCCTCAAAAATCTGAAGCCTTTATAATTTTTAACTTCAATTTGGTTTTCATTTTTAAGAAAACCAAAGTACAAAATATCCAAGAAAAAAGATAAGCACAGACTATATTGTCTCATGTAATACACTGTCACTAAAACAGTTATCACATCAACAACAAAAAAGCCACAGTTTCCCATTCAAAATATTCGAAAGCTCACTTGGTGAAACAGAGGAAAAAAAAAAAAGGTAGAGAGAGAGAGTTCTTGGGCTTCTATGAATAATTTGAAGTATGTTAAGCCAATGTCAACAATCAAAACGAAAGTTTTCTGGACCCTGGTTATTACTCAATGCTCCAATCCATGGGGTCGATTCCTGCAAGGTTCGGCCGCGCACACAAAGGGCTCCGTGCTGCAGAGCAGGAGGCCACATGCAGCAAGGAGCCCTGTGGCGCCCTGAGCGTGGACAGTGCTCACACACGCCTACCACGTGCCCCCCTCCAAGGCTCCCCCTCCGAGGGGGACAAGGAAGCTCCACTCATCGCGTGCCTGCGGATGAGCACAGGACACCCTGCACCCACTGCACAGCTATGCGGGGCTCTCCATCCAACTGTGCACAGAAGCGGAGAGAAAACATCTGCACAAGAACATTCGCCAAGCTGGACTACCCCCACAAAAACCAATTACACCAAAAGGAAGCAAGAAACCATTCCCTATGGAATACAACCCAGAAAGAACTTCTGAGAACAAGGTATTTCACTGCACTAGATTTTGAGGGTGAACTGAAAAGAGTGAAAGAGTTTTTTTAAACATACACACTACGTGTATATTGTGACCTGGCACTTATCTTACATAGGTGAGGGCTATGTCCGTCAATGTATCTGCCAGTCTAACTGTACTAAGCACAAGATGTTTGGAAGACGTTTAACTAAACCCTTGTCCCCTTCAAAACCCCATAAGCTTCAGGAGCATGGGCAGGTAAGGAGGAAGGTGGCAGGGCAAACACTGTCCCCACCACCACAGGAAAGGGTGAGACCGTGTGTTTCACAACCCCCTTCCCAGGGTCTGCTGCACCCAGTGCTGCGGAAGGAACCTGGAGAAGCGCTTCTCCCTTGCACTGAGGCCTGCAGAACAAGCAGCAAAGAGCATGGGCTACTCCACATCATGCCTTCCGTCCCAGGCCACAAAAAAGGAAGAATGGATTTTCTTAGAGTCTCAGCAGAAACTACAATCATTTGGTATAAACCTGTTACTGTTTTCCAAGCGGGAGCAGTGCCTTCAGAACAATGCAATCCTCCACTGTGCCCAGGAGCACTAAGGCCCCCGGGAGCGCTGAGCACGTGCTCCCGCGCGCACCGCGGCTCAGATCTGCACCACGAGACAGGCCAGAAGACAGGCAGAGATAAGAGTTCCAGAAGCCCTAGCGCGGGAGAGCGAACTGCTCGTTTTAAATAAGGCTGACCTCACTGCATTGGTTCATCACATTTTTAAGACTGTCACCCTGAAGGGAGTGAGTGTGCAGAGGACTTTGCATGGACAAGTGACATGGGCCTACCCTGCAGCAAGGAAAATGTGGTTTAGACAGCAAGAAGAAACTCCCTAGTAGCAAGGACAGCAAACTGCTGGAAGACAGCCAGACCGCAAGAGAAACAGTGAAATATTTATTTCAAAGAGATGAAACAGCCATCTGCAAGAAGAACCTCTGCAGTGCGGTGCAGCTCGAGCCGCGGCAGGCTGGCGACGCAGGCCGGCTAACGCGCCACGTGCGCGGCTCAGCCCGGGGAACACAGCAAAGAGCAGCACGAGCTGCACATCTCACAGGCCGCTGCTTCAGGCGCAGAGAAAGTGTGCAAACTTTGAAGATTATCTTTCCTCCAACATTAACAATAACTTGTTTAACAACAAAAATAATTCAGATGAACCTGATGTTGGGGAAAATAGTAAATGCCACTTGAAAAACCCCTTTCACACCTATTTTCTATGATGGCAAACACAAACCAAGGATCACCACAGATGAAGAAAAAAAAAAAAAAGGATTGCATGAAGGCTCACATGACAACCATAAATAGTTATCAAATAAATAGTTATCAAATAACCAGTCAGCAAACTGTAGATAAGAAATAAAAAAAAATCCTAAAGGACATTTCAAACTCAGAAGCCATTTCCTTCTCTGAGACAGCAATGATATTTTTAACCTCTTAAACAACTAGCATTCCTTATAGGAATGTAGTGCATCTAGAAGAATACAGTTTTTCAGTTAAAGAGAGAGAGTGTTCCATGTTTCCATCACACGATTTGCATTTGTGGAAATGGAATCAAATTTAAAATAGTACTTGCAAATCAATAACCTGTGAACATCTTCCAGCATTTGAAGCACATTAGAAGGAGAATAAAGAGTTTACCATGATTTTTCTATGCCGAAAAGCATATTTGACATAATATAGATAACTGCTTACAGATTATGAACTTTTCTCCACAGTTATATAACACTTTTATTCTTTAGGTACTGAGATAGGTATTTAAAGACATTAATTTAGGCAATAGCATCAAACAAAAGACTTTCACAGATGACACCAAAGTCACGAAGATGGAAAGCCTAGCAAATAACGAGTTGGAAGGCTGGACTGCACGACGCAGACCTGCTTCTCACGCGCACGAGCTGTCTTGAATCACGCAGCCGCACCGCATCGGCTCAGCGGGCGCCGGGACGCCACAGCCCGGCAGGGCCACGCTCCAACCCGGACTCTACCTCAAACGGCACCTTTGCCAGATCATTACAACACGTAACACCAACGGGTTGCTTGAACACCTTCAATTGTTTTGTTTTCCTGAAATCTCAAAGAATGTTTAACAAACTTGCGATGTCAACCATTCAGAACAGCTTCCTTTTCCTGTGTATCACGCAGGCTACAAAGTACGAAAAACACTCTCAGGACGCACAGTGGGCTGTACAAACGGCAGATTCAAAGCTCTGCAGCAAGTTATTTGCTCAAGGCAGGAGGCCGCTTTGACATTTTCTGAGCCACACAGCTGTGCAAAGCACACCAGTGCTCCGGGCCAGCTGTGATCTACGTTCCACATTAATCAGCCAAACGATCAGCTTTGTTGCTATTCCTCTAGCAAAGAGTGAGCTACAACTCTGTTGATCTCCTCCTTCAGTTTCGGATCACTATTTCAGAATAGCTCTAATTTTAGCACAACTCTAAAAAATGACATAGGAGAAGAATCAAATCTCTGCAGCCAGCTCACGGTAGGTGACTTCACACACCATTGTACGTATGAGCTCGCATCAAACCCAAACTTTGTGCTCAGCACTGAGACAGGTTCCCACGCTGCTCTGCGAGGGCCGTGAATAGGAGCCAAGGAGCCCTGCCCTACCCTAGAGGACCCTTTAGGATTGTTTGTGGCCCTTCAGCAGCACGTTGTACAGCGCACATGCACGGTGCGCAACCCGCGCCGTACCCTGTGCGCTGCAGCCCGGTCGCTCACCAACAGCACAAGAGCCCTAGGAGGGCACGGCCTTGGAAACAGCAGCGGCTCCTGCCCGGCGCCTCCTGCGTGGCCTTGGTCGCTCCGTGTCTCCTGACACACTTGGCGCACAGCGCTTCCCAATTTATCACAGAATTAGTGTCCCAAGTTTGCATCTGCAAAAACAACTGCATCTAATGTTTTAATCAGCTAACGTTTAAGAACATACATTTCATGACATTAAGAGCCCTTATTAAAGCAGAAAATACAATCTAGTTTAGTTTGTATTTTTATGACAAATTTGGAAATGACAGCTTAAACAGTGTTGTGCATCACAAACACCACCAAGAACCACACCTGCGGATACTAACTGTCTCACCATATAAGTACATCCTCTGGACATTTCAAAATAAGGCTGTTCCTCCACTTTGTTATCTGAATCACTCCAACAAATGCTCTGTTCTTCAGATTGTTTATTAACTGTTAGTGATTTTCTACTTCATGAATTAGGATTTAACATAAGTGACAGAAATTAAGCTTTTTTTTTTTAGTTAATTTGGATGTTATTTCTCATCTCCAAAGCTCATGCCTATATGCTTGCTTCAGAAAAGGCTGGTAAGACTTTCACAGATCCAGTCTTCTTAAAGTTCTGCTGAAGTCCATAGGTCAAGTCTTAGCTCTGCTCGGTGCATTTTCCAAAGCAACACAACTCAGTCCATCAACATACTTCATATGTCAATTTACAGTTCTACACCAGAATACAAGATCATTTTATAATACACATAATTCTATAACAATACATTTGCAAGATCTGCCACATCTGAAATATTAAACTCTCAGAAGCAGCTTTAAGTGAGAAAAAAAATGTGAGGCTAGGAAACACTGGAAAATATAATGGGAATCCAGTGGACACATTACAAAAAAGCATCAAAGCTCTCACTACAGAAATGACAAGAGATCCTCCTGAAATGTGACTCCCTTTTTTTTTTTTTTTTTTTTTTAAATTAAGCTGTAGCCTGTGCTCACCTACTGTTTTTCCTAGGTGTGTTAGTTCTACTGTTCTTGAGAGAGGAGGCATTTCCTTACCTCAGGTCATTATTGAGTCAAAGTTCCATTTCCAGTGCAGAGCACCCTCTGAGCAGTAACTTTGAACTAAATCAATATAAAAGATCATTGACCCTCAACAGTGGATGTGAATACTCAGCACCAGGCTCTTCTCAGAAGAAAAATATATATATAAAATTATATATATTTCCAAGTTTTATGCTATATATATTTTTTTTTAACAGCTATAAACAGTGCTGTATGTTGTGCTCTATAAAGCACAATACTTGGAAATTGAATTCATTAAAAAACAACTAACAACAACTTGGTAAGTTTTAACAGGTAACATGCATAAAATACTTCTTATTTTAGATTAGGAGTTATCAGATGTTCACAGAACACTGAATTACCACAAAGAATTGTTTTTAAATAAAAGACAGAACATTAAACAAAGTCTTTTTAAGCTATTTTTGTTTACAGAAACGACACTATTCCCTGGGCAGTATTTTAAGAAGCAAACACTAAACCCCAACAAATCTCAGCAATTCATATTTTAAATGATAAAAATTGAGGAAAAGCCAACAAAGTCAATGGAAAGCCAATTCTGTCATACACTCATAATGAAGTGTGGTATAAATTCATAATGAGTTATATATTATAAAAGAAAGAAAAAATAATCACAGTGTTCTATTTCTACTTCACTCTCAGCAAGGAGGAGGCCCTTGAGTCAGCGGCGCTTCCTCCCCTCAAGTGAAGAGGGCACATTTCAAAACACTCATGAGAAAAACTGCAATGAGCTCCAGAAAGCACCTGAACCCCGTGTGCGCAGGGGACGTAACAGCACAACGTGCAGGAACCTCTCCTGCACTTCAGCCTCCTAACACAAACGTCACTGTCTTGCCCTGGGAAGCGACATCATCTTAAAATTTCTATGGAAAATGAATGCCAAGAACATAAAGATAAAAGTAACCTGAGAACTCCTATGGCCTAGAAGCTTTTATCATAGTTTAAAGGTTTATATTATAGAACTGGGAGACAATGTTTACTTTGGCAGCACAAACTGGTTAAACTTGTTATATGCATGTCAATAAACTCCCATCTAACCAGGGCAAGCTCATGGCTTATAAAACATGAGATAGAATATAGTTCATTCATAGTCTGGCAAGGCAGTATAGCACTGAGAGAAATGGTTTCGTACAGCAGAACTGAACTGCTGGTTCAACTGATGACTGAGGTACAAGAATCGAGGAGGAAAGGCTGAGAGCTGGGCCTGTGCAGCCTGGAGAAGAGAAGGCTGAGGGGGACCTCAGCAGCGTCTACAGATACCTCAAGGGAGGGAGGGATGAGGACAGGGCGGCCTCTTTTTTAATGTTGGCCACCGACAGAACTAGAGGAAGTGGCCACAAACTGAAGCACCAGCAGTTCCATGGAAACTTAAGGAAAAATTTCTGAACAGTGAGGGTGCCAGAGCCCTGGCCCAGGCTGCGCAGAGAGGCCGTGGGTCTCCTTCTCTGGAGATCTTCCCAAGCCACCTGGACGCAGCCTGTGCCACGTGCTCTGCATGACCCTGCATGTGCAGGGGGTTGGACTACGTGACCTCCAGAGGTCCCTTCCAACCTCCTTCAGGATTCTGTGATTCTATGGATTTATAACACAGTAATACAACATCTACAGCCTGAATCCTGGGGTTGGCTTTTGTACTTCCAGGAGAGAGCTGCTTTTTTAAAATATACTCTCTCTTACTTTGAAGTTGACAACTATAAACTAGGGAAAGAAAAATTCTACCTAATAACATTTCATGTTGAAATAAGATTGCCAATATGCCTTGTTCCTTTCAAGATAGGTCATCAAAACAGCTCCTAAAACAATACTGTAATTCAAGAACTTGGAGACAGCCCTGTAACTCATTTCATCATCCTTTCAAACTGCACTACCAGAAAACGTCTCCAGTATTCTTCCACTTCTCTCTTTTATACACAAAACACTCAGAACTTTAGTTTCAATTTTGAATTGTTGCTTGCTAGTATGTTCCCCAATACAGAGCAAAATATTCGGAACTGCAGTTTCATCTCCTTATTTATCATGGATTACAAATGAACTCCTCCCTAAAGGCCAACTTTCACATGAAACGAGAACTAGTTTTATCTCTTAAAGTTTAATCTTCATTAGGATTTCCTTGTGCCTTAAAAATTCACCAAAATCATTCTATGGGCTCCTATTCAAAGCAAACTGCATAAGCTGATTATTTTATGCAGATAACCAGAGATCTTTTCCCCAATTTTGCTATGATCAAAACAAAGTACGTTAAGAAGCAGAGGAAAAGCTACTCATACCTCTCTAATGTGCAACTCCTTGTATATTTCTGTAAGCTAGAAAAAAAATATTTAGACAAGCAGTAAATATACAAAACTGTGGGTCTACTATTTATGGCTGCATCTCATCTTGTCTTCACTTTTATTACCCAGTAGACTTTTCAAACACAGCAACAAATTCTGGGCAACAAAGAAACGAGCTCAGGACATAACAGCCCACTCCCCAGCCAAGTATCCCAGAGCTGAGAGAACTGTCTTTTGGAGCCAATTTGAACCTTTTCAGTTCAGTATTTGGGGATTCCCAAGGCCACTTCAACATGTTATGAATAACTACTTGAACTCAACACATTTTTCCAATAAACACCCCACTCCCTTTGCAAAGCCCAAGCAACACTGCAGCATTGCTTTTAATGAAAGCCTAGTTGCCCTCCAACATAGACTTCCTTAGCAGTCTCAAATGAGGCATCAGTTTTGTTTTCTAGCATCGTGTGAGTGTTTAGAAAAATTCCCTTCCTGTCTTCATCATGTGTAGCTCCCTGCATTGTTTGAGCTTTTCCTTCTCTCTCTCTGTGTGTGTGTGTGTGTGTGTGTGTGTGTGTGTGTGTGTGCGTGTGTGTATTCACAACTGTAGACAAAGCCACACACTGAGCAGAGTCATCAGAGCAATTCAAAGCAGATATCATCCTGCCCATGAAAACATCATGCTTAGATCTACAACTTCCAGTCCAATTACAATGGAAACACAACACTTCATTTTAGATCTGCCCATATAGCAGCTGTTATTGCAAAACCACAGCAGAGAAAGATAAATAAATTGTTTTAAAAACACAACCTGGATACAGTAGGGCTGCTGAGTTCAACTCCTGAGGCTCTATCTCATAGGCAACAATCACTAGATAAAGAGTAGGAAGAATCAGCACATCCATTATCCTGCTTCCTCAGCTGTCCACCCCCCAGCTAGGGGCGAGCTCAGTGAGGATTTGTGACTTTGTCATTTTCAAGAGCAGGAATTATCCTAAATTACACGGTAGCTACCACTCTCTCATCACAAGCCAACGTTTTCAGATGTCAGTAAGATCCTCTAAAATTCTGCACCGTACGGTCAGACAAGAAAGGGTGCAGGATGCTGCCAAGGGCGTTCCCTTCTCCATTCCCCAGACTGCTCTCAATCAGGGGGGCAGAGAACAATCGCTTACAGTACGTTTGGCTTTGAATTCTACTTGCAAACAGCTGTGTGGACACCGTGTCCTGACCGTGTCCTGACATGCAGTGTACTAAACACTGCCCATCTACCACAGAAATGCATCAGTATTCTTAAATATGTAAGTGAAAGTGAGAGAAAGAGCACACTCATGTCACCAGTAAGAATTGTACTGATCATTTTTTGCTTATCTGTACTTTGTATAGTAAGAAAAATTTAGCATATATTTAAACAAACAATCCCTTGCAGACCTCTCCAGCCACGTCCCCGAGGGAGCCGTAAAGAACCGCCTTTGGCCTAGGGCGAGGGGCCCAAGAGCCAAGGAGCACACGCGGAACCGCGCGTGCCGGGAAGCTTCCGGACGCGCCGGAGCGGCGCTCGCGGCGAGGCCCGGCCGAGCACAACACGCTGCGCATCCCCTCTCCTGGAACGGACCCGAGCCAGGCGCTCTTGTTTAAGTATACTAGTAATGCTGGCAGCTGCTCTTTCCTGAGCGTACTGCATTTTTGTTTCCTCCACAACTGTAGGGAAGTTAGGCACCCGTTTTAAGAATTTAGCTACTGCAGTTGTGTGTTTTGTAAACAAACCATGATTGAAAAAATAACATCCCAACACTTGCCAGGATGAAGTCAACTTCCATTCTAGATCTTAGAGTCCATTTTTAAAATTCTGCCCCGAAAGCAACTTCACATTTGCCCTCTTCTATTGACATCCAGACTATTTAAGCATTCTGTCTCACATTTTCCATTCTTCATTTTATTTATTTTATAAAGTATATCCTTCATTCTGTAGGGCAGCACAAAGTGCAATGCTATATGATGCCTTCAATATCAACATACAGAACCAGAGGGGGAAAAAAAAGTTATGTATTATGTAATCCACTACCTGCATTTCACCAACATTTCCATTTCTGTTTGAAAACGAACAAAAACAACCACATACCACACAATATAAACAAGTTTAATAGAAAGTAGCCTGGATGCACTTAGAAAAAGCAGTAATCTACTTCCTTCCAAGTTTTACATTTAAGCTGATGAAAAACAAACTGCAGTTCTAACAAACAAAGTTTGAAGTTTAACTTATGCCGGTTGGTGGCTATCCCCATCGCGAACAGATTTGTGAGCAGGCTGCATTAATAGACTTATTTTTATGATCTATTTGTCTGCCCTACCTTGCTCTCATACAAAAAACAAAATTGATTTTTCAGGCTGTTTCAGAAATACCTCTTAGGTCGATTGCTTTGGCACTTCTTCCAAAATTCTACTGCATTTACCAACAGAACTGTACACACAACTTATTCTTAACAAACTCGTATGTTCCCGTGAAAGAGGATCACGGCAGTATGATTGGTTTATTTATAGAGAAAGTATTGATTCACAAAACTCACACCAAAGGACAGAAAGTGTTTCTAAGTAAAAATACAGAGTTTTTCTCTCGGAGCTTTTTCTGGCCAGCATTCTAGGAAGCTCCAAATCTCCTTGGCAAGGAGCTAACTATCCACATCACACCCTCACCCAACAACCTTGGCATCTCTCAGCCTCCCTCTCGAGTTCAGTTCTCTCCCATCCATTTAATACACTCACAAAGGGTCATAATGCTTGGTGCCAGGATAACCAAGAGAGCAGACCTCCTCTAACTATTCCTGGAAAAAAAAATCTTTGCCTAGATACTCCTTTTTCCACATACCTTTCTGGAATGTCTGCAAGCTCAGCTTCCTCAAGAAGTCATTCAAGAGAAAGAGGACTATGAATGGCCGCATGTGTGCACGTACAAACGTGTATGGGCATCCCACAGAATGAGAAAACAAACATTTCCATTCAGCAAGTATTTCAGGTTTTTTCCCTTGCTAGGGAAAAATGCTCTTAACCAAAAACCTGTCACAATAGGGAAAAATGCAAAGACGGAAGCAGTCATTTATCTGCATGGAAAGATACAGATAAATCTTATTTGTTATTTTAGTATTACCACTTTAAGCAACTTAAGTAAGAAGCTTCAAGCAATCCAGCGACGAGCCGTCACATAATGAACCAGCAGGGTAGAGGAGGACGGGACGGCACCAGGCCGAGCAGCGGGCGAACGCGCCAGGCTGCAGCCCGGCCTCGCAGGACTGGCACCTCGAGGCCGGCACCGCAGGGAGCTTTGACCAAATAGTTTTGCGTAACTTCCAATGCAACCGTCAGATCATTTGTAACGATTCCCATCCCTGCTGGGAAGCACAATTCTAGACTAGAGCCTCCACCTGATCATTTCAAAGGTGACTTCTACTATCAGAATTGTCCAAGGACATGCGTATTAACAGAGGTCAACTCAATGCTCCTCTGAGTGAACTGAATACAAGGAGTTTTTAATTTGATAACTTTTGAAAACTCCTGGCTTTCATTCATTCTCAAAGTTCTTTTTTAAAACTTCACCAACATTTCAACTTTTTAAATACAGGTACCACATATTGCCTTGTTAGTTGAGGGATGCTAGCACTAAATAACATCACATAAGTAATGAAATGCCTTGACGTTCCTCTGCTTATTCAGCCAAAGATCATACGAGCTCCTACCAATACTGGATCCCCTACTGCAGCCTATTCCGAATATGGTTTGGGGGTGTCCCCTCTGCCTCTAAGAACACACATAAACACACATAAACACACATAAACACACATAAACACACATAAACACACATAAACACACATAAACACACATAAACACAC
>JAUBOD010000067.1:182103-196570 GCA_032353885.1 Nothura maculosa
ACCTTCCAGATACTCAGGGCATGAGTTGCCTCAGAGCACAAAAGCAATGAGTGGAAAGTCCCTTGATTTAAGAATTTGCATAATCAGATTTTTTTTAAAAAAAAAAAAGAAAACAGTTGCTTAAACGAGATCAAGTTTATAAAATGAAAACATTACTTTATGCAATGTGTTGAGAGCATGGCCACATAAGAATAGTTTACTTCACTCCGAATCTTATTATATGCGTATTACAGTAACAATGAATCCTCCCTCGACACCAAAGGAAAGAAAATATTCCTCCACATTCCACCTCTGCTTGTGATCCTCTCTTAAAACTCAGTAACTTTCTTGCACGAAAATATTTTCTAGGTATGGCTGTTAACAGATACTCGCATTAGCATCAAAGAGCTACTGTTGTTTCACAGTGGTTCATAACCTCTGTTCACATTCGTAACAGAACGCATGTTTTATATACTGTACTTGGTAGGTTACTTTCAAAGACGTACCCAGTTCACCACCTCTGGATCACAGTACATGCACCCCCTCAGCTGATGCACGTGCTACACATGCACCTCCTGCGTCCCAAAGCTGTACTTTTCAGTCTTCTCATATTTAAACTCTAGAAAACTTATAAGCAAACTTATAAAACTTATACTTAAAAGCAGCAATGGGTGGAACATATGAATCATTCTGCTGTTTGCACAGTAGTAGTTAGGTGCCTAACACTCTTGAATGTAGAATTTATTAAACAAAGCCTTCAAAAAAAGTATTAGTTTAAGAAGCATCATGTTTTCTAAGCATCCCAAGATTAAGCCGTAAGGTTTAGCTGAAAGCTTTGTTCAGTGGCAGTTTCCATTGCTGACAGACACAGGAAGAATTTAATTCTTTACACACAGGAAGTTCCACTAGTTTTCTTTTCTGATGAAGTCAAATTCCTCTCGCTTCACTATTTTCAAACAAGAGGAAATACAAAAGAACATTTAAGGCATCAAGAAGTTACTGATGTAAGAAAAATCAAGACTGTAAGTGAAAAATCTTTTAAAGTGGACACATTTCAAGCTGTCAACATCTATTTTACAAAATATAGCTCAGTTTGCATTTGTTGCTCACTCAGTATTTTAATTATTATTAAACTTACCTATGAGATCCTCTACTTTGCCCCCACTTACCTGACACTAATGAAAGCCATGCCGGTATTCAAGAGGAAGCTGCAAGGAGACACAGAGGTGTCTCATGTGTTTTGCTGTAGCTTTTCCCCTAAGCGAGTGAGGTTTAGATTGGACTTCCCACATTCACAGGCATATGCATGCCATCCTTCAATCTCCTAGTTTTCTGCTATGCTTGCTACAATTTTACCCTATTGCTGATTATTTTGGCTAGTATCCCTAAGGTCTGCCATCACAGGGGAAAAATATACAAGGATTCTTGGTCAGCTTATTGTTCAAGTGCCAAATACTGCAGAAATGATGGCACATCAGTTCAAATTCATGGTCCCCGGCTACTTGCTACTGTCTTCAAGAGCTAAATAAATGGATTTTGCCCCAAAGCTGACCAAGTGAGACATACCAGCTTCAAACATCAAGAGCACTCCCTTAAAACTAACATCAATGATTCAACAATGATGTAAATGAAAACTCTCCAGGTGACTCATTTCTCTTTCTCTCTCTCTACTCTGGGGATAAAAAGCACCAGCTTCAGCTAGGGAGTTATAAAATTTTAAGATCCGCAGCTGCTTCTTCATGGAAAAAAAATGACCACATATTAAATGCAGATCAATTTATTTGCTCCTCTTTGCACAAAGTCCCTCTATAGAAAATATTAAATCAGTCTGTAACTTTCTATCATTTCCCATTTAGTTAACATTTTTTCAGTTATAAAGATAAGAAATTCTTCTCATCCCTATCTATTTAGGCTCCTTTCTGGACCTCCCCCCTGCCAAGCTCTTCTCCCACGATACTGACAAATTCCCCAAAGGATCAGAAGATCCACTGCGCTCTCAAAAATCTCATCTTATTTAGACTCACTCCATCCTCACTGGGGCCATTTTCTCCCTCAAGTTTTACCTTAGGCTTCCACAACAACACACTTCCACTCCATTAATTTTTTATATCCGGAGTCAATTAATTTTCTTTCCATTCCCCTAGCCTTGTAAGAACGGGGAAAAGAAGGAAGGTGTGCACAGGGAGAGAAGAACAACAAAGAGCGGATAAGTCCACTCCTTGCTGCTTGCCTTCGGCGGCGATCCTCACCTCAGCGAAAAGCTGGCCCTGCTCTGCGTGGAAGCTGGCTGCTTTGAAAGGCATGCTGGATGGAAACAAGGCCTCAAGGTTAGAGTAAGTGCTAAGGAAATACCAGCACGAGAATCCCAGCCGGCAGCTCCAGGAACCCATGCATGTTGCAGAGACTTTGCACACAGGCAAGAGTGAATAAAGGAAAAGAAATAAAATATCATAGACACTTGTTCTTCCTATTGTCATAATGCTCACTTCCATTCCATCCTTGCCCTTATCCTTCTCCATCTCCCCTTGTTATTAATGAGAAGCAAATCAAACCTCTATTTAAAAACCAACTATGAACAGGCCAGAATGCTAGGCGAGAACAAACTCACCACTTTCCTGCTGGCAGAAACAGTATCCTACACATAATATGGAAAATCATAAAGCTAAGATGGGATAAGTAGCAATTTATGTCCCTGTTTAAATTTCACTAGTCCACAGACAATGAAAGGAAAACAAAAATTATGCTAAAATCTTGTCTTAGTTCTTTCTAACCATTTTTTTTATTAATGAATAATTTTATGTTTATTTTGTGCACCTATGTTGTGACAGCACTCTCCTCGGCATGAAGATTAAGGAAGTGAAAGTAAAACACTTCCAGTTTCCTGACTGTCTTGTGCATAGCCCTAATTTCCAGATGCAATTCAAAGCTCTCTGCATAACACCATTCACCCCAACAGCCAAAAAACTGCAATACAGAATGAATCCATCTTACATTATACAGTCTGCAGTTCAAACAGCCTTTTTTTTAAGCAAAACAATCAGCCATTCTGCACAGGTATGTATCTGCTTCCTCTATAAAGCTACAAATATCCTTTCCTGACCCACAAAAAATGAAAAACAGAATGAAGAATGAATGAGGAAAAAATGATAAAAAGCAATGAAATGACCATCTAACAAACAGGGATAAACAGCATACCTGTGTCTATGTTACTTGACTTACCGGTCCAAGTATCATGCAGTTTGCCAGTATGTGCACCACAAGAGATGTGGGTTCCTCTCCTGCAGCTCCCAGTTTATATATATAAAGGGCCCCAGAAAGCCTTTGTGATTTAGTCTTTATGTTTTATAACAAAACTATGAGAACTATTAAGGTATCACCAAAGTCTAGAAAATTATGTAGGGTTAGAGTCAGAAGCTAATCTAAGGAAAACAATTACATTTAATGTCGAAGACAAGGTTAGCCATGAACTTTCTACACCAACACCAAAATGCACAGCTGCACACCAAATCTGTAATATTTTTTAGAAGGATTTTCAAAGCCATTCAGTAACACCTACTTGTGTTCGGGGTTTCTCTCTTCCTTGTGCTGTAGCAGGTATCTCCTGGGGCCTGAGCAGCGATCTCTTCATCACGCAGGAACTCTGAGCCCACTGACATGTAATCCTGTGCCTGCACGCAGCGCCATTCCGCCGCCGATTCAGAAACCCTGCCTGGCATATTGGATTCATTACACTTTAAAATCCCCGTCAGCTGTCTCCTGCTCTGCAGGCTGTTTTCACGTTCTCCTTCACAGGAGACTGAATTTCATTTAGCAAGCAGCAAAATGACATCATGGCAGTTGAATTATTATCAGTTGTTGGTAAAGGACATTTCTTTAAGATGGTCAGTGCTCCCTCATGAGACACCATACTCATCCACTATCTCTACCCAAGAGAGGCTTGGCTAAATCAAAACTTAATTTAAATTATTTCTATTCAGAAACAGATAAGCTCTCCAGCCACATTTCCAAGGGCTATATTTCCTTCGTATGTCATTACTGAACAGGCTGCAAGGCTCACCCAGTGAGGTTGAACATTAATGATTTAAACAACCTCTCCAGGCTCACTAAGCATCATTAAAATCCATTAGTTAAACAAATGAACTACTGCAACTGGAAAAGGCGTATAATCCTCTGCTTGTTTACCATGGATTTGATACTATAACTCACAAAAAAACTAACATTCATTTCCACCACATTAGAATTTAAGGATTGAAAAAAGTTATTGCATGTAAAGGTGTTTAATACTATAAAGCACAAGAACAAAAATACTACAATAAAACTGATCAAATAGAGGAATAAAGGTATTAGGTTTCTCGTTGCTTTCAAATCCTACAGATAAAACAATTCTACATAAAACTAGTTATGCGCCTGTACTAGCACGGAGTCAGGTTTAAGATGTAACTCAGAACTCGCAAAGCCGTCACTGTGACATTTGACTCCTGTTCTTTTTCAGTGGAAAGCTCTTATCAGCTTATTAAAAGAAAAAGCTGATCTAGCAGCACAGCTCTTTTCAGGACATAATTAAAATAGCATATGGGTTGACTTACATATTTGCTTGTCTACAGAGCTACACTAACAAAGCGACAGGGTCTGCATAAATAACATACATAAATTATATACATATATATATACGCAGCTTCAGATTAGAAAAAAAATGCTGCACCTCAAAAACTCAGATGATTTTTTGAAATGATTTATCAGATGCTGAGAAGATCCCTCAACATAGGGATGATCTTTGAGACAATTCACACTGAGTTTGCTGGGGGATGTCCCTTGGAAACGTGGCATGGCAGTGGGCGTGCGGATGGGGCAGAGCCGCAGGGCTCCCTCTAGTTCCGCACGCGGCTGCATCATCTCTCACGTGCCAGCTGATACCAACCTCCACAGCTACAGTGAAACCTAAGCTAGGTCTATTTCAACACAAACTATATGAACCAAATTATCAATACTTCACTAATAAAAGAACATCAGAGTGAAGCAAGCTGACAAGACTGTGGTGTTGCTAGAATTAAGTATTTTTACACACGTATAACTGCAAGTCCCCTCCTAGACTAGGAGTTTCCCCTAATACAGCTGTTACTGAGGGATGTGAGGAAGCATGACCCGTGCTTAACTATCCGTGACCAACTGCAATAAATGAGATCTTTGACAAATCTAGCAACAGACAAAGCAATGCTGTCAAAGCTAGTATTATGTCCAGACCATATAAAAGGTGGCTTTTCTATTATAGCTATTTTCCAAAGTTTCCATTAATCTGATATGCTTGAGATTAAAGTTGCTTTAATAAAGACAGATGCACTCCTCGGAGTAACAGTAAGAAAACACTGCTGCAATCCAAAGGTTTCATCTATTTTAGTTAATAAATTTAGTTGTAGGTCTTCTGTATTCTAGATTCATTCCAGCAGTTGTTTCTGGCATTTTTATTTGATTATTTACAGAACTTTCTTTCCTTCCCAAAAAGCAGAAATTGTCTTTTTCCTCCTTGTGCTTTACTAGTAATTTTCTGTGAACACTCAGGTCTGTCACTCTTTTATATATCTACGCCCAGTAAAGGTCTGCACACTCTGCTCTTTTTTTTCTCCTCTCCTATTAATGCCCTTTATAAATTACGGGACAGTGCACAGACCTCGACTGTCCACTGGGACTCCCAGCCATTCCCTTCTGCAGGAAAGCAAATACGGACATATCACACACAGCCCACTTCACAAACCTAAAAAGAGATTCAAATATCCATTAAGTAAATACTTTTGGAGGTTTTTTATGACTTTAAAATATATTACTTTCATTTCAAAATGATCTTGGCATTTTCTTCATTAGGATATGCATTTTCTGGTCTCAATTACTAGAGGTAGAGTGGTATGTTTTCAATAACAACTTGAAATATATCCATGATGACTCATTAACACTGCTATGGTTAGGCTAGAGCCATACAAGGAAATCTTAGAAACTTATATTTGTATTATTTCCTTCAGAGAATGCAACTCCTTAAATTCTTTCAAAAAAAAAAAAATTAGAAAAGATGCAACTCTGAAGTGCTTAAGTGACCACAAAAGCAGGAAACAAGCAGGAACACCTGGCTCAAACACCCTGGAATAGCTTTCCTTCCCAGGGCACATGAACACACCGATACACACGTATAAAGCAGTAATCCCTAAACAGATAAAACACCAAGGTTGCTAATTTGCTTTAACATTAACATTGCTGGAAGCTGAGCAGAAGCTTAGACATTTAAGTCACAGAACCCAGAAGATAAAGGACTCAAAGTACATCCAAGGCACTGAAATATACTGCATCTTTACTCCCACGCAGCACCTTGATTCCCCGGCATCCTTACATGTGCTACAGTTCCTAACACTTGGAAACAAGGGCAATAATCTTACTCCCACTTTACTGTAAAGAAACAAAGACGTTTGCTCACATTCATAATGGCTGAGTCTTTACAAAAGCGGGCAGCAATACAGTCGTGCTCCACTGTTCAGGTGGGGTACCTCAACACTCAGCAACGAGATTCACCACATTGACCTGGCAGGAAAAGTTAGTTTTATATCTGCTTAGAGAGCTGCACTGAGGGGTCAGATGAGCAGTGCTGGCACCAGGAAAATAGTGCAGATACAGAAGGAAGGAGGGCTGCTCCTTTGAATCACAACATGCTGTTAGATTGGCTCAGTTATCTTCTGAAATCTCACCCATAGGAATGTGGCAAAGCAAAAACCCTCCCCACTTGCCATCTCAATCCTTGGGAAACTGTCTTTTTCTGTCTCTCATAAAATGCAAATCTTCTGCTTTTAATTACTTGATTATGCTGCTTTACGTACCAGACTTTAGACACTCCTCTGTAGTGTAGACTATAAGAAAACATTAACATCCCTGTTCTTCCCCTTTCCTTCAAGCACTTCCTACTGCAAGGTATAATGCAGTAGCGCTAGAAGTGCTTGTTAAAACCAGGTCTATACAAAGGCTCAGGACAGAGCTGCAGCCAGCCTGGGCTCCCGAGCGCTCAGCACACGCGGTGCCTCCCGCACCAGCTACACACGCTCCGGTCACTCCTGCTCGCCCACAGAAGGGCCACAACAGAGCTCCAACCAAGGACAAGAGCTTGTGGAACTCCTGCATGTGGAACACCCCGGAGTTGGCTCGTGAAGAAAAACTAAGGGCTTGCCTATACAAAGTGAAAAGTGCTTTACATTTGCCCTTTGCTTTATTCTGCAGAAACTCCCCTTTGTAGACAAGATCTTACATGTCCTTACCAAAAATATTAAATACTTGGCAAGCCCATAATTATTAAAATTTGAGTTGTCCTGTAGCTTTCAGTAATTAAACAGTCAAGCACCACCAGGAACCTCTAACGCAGACTTTTACTTCACAGGCAAGGGTCAAAAGAAAGAAAAATAATAAAATCACAGTCAGAATTTAACTAGCAGTGGAAAATTGTATCCTTACACCACATACTCACTAAAATCTTAACAGCTCTCAAGATCTTCATGAAAGTTTGACAACACGGTATGCACTGCTTTATTAAATTAGTTAATTCGATATTTGCAAGCTCTACTTTAACCAAATGAAATGAGTTCACAGATTTATAAAGAGAATAAATGCAACACTAATAATAAAATCCACAAGAATTCATTTAGTCCTAGTGCTGCTCAAAAGGCAGAAGTGAAAAACAGCAGGCTGAAGAGCAGCTCTCCCTCACCAAAACGAAGCCCACCAAGGTGGAAAGTACTAGGTTTCCCTATCAGCAAGCATAAGGAAAACTGGAGGGAAAAAAAGTTAAAAAAGTAGCATGAAAAAGAACTTGCTTTCTACCAGTTGAGGCACATCACTACATTTCTTTTATGCCGATTTTCCAGACTCTTTATGAAATAAAGCACTCGGGGTGAACACAACCGAAGATAAACAAACTCTCCCAGATGACCCATTTCCAGTGTGATCCAATACCCAGCTCTGGTGGGACACACTACAGCACATGGAAAAATCCTCCTTGAAATCCTTCCTATGTATCCCTCTGGTGAACACTTTTACAAAGCCTTCAGCTCTGGCAGAACAAGGCAACTCAATGCCATTTTCTGCACTCCAATTCTCAGTGTCTTCCAGAGACCAAGTTCAGAATTAACGGTCACAGAAAACAGAATGTTTAGTAATATTCTCTCGCCCACCTCCAATGAGACATTCAAGACATGCACCATTCATCTGATCAAATACAAAACGTTTTAAAAGTGCTCCAGTCACTCACTGTAAACTTGTTGATAAAGAGAAAAAAAATCCGGTAATACACTATACCGATATCAGAGTGGCACAACAATAGTGTGAACACAGGATAAACAAAGAAAACCCTATATGCAGCAGCTCTGCATTCCCAGGTTTTTAGATTTACAGGTGAATTCTAAAATAGAACATTCATCTGCAATACCAGTACATACAAGCTGGAAAACACAGTGTTTCCACCCTATTCAACTTTTGCCACCCATGACAATTAAGATCAAAAAGGAGTTTTCAGCACAGTTTCTTTCCACGATTTCCTCAACTTTTAGAAGCAGTCGTCAGACATCATGCTAGTAAGGGTAAGTGCTGAAAATTTTCTCATGGATAAAACATGATTACAGTTTATGGCAGCAGCATCCCTCCCTCTTCAAACTCACAAATTCTGGCCAAGATTTTAGAAAAATCCAGAAACTTAGGGAAAAACAAAACCAAGCTTTTTAACCTCAATGAGAAATCAATCCAGTGTAAAACACAGCTTGGAGCATAACTAAACTATCCACTCAACACAAAGGCATTTCTGGTGTAAACCACAAAAGCAGTCTCCTTCCAAAATTCATATTGAAAGTATTTTGTTTTGTCTTTCTGGTTAACACACACACACACACACACACACACACACTCCTGCTCCCTCTCCACTCCTTGCAGTAACTTTAATTTCATGCAATTTCAAAAAATAACTGCCATTATTTTGCTCATATTTATGTTTACTTTTCATACTGTTCACATCCTTTGATCAGAAATGTGAATCTGAAGAAAAGGGGAACTGATGATAAAGGAAAAGACCAGATAATGTGCAAACAGCTGAAACAAGGGAAGCACAATATTTAGAAACAGCATTCAGCATTTCACATATCACAAAAGGGCTGAGGTTGGATGGGACCTCCAACTTCCCTGCTCGAGCCCCATCACCTAGAACATGTTGCACAGGACTGTGTCCAGACAGGTTCTGAGCATCTCCAAAGGAGGAGACTCCACAACCTTTAGGCAACCTGCTTGAGTGCTCACAGACAAGACGCTTTTCCTCTCTGTAGATGGAACTTCCTGTGTTTCTGCCTGTAGCTATTGCCTCTTGTCGCATCATTGGCCAGCACCGAAAAGTTTGACCCCATCCTTTGGACACCCTCCATTCAGATACTTACATACATTGACAAGATTCCCCCCTCAGCCTTCTCTTCTTCAGGCTGAACAGACTCACCTCTCTTCTTTCTTCACAAGAGATGCTCCAGCCCCTTGAGAGCTCTACACTGGACTTCATCCTCCAACTCCATGTCTCTCCTGTGCTTGGCAGCCCAGAACTGGGCACAGCATCCCAGATGTGGCCTCAGCAAGGCTGAGCAGAAGGGCAAGATCACCTTCCCCAGCTGCTGCCAACACTCTTCCTAATGCACCCCAGGCCTAGGCCTTTGGTCTTCTTGGCCACAAGGGCACAGTGCTGGCTCATGGTCTCTCTGTAGACCACCAGGCCTACCAGGTCGTTGCCACAGAGCTGCTCCAGCAGATGAACACCCAACATTTATTGGCTGTTCCTCCTTAGGGACAGGACCCTGCACTTGCCTTGGTTGAACTTCACATGGTCCCTCTCCATCCATCTCTCCAGCCTCTCTGCATCCCTCCGAATGGCAGCACAACCCACTGCGTCTCAACCACTTCTCCTGGTTTTGGTCCATCAGCACACTTGCTGAGGGCAGACGCTGTCCCTTCATACAGGGCACTGATGAAGCTCCACAGCTCTTGAACTAGGGTGGACCCAGGGGCACACCACTACCACAGTCCTCCGTCCACACTGTGGGCTGCAATGACAGCCCATCGAGCTCTGCCATTCAGATAGTTCTCAATTCACTTCACTAAGTTGCTTTCCTTGTCATCAGTGCAGGTTCAGCATGTGCCATTTGTTGTGATATCCCTTCAGCAGCAATGAACCTGTGGATCTGCAGTTTGTCTAAATGACTCCTAACACAGGGCCTGTGACAGTGAGGCTGCTTCCAACTCTCTGCAGAAGGCCTCATCTACTTACCCTTGCTGATCAAGGGGGTCTGTAGCAAACACCTACAACAGGGTCACCCATGTGAGCCTGCCCTTTATAATCCTTACTCATAAACTCCCAAACCACTCATCATGTACCGCTAGGCAGAGTTCCACACATTCCAGTTGCTCTCACATAAAGGGAGATTCCTTGTCCTTGCCTTTCTGGCCTGTCCTTTCTAAGGAGCGTGTAGTTATCTAGGGCAGCACTCCAGCCATGCAAGTCATCCCACCACATTTCTAATTGCAGAGCTCAGGACACACAGAACTCTCGTTCTTCCTCTTTGTTCCCATGCTGTGTGCATTTGTACGCAGGAACTTCAGAGCAGCACCTGAGCACACAGATTTTCCAGGAAGGGTGCAAGAGGATTCCCCTTCGTCTTGCAGGTACCTCCTCAGCTGCAGGCTCTTGCTGGAGGTTCCCTCCCTTGAGCCCTCTTTTCCTGAGACACCGCCTCTGGAACTCCCCTCTCATCTTGCCTAGTTTAAAGCCCTCCTTACTGAAGCCGAATCAGTTCAACGTGGACTCTCTATTTTCCAGCAAGGACTTAAGCCATTTTAAGTGTAACAGCTATTACTTTGATTTTAAATCACCAGCTTTTGACAAGCCATAGATGCTTAATAAACGATACTCAATTAAGTATGTCGCAGCAGTGTCATTAAATGTCAATATTACATTTAAAGATGTAAAACTATTTTCATCTAGGTAGTGTTCCCCATTGTGTAAGTCCAGTCACATAGCTGCAGAACTCCCATTTGCACACAAATACACACATCAAAACCTTCCTTTCACGGTGCTTCCTGTGTTACTAACAAGTTGTAGCTTTTTTCCTGCTTCCAAATTTAACCAACTAAGATCTACTCAAAAAAAAAAAAAAAAAAAAAAAAAAAAAAAAAAAGCATGATATACCCAACCCCCACCACAGCAACTCTAGTTTCTCTGTTTTTAACAATCAGTTAATTTAAACCACCATCAATTTCATGAAATACACAACAGGAGTCCTCTACCCTTTTGCCCTAAATGTTTCTGAAACTGCAGTTTGTATGCTACTAGGTACAAATGACAATGTGTATCGATACTCTTTGCTAATTCAATAAATATGCATAAAAATATATGATCTTTGGAGAGGAAGTGATAAATTCACCTGGAAGCTAGACTCCTCAATATATGCAATAGCACTTTGTTATCTGAGTTAGAGGAATTATGAAAGCACTAGCTCCGGATAAGCTCAAAACAAAAACTCAACAAAAATGCTCCTCTCAAGCTTCAGATTGCAACATGCTAATTCTCTAAAATATTTGATTATATTTCTCTTAGATAGATTACTCTCCAATAAACAATATATTACATTTAATTTTAAGCAAATAATATAAATTGCTTTAAAATTCTGTTTTTACTCACCCAGCAGAAGATCTCATGAACAGAAAAGGCTCCCAAGCATAACATAACATTCCTTTGCTTATGTAGTTTAGGCTTTGTTCATAAACACTTAAGAATGGACGAAAGACATCAATGAGGAGACTTCTCAACTGTCAGACTGGTTAATCGGCAAGGCATTTCACCCAACAATCTACCTGAACCTCTTCTTTCAAACTTATGTTCTACTTAAAAAACATTATTTCAGATCAAGACGAGAAAAGAAATTAAGTCAGAAATTAGATAAAATACTAAACTGGAATTTCCTCTTTCTCAGGAAATAAACACATATTCCAACAACTACTCCAAATCCCACAATGGAGAAAAACCTGTATCAGGCTCCTTTTGTTGCCTAGTCTCTGTTCCCAGCTTCTTACGTCTCCAGGTATCACGCAGGGCACTGACGCTAGAATTGCACTACAGAACTGCAATATAAAAAGATTCAAATAGTTGTTATAAATACTGAATGAGTAATTTGAAGAGGAGAGTAATTACAGATATTACACATACTCTGTATTAATGTATGTGTATAAATATATACATATATATACACATATATACACATTATATTAATATATATGCATCATTATATGCATATATTATATGCATATAAATTAATTTGTGTATGTGCTTATGTGCATGCACATATTAATGTGTATATGTATCCATTTAAATATACATCAATATACAATAATATTAGGCTATGCAAGAGATCTTTTGCATTAATTGGCAACTAATCCTTCTTATTACTCTCCTTTTGGACAAGATCTGAGAGTTTAAGACTCTAACATAACAAAAGCATTTTTTACAGGACACTTAAAACTAAAGCTAAATACAAAATCAAACACAGTGAGGATTATCCACTGTTCTAGTGTTTTGCTTTTATTTTTCTTCAGTCTGCTGTTATGCTATGTCTTATTCATTATTACTCAGAAGTCAGCAAGTTTTCTGATAGCAGTACAGATAGCCTCCTGTATATGACAAACTCTCCAACCTCCACGTTAAGTCAAAGGAGATAAAAGCAAACAAAAACCTAGGCTGACTTTCTCTCCCATTTTCTACAAAATAGGAAAAAATAGCTCCAGTTTTCAGTACCAACTTGTAATCAAAATAACATCCTTGGGAAAAATCTTCATCTCAAAATCATTAATAGAAATGTCAACTTACAGATGTGCTTATGGATGCCATTACAGACATTCAACAAACCAGACTGATGTTCTTGTACACTCTAGAAATCAACAGCTTGAAGATTAATCTTTTATCTTCCTCCTGTCTTCCCCAAAAAGAGGTTTAATCCTAACAATAATGTGAAGTTCAGTTAATGAAAAATAATTCCACTAAGAATACTTAGCTGACTTCAAAATTATATACTTGGATCATAAAGTTGCTATGGCATCAACTTCAGGTCTGTGGTTAGACAGACAAAATGTTTTTTTTCCTACAGACTGTTATGGGAAGCTGAGCAACTCTGGCTACGAACCAAACATTTGGCTCTATAGTAGACATAATTTATCATCATTTGGACATTCCAATGGTTAGCAAAACTAAGAAAACAGGACACTACGCTATCCAACTAAAGGAAGCTCTAAATCCATTTATTTTCCCTAGCAATTGCAAGTAGAAATTGTATCCACCTTTCTTGAAGTATAATAAAATATCAAGACTTTGTTTTCCTTCACTTAACTGTCAGAGCAGAACAACAGGGCAGTCTTTGAATATGTTTGTTTTTGGCAGCTGCATATCAAACTGCCGTGGGAGGAAACTCTGGAGGATGCAAGACGCCGCATTTCTTTCCCCTACTTACTGGTTAATCGAGAAACTTCAGGATATTTTTAAAGCCACAGCTATCAAAAATATGAGCTGAGGGAGGCTTTTTACAAACAGCTGACAGATACATACAGGACAATCCTGCATGACTCTGGATAAGTCAAACACATTTAATGTACTCTAAGGCCTCTTAAAAATTGTTTTACACGTACTAATCACAGAAGCCCAGCTCAGCCCTTGCCCGCCAGCTTTCCAGCGGTAAAGCAGTGGCAGGATTTGCTTCCTGAATCAGGAAACATGGCTACCAACGCACACCAGGTAGGTGCCACAGCGGGAGAGACGCGGAATGGGTACAGAGCAGCGAGCACAACCGGGGGGCACCCATCAGGATCACACCAGTGGAGATCTACATCTCCCTCTTACCCAGGCTCATCCCCACAAAAAAGTCTTCAGTTATATTCTATTTTTGGGAAAAAACATGCAGAACCCAGGTTACTTACTCTCTGCTCAATAAACATATAGGTTTATATTTGAAAGTGCATTACAAGACCAAGACTACTGTATATTAATAAAAAGTACTGCTGCAAATGGGTGCGCACACACAGCCCCCTAAATATCCATTCTTAAAAACAAAAGCATGAGTAACTTAAATTTCCTGTTTTTCCGCACTCAAGCAGAACATGTTATGCATTTTTGTTTTTTGACATCTGACCAGGACACGCCACCTGACTCGGTAACACACTGCCGTCCTGCTCAGTGCAGCAGCCAGCTATAGGTGCAAGGCATTACTAAGGAAACAACCAGTGCGTTGGTTTTCTCCTGTAGCCGTGTCTCCCTCGAGCACTACCACTAAAATGAAGTAACCACGAAGCAGCCCGCTCTCCCGGAGAGCCGCTCTCGTTCGCCGGGGCAGCGGGGCGCCCCGCAGGGCCGGGCTCGCGGGCCGGGCCGGGCCGCTCGGCGGGCGGGCGCCTCAGGCGG
>JAUBOD010000067.1:206285-230696 GCA_032353885.1 Nothura maculosa
CCTGTGCCACCTGCTCTAGGTGCCTGCTGGAGCGGGAAGGTTGGACCAGATGATCTCTAGAGGTCCCGTCCAACCTTGAAGATTCTATGATTCTGTGATTCGGTGAAATTAAGACTAGAATTACATAAAACAAACCACCTGGTACAAAGGAAAGAGAAACAAGAATAGCCACAAAGTGACTCATCCAATCACTTTGTATCACAAATCACAGTATCACAATCACAAAGATTGTGTAAACGCAAAGGACACACAAGGGAAGGCACAAACATGATAAAATGAACTAAGTTAAATCTAGTATTTAAAAGTTCATACAATTTCATGCTGTTTAGTTTCTGCTATCTAGTTCTTGGTATGTCCTGTCATAAGTAGGACACGAGTCAAAGTTTGGATATCTAAATAAAAAATAAATAAATGAGACACAGAAAGTACTGCACCTGACAGTACCCCATCAAGATACAGCAGGTATGATATACTGGCACTGCTAAAAAGGTGATGTTCTTAGTTACAGACTGTTTTTGACCATAAAATATATATAAGTAGCATTCACTTTTCTCTCCATACGTTTTCAGAGCCTCTTCAAGAGTTCAGGAAGTGCTACTGACATACAAAGTGAACACTGAAATACTGTTTGCCATAACGGTCAGGGGACAGCATCCTACAGAAGCAGTTAATGAAACAGACCTGTCACCAAGATGTCTCGCTCTGCAGGACATGTGTGATGGCAGAAGGGGTGACTGCATCTCTCTACATTTAGCTACGCTTTTTAAATGTAGCCTTCCCATGCGGCTTCTTGTGATGTCCCCGTCCTCCACCGCACTCTGCAAGTGGAGCGAGGCCCTCACGAGGGCAGGCCCTGTACAGGGCTGCCCCGTGCTCCCTGCGCTGCATTGCCCACACCGCGCTTCCCGTGCCGCACTCCCTGTGCCGCATTCCCCACGCCATGTTGCCTGTGCCACGCTCCCCGTGCCACGTTGCCCATGCCACTCGTGCCACATTGTCCACACCGCGCTCCCTGCGCCATGCTCCCCGTGCTGCATTGCCCACACTGTGCTCCCTGTGCCGCGTTCCCCACGCCATGTTGCCCAGGCCGTGCTCCCCGTGTCGCGCTCCGACGGGCTCTGCACTCACGCCCATCCTGCATGCGGTCGCCACACACCAGTTCCTCTTTTCAGGAACACTTATGTTTCTCAGAAGACTCTCAGAAGCCTGTACCATTCCCAGGAGTATGTTACTTCCTTCAGGGAAGGAAAGGCCTGTGTTCTTCAGAAACACAGGATAAAGAGCAGAATCCTAAGGAGTTTAACCAGCACTGACAGGGAGCATGTACATACATTAGCCCCCAACACCAAATTCACTGTGCTATTTTTGATCTCAACAGCATTAATAAAATAATTTCACACTCGATGGGCTGCTTTAACTCAATTGATACATTTAGGACAGGGTGCAGTCAATCTGAGAGTGAGAGTGCCATGCATCTACAGGAACTCAGAATGAGCAGCTGTCCAAATTCCATGCCTACAACTCCAATAGCCATAAAATGCATTCCAGCTGTCCAGGATAACAGTAATACTATTTTACAAGTAGCCATCAATCAGCTAAAGAACACAAGGGAAGAAAAAAAAAAAAAGCCTTACAGAAATAGCAGTTACTTTATATTTTGCTGCTTTTTCAAGCTGAACCAAACATTAAAAAAAAAGATTAAGACCTACTTTTTCAAGGTAATCAATTTATTGTATGTACCATTCCTCATCACCTTATGTAATCATCATATGAGCTTCGATCATCATATAAAGTTATTTACATTTGACAGATGGATAAAAGGAAACAGGCATTCATTGTGAGTGGTTACACTCATTCTGGGTAACCCATTTCCTTCAATTTAATCCCTTTAAGAGCTTACTGCTTTACGTTTGCAATAGCAATAATGAATTTCCACTGCAGTCATGTGGAAAGCCCAACTGACAATATCAACCTGTATTGTCATGTTCATCCTGAGTCACACTGAATAAGAGCATATTTGAGGAGCCTGACCAATTCCAGTGGCATATTGTGCTGTAGTCCCCACGTAGAGTGGGAGCTGTTGGTACAAGCAGCCAGAACGGTTCCCAGGTGAACTGAAACCTGGGCCAGCGGTGAGCGGAGCTCCCAGGCCTTGTCCTTCCTGCCCTGCACCACTGACAGGAGCAGCCAGCACTTGGATCCCAGGGCGCCCCTTCGGGCTTGACCCCCTCACGCCTTCTGTGGCCTGAGCCCCATCGAGGGGCTGCTCAGCCCCATCTCCCAAACTCTCATCTTAGCAGTCTACTCCGTCTTTTTAAGATCACTGTGTTCCCTGCCAAAGCATCATGTTCCCAGCACCTGGACATGTTAATATCTTCCTTTTCATCCCAGAAATGCAGCCAGTCAGATACTTTCTTGTGCCTCTCTCCCCACCTCTAAGAGAGTCAAAATAAACAGCCTGCTTTCTTACTGCTTACCTCCTGTGCTGTGACCCAGGCAGTAAGAACAAGGAAACGGCACCCATTCCTAGCTCTCACCTCAGCAAGCCACTTTAAAGAAAAATCGCTTGCAAAAGTTTCCTCTTGTATCCCTGGAATCAAGCATGTTCAGCACCAACATATTAGAGAACTTGGCTGCCAAACTTTATTTTCTACTAATCTGAATTAGTGAGGACTTTATAAGCTGCTGATCTGATGAAATTTCGATGAATTACTGCTTTGAAACATCACTTTCAAACACCAGGTTCACCCTTGCCCTATGGTCCATGTTCCAGTGCACGAGGAGCTGAACTTTTACAGAAAAAAATGCAACAAAATTAGTTTTGCCTGCATGGAAATATTTTCCAGGATTTTCTGAGCTCTCCTGATTACACGTTCAGCCAAAGGCTGACATGCAGCCTGGGACACTTCAGCCCATACCATTAGAAGTACAAAAAGGGACAACCAAGAGCAGCCAAGGTCAAAATGTTAGGCTGTCTTGAATTTAAGAGTTATTACAGTAACAGTATTGGTATACAGTAACAGTATACTGACAGTATTAGCATGGCTATTAGCATGGCTACCCTCTCAGGGGACGTGCCTTTTAGCTGTGACCTGTTCTCTTAAGATCAGGTTCACTTCTGCTTTGCTTTCATAAAAAAACAACTACTGAAGAGAGAAGGCTAGAAGACTTCAGGGCAGCTGTTAGACTTCTGGTATTGGGTAATTATTGAACACTGGAACTGGCTTACACAGAGGTCATATGATAGTTTAATAAAACCCAAGTACATTTACTAACTCTCCTTATAAAATATTTATTGTGAATAACAGAAATGCAGTCAGACTTGAGGCAGCCAAAATGTTTTCACAACTTTTGGTCTATTTACCACAGTATACTACTATGTGTGATTTAAAATAGAAACTCACTTTTAAGCAAACAAAAATATTTTAATGTATGTCTTAGCATTTTCAAGGCTGCTGAATAACAAATTATTTTAGGCAGCATGAATTTACCAACAGCAGACTGTGGTTTCTGGAGAGACACTGGTAAGGCTGCGGCAGGAATTTTGTGCAGGATTAAGGCAGGGAGAGGGGGAGAGTCATGACAGAACATGACTTTTCTGCTATTTTCTCCCTAAATTGCATTATATGAACAAAATAGTTTAAAAAGGTTGTAAAAGCTAACTGCAAAAAAACCCTTAAGTGATCAATACATAAAATTCATGGTATCATTGTACATCTAATTATAATTTGTGAATTCAAAGTGATATCAGTCTGACAATCAGATAATGTTTTTTCACTGAACAATAGCTTTTTATCCATTATTAGTTTCACAAAATGGGCCATGAAAGGAAGCAGAGCAGATAATCACAGTCCTACAGAGTTAACAGTGAGTTTTTTCCCCCCTTTTTTACTGTCTCAGATTCAAATTACCAATCACGGTAATCATTATGGTATCTAATTATCACTTTCTGAACTAAGAAAACCTTATGGATGAAATTGTGGAAGGGAAGGAGAAGGGAATGGTAGACTAAAACAGAAGAGCTATGCAGAAGCGGAAGTAAAACAGGATGAGTTGCATCTGCTCTCCTTTATAAACAAAAAAAAAATCAGCGCCAAATGTCAAGATCTGCATAGAAAGACTTTGATCGTGTCTGTTAATGAGAGGCTGCTGTTGAAAGAGTGTGACATATTTTATTAAGTGCTACGGAACTCCTGCATGCTTTGGAGTGAAAAAACTGCAAGTGCACACCAGAACACTGGTGAGCATTGTCAAGTCTTCACATTAACATGTAAATCAAAATTACTTCTAAAAATGAGCTCTTGCAAGTGTGTAAATATAAATGCATCATATTGATGCATGTAAATGCATCAATAGTCTAGCAAGAGATTATGGACAGAAGCTGCAAGCAGAATGATGACCAGAAGGAATCATCAAAAGCTGTGACATAAAAACTCATATTACCTCTAGCATTTTCAAGAGATTAAGACATAGCACTAACTATCTAAACCTAATGTCAGGTCTCAGGTGAAGTAACTGCACAGGACATGCAGCAATAGTGGAATCTGCTGTCCCTGCGGACCCAGGGTTCACTTACACCAGCTTGCTGACAGGTTGCCCTCCTAGCATCCCCCATGCTCTGTCTCAGGAAGCCCATCCATCACCTTCAAGAAGCCAAGCTCTCTGACCTGCAGAGAAAAGAAAAAAAAAGAAGTATTTATTTAATATTTTAGCAATTTAAATCTTAACTGGAAAAAAAAGCAAGATTCAGAACAAGGTCACTTAGACCACTTGAGCTATCTCATCAAATACAAACTTCATAAACATTCTTCTAGTTCCTTGGGTACCCCAGAAGCTCCATGGTACAGACGTCTCCTTTTCTTATAGTAAAACATACCTTTGCCAATAAAGAATCCATAAATGCCTCACGGTAGATAAACAAAACTCGTAGTGTTTAGGGTAAGAGATGCTGTAGAGTGCTGCCCCCAGCTGGACAGGCCTCTTTCACAAACACAGAGGAAACAGTCATGATGACAATGTAAACACGGTCTGCAGTTCCTCTTAGAGATACAACATTTAATCTGATCCTGCATCAGTGTATTGTTATGCAAAAAAAAATATATATTTCTTATTTCTAGTAGGAACATTTATAGTTCTTGGCTTTCTTTTTTATTTTTAATCTATTCCTACATGAGGGGGATAATTCTGCAAGCTAAGTGCTAAAGCAGTTACTTACCAAGCTCTGGATTTTAAGATGAGGAGACAGACAAATCAAAATTGAAAAAAGATACAGAATGTAAACAGAACCTTTTTTTCCATATATGAAGTCAAAGATTCAGCCCTTGTCTCACATTGCCAGGCATTTTCCTCAGGTTTTGAAGAACTTTAAGATTTTTTTAAGCAGATTACCTCAAAGTTGCCTTTCATTTCTAAATTGCACAGTTAATTAAGCAATTAAACTTTTCAAAATTGAAGAGTTCTCTTTTTTTTTTCTCTCTCAGATCAGTATCTGTAAAATTTAAATACAGGAGAACCTATACAGGAGAACCTAGCCTTGCGTCATAGTATAGTCAGACCAACTCAAAACAAAAATAAGCAAAAAGACATTTCTTCTTAAGGTCCCTGAATACTAAATTAATACTTAGCTCTATAGTAATACACATCTAAACATTTTCAGCTTTCAAATTGAATGTGACTAGCAGCACAAAACTTCTATTGATTTGCTCAAGGCATTCTAGAATAAAGCTAATAAGCTGCATACTTATTTTGCACTTATGTTCTAAAAGCTTTAATTATATTTGATTAAAATGTCTGCCAATCACAAAAGTGATTAGCACTAATTTAGCTACAGATGACCTAAAAAGTTTTGAGACGTTATAAAACTCTGAACTCTGAAAAACAAAAAGTTGTTTCAGATTAAAAAAAAAAAAACCACAAAACCCTTCTTCCTACTCCCAAGGGTATTAAAAGTTTTTCAATTGCCAGAGTAAGAAAGCACAAGCTCGGTATAAATTTCTGAGTATTCTGAACCAGCAGCTTCATCTTATGTGAGAAGGTTCCTTTGATTTTGGTGAATAATCAAGCCAACATTTTTCAAATTTTTTCGAATTCAAACTTGGGTTCGGAAAGAAGCGGAATGGGGAATAAACGCTGACTCCTGTGGGATTGTCAGCTACACAACACACCAACATGCAAAAGCAAAGGGATTTGAGCTTTTTTTTCTTTTTTTTTTTTTTTTTTGGTAAGGCGATATAACATGTAACAAACACTCATTTTCCATCAAATCTGAGTTCTCACCTTATATTTCCAGATTGCAGCTTTCACTAATTGATGGACAGCACCACGGGAAGACAGTGACACCCAAAGTGGGAAGAGATGTTTACCAGGAATCTTGTCTATTACAAGTCTTCTGCAGAAAGACATATTTATACCGATTAGTAAAAAAAAAAAGGTATTTAAAATTTCGGTACTTTTAAACAGCTGCTGGCAGCAGCTACCAGCTCTCGGCGCCGACCTGTAACCAGCGGCGGGAAGGCAGCTGCGCCCACAGAGCGGCGCCTTCCCCGCGCACCCGGGGCGCTCCCGCCAAGAGCCGCGAGCCTCGGCCGAGGCGGCGGGCGGAGCCGCAGGGCGGGCAGGGAGCGCCGGCCCCGCCTGTCCCCAGGGGCGCTGCGAGCATCTGCCTGAGGGAGGCGCTGCGCGCGCTCAGGAGGTGTCGCCGCCCTGAGGGAGACGCTGCCCGCGCTCAGGAGGTGTCGCCGCCCTGAGGGAGGCTCTGCCTGCGCTCAAGGGAGGCGCTGCCCGCGCTCAGGAGGTGTCGCCGCCATGAGGGGAGGCGCTGCCCGCGCTCAGGGGAGGTGTCACCGCTCTGTGGGGAGCCGCTGCCCCCGCTCAGGAGGTGTCGCCGCCCTGAGGGAGGCGCTGCCCGCGCTGCCGCCCCGCGCGGCTCTCCCGCAGCCGCCGCGGCGCCTCCCGCAAGGGCGGCCTGCTCGCGGTGCGCTGCGTGGGGAGCGGCGCCCCGGAGGTGGCGCGGGAGGTGCCCGGCAGGAGGCCTTCGGCCCGGGCGCCCCTCCCTCCCTCCCTCCCTCCCTCCCTCCCTGCCGCCGCCATCGGCCCCGTGCGGCCGTCCCCGATCTTCGTCGTTCTGTCGTGTTCCTGCGTTGGATTTTTGATGGGGATTTCCCTTGGTATTTTTTTTCACGTGTCTCAAGATTCTTTCGATTTTGGAATTTTACAATTTTTTTTAGTAGCTTGGTTTCCCAAAGAATTCAACTTTTAAAAAAATCACGTTGCTTTTGAAAGGCCTGATTATGATTTAACAAAGTAGGACTTTTAAGTTGTAGTAGAACAGACTATAATCCCCAAGACACTTAAGCAAAATCCCACTGCATTTCAGTATGCAAAAACTATTTAAATATTCAATATTAGCCAGGGTACTTAAGAAAGTTTAAAAAAAATGTGTTGAAAAGAAAACACGAACAGTTATGTTGATACCATTCTTAAACTGATCCTCTGTTAAAATCATAGACATCTTGAAGATATTTTCCATGCTTTGGAGGAATAGGTTGCAGAAAGCCACACGGCTGGGCAGGAGCTGCGTTCCTGAGCCAAGCCCGGTGACAGGCGGATGCTGTGATGCCTTCTCTGGGTCGTGAGTTACCTGCATAGTAAAAGAGTTTCACAAACATTTGCTGTTTCCATTTCTCTTACAATTCATTATCATACTTCAAAGGCAGAGCAGTGAAGCCTCTGACAAGCCTTCTGACTAGATAGGAGTAGATGCTTCAGTAGAAGTAGATAGAAGTCAGAAGGTAGAGGATAGAAATGCACTATTTAAGCTATTTTGAATAATTTATTTTAAATACCTGTCTTTCAGAATGTTTACATTCTCCATTGTTTTTCTATTTCAGCCATTTTTTTAATTTCAGCCATTTTCATGTGAGCCTTATAAAGCATGTGGTGTGAAATGAAGTCTCTGCCCATAATGCAGTCCCTTGGCTTTCAGTGGCACCATGATTTCACCCTTAATTAATGGTCCATATCGGTAGAATGACTGTGACATTTGTGTTGAGTAAATAATCCTCTACTCAACAACAGCAATGATGAAGTTTTATACCAACAAAAACAGCATGCAAAACTACAGCAGTCTCGGAACATCTATTGAGTTTTTTGTTTGGTATGGAATTTTACATGCAAAAATTAAAAATATTGAAAACTAATAGGGTGAATCCTAAAACATGTGGAACAAAGAAGAAACTGATTTTTAGTGTGCATGTTGGAGAGGTGGTGTTGTGTAAGTTGACCACGTAAGGAAGTCACAAAATACAGCTGTAGTGTGTCACCTTCACCATTAATAACAGAAAGGTTCTAGAATCTGTTCGGGAAATTCCCGTAAAATCTGGAAATTCTTTGATTTTTAAAGCAGAAATGGTAAGTTCATGTTACAAATTTTTTATGATATTAAATATAATTCACTATTTTCTGTTATTTCTTTCACCTATTTTCTATTTAACTCAGTATCTCCATTGCTTCTAGTATATAAGCTAAAATATAAGCTGCTGTGGAGTCATATGATTATGAAAACACTTTCTTATTCTTAAGAAATCCTTGGCACTATTAAATTAGAACACCAGGGTAAAACTGTAAATCTAATTTTATTTAATGCTTTAATTTATTTATGTTTTTCCTATGGGAGATTACCAGATTGGTTTGTATAGGCAGGAAGAATGGGAGGAAACAGGAAGATAATTATTCTGTGACCAGTGACAGTACAGTTGAAACCTCTTTCTTCCATAATCTGTTTTATTGCCCTGAGTTAACACCTGATTGCATACATACCAGATTTCAAACAAGTTGATGCTGGACATTGATTTTTTTTTTTCAATAGCAATAGTCTGTGAGTGACTGAGTTAAGAATGGTATTTCTATTGTCATGGTTTTATAGATTTTTAAGATGTAGGTTTTGTCAGAATGGAAGTTGATGTGGAAGCCTGAGGAAAGATGCAGAACTTAAAACCGAAACTGTCTAAAAGACAACAGTGACAGTGTTTGTTTTTTAGTTTTTTGAGGGATGCTGCTCTGCAACTCTGCAACTCTTGCCTTTTGTGATAATTCTGATTTTAGAAGCTGCATTTTACATGCAGGTTATTACCTGACTCCAAAAATTGCATTCCACAAATTCTGGAGGAAGTTGTAGCTTCACATCTGTCAGGCTTTGCTGTTTCTTCTCAGTGGATCCTAGGAGAACTGAGAAGGCCAGTTCCTGATTCTGATCTGGATGAGGTCGTTTCACAGGCTGCTGGTAAAAAACAAGTGTCCAGGGAGGGTGCTGTAGCACTGGCAGGAGAACTGCAATAGCATTAAGGGGAAGATTTGACTTATTGGTATTTTTGGTTACAGAATGAAACTATTTTTTGACAGACGTGCCAGAAAGATAAACCTTTGTCATCACTTTTTTAATCTACTTCAAAGTCCTTATTTAAAAGAATATTATTTGGTGGTGGGATAAATTAATCAATTCTCAATAGTGTAATTGCAACAAACTGATCTCTGTAGAAACCAGAGCACAGATTTCACTGTTTTTGTCCTAAGAAGCGTACTCATTCCCTCAAATACTGGCATTTTTCTTAAAGGCTAAACATCAGAATTAGCTATATTTTGTTCCTATCACTCATTGTTCCTTGGGCAAAAAATGAAAATAAGTTTAATAGTGAGATTTAATAGTGAACAGCAAAGGAAAATGAAGTGAAATATATTTTAGTATCATGCATGTCTTACGTGCCACGAGATCCCAGATGCCTTGGAGATGGAAATCTGCCAGGGACTTTTCCTCTTGCCCGTTTCTTGGAACAAGTCTCTGAAGAGCAACTTGCATCAGAGTGAGTAGCCACTAGAGGGCATGTGATGCTCAGTATTTTCTTGTCACTCTTCAGCATTTATAACTTCATACTCGATCTGTTTCATGGTAGGTAAGAAATTCATTCAAAAATTCTACTAATTCCGTCAAGTAGTGACTTGGAATAACTGCTTGCTGAAACAGTAATGCTTGTGGGATGCTTCTTGGAAGCATAATTAAGCTGGAAAGTGGAGTGAGAGATCTGTGAAATGCCTCTGGTTTTGTTTAACTGGTTATCACTAATTGTAAGGTTGAACCAATATTATAGTAGTATGGGGTAAACTATAATTGCTGAATTTACAGAGAGGGATGAAAATGGAAGAGGGGAAAATGTTATAATTGATAGTCTTCACAGAATGTCATAGAGGTTTTGCAAAGCTACTAAAGCTGAATAGTCAGTTTATTTTCTTGCTTTTTTGTTAGTATTATCATGGTAGTTTTGGGGACATTCATCTTCTAAGCTAATTTAGAGTTTTCCTAGTTTAAATGCACTAGTCAAGATTGCATGGCTCCCCTATAGATGCTACCCCACTTACTTTTTGAAAGACAATGGTGTTGTGCAAGCAGGGAATACTTAGTGAAATGCAAATTACTAAGAAGAAAATGAGGAAACAGAAACCCAGGCACTCCTTTCTTTCACATATCTAATACAAAATAGGATCAACATGTACGGGGCAGTGATGCATTTTATTCTAATTATACGGAGTCTGTAGATAATATGGATTGCGGTCCACAAGTACAAGTCTTGGGAATCCTGTTTTCCCTGTGATCTTGTTTGTGTGTTGCTTGGAAAATGCAGGAAGTGTTTTTGCTGCTCTCCCTTGACAAGAACACAAGCATTTCCTATTCTCAGCAAAGATAACTGGGAAGACAGGCTACCATGAAATGGTAGTCATATTCAAAGCACAAGATTTTAGCATTTGCAGAATCAACGCAACTGGAAAACACTGAAAAGAGGTTCTGCAGGTCCTCAGGCCTTCTCTAAACACGCAGTGCTCTGCAAAGACACAGCTTAGACCTTTGTGCATTGCTAGGACAGTTCTGTGCTCTCTGTTTGATGAGAAAGCTCCGTCTCAGTATGTTTGTCCTGTGGTGAGGTAGTGCTCCTAGCACAACTTCTGCGCCTTTGGACTAGCCAATTCATTTGTTGTGAGCTGCCACCATATCTAGCACCTTATAACCACTTAGATTTGACCTGGCCTTTCTTTTACAAATTCCTTGTCAACCAGAATCCAAAACTAGTAAAGAATTGACTAGGATTTATGCTGCACAGCTGCAGGAAGGTGGAAGGGGTAGGGTTATAATGGAATTTTCTTTGTAGTCCTTAGTATATTAGACATGTGCAGAGGACACAGCAGATTAACATATCTATAACATTTAAAAGATTTTCATTCTTTGTTTCCACTGTCTGTTTCCAATGTCTAATTCAGCAAACTATCAGATTCAAATTAAATGCCTTTTGACAGTTGATGAATGGCCTGATCTCTGTTTCATTGCATAGGATTATAAATCTGCAATATTTGGAGTTAGATAAATCCTCTTCTTAAACACCACAGGAACCTCTCTGGATGACTGACAGCCTTAAATAGGATTTGGATCAATAGGAGAGCCAAGGGATTTACAGCCAAACAGAGGGAACATACATTTTGTTCCCACTTTAAGCACTCATATACAAAGATTGATGTTTTGAGGCAGAGGTGAGATTGTCAAAAATAGTCACTCAGCATTCCATGTGATACAGTAATCTCAGTATCATCTGTCTCTCTGGCCATCTGGGGATGCACTGCCAGATTCTATAGCTATTTAACAGTCTGAATAATTTTAGGATGTGGCAAATAAATTGTGCTCCAATGCAGTGACTTGATTATAAGCCTTTTGTAATAAGCTGGAGTTTTTTTGCGCTTAGTCCTAATGGCGATCAATCTCTTATCATAGGATGTGATTACTACTTGTTGATGCACAGGGAGATAATTCATTTCATACCCTTTCTACTTAAGAAAAATGAACCTGCATATATCTTAAACAACTAGCCTAAAATATAAATTATCCCATTAATATCCTGCTGCTCATGCTATTCTTTTACATGGTAATTCATATAGAGAAGAGCAAACTATAAAAAGACATTTAATGTCAAGAAGGAATGGTATGCATAAGATAATTTCTAATATTTACAATAATGACGAGACAGGGAGGTCAGAGTCTGGCCTGCCCTGGGACTCAGGGCCGCGTAACGGCCCAGGTCAGTGAAGTGCCTGACCGGGAGGAGCGGCGCTGCCCTCGGGGTGTCTGCCCGCGCTGCGCCGCGGTGCCGGAGCGCAGCCCGCGCCCATTGCTGCGGCGCCCGTTGCGGCGGCCCTCATTGCTGCGGCCCTCGCTGCGACGCTCGTTGCTACGGTTCCTGTTGCTGCGGCCCTCGCTGCTGTGGCTGTCTCTGCGGCACCCGTTGCTGCAGCCCTCGTCGCTGCAGCACTGGTTGCTGCGGCCCTTGTTTCTGCGGCACCCGTTGCTGCAGCGCTGCTTGCTGCGGCGCTGCAGTCCCCGCCGGTCTGACGGAAAGAGAGCTCCACTTTCCTGCGTTCAGGGTTGTGCTTCTTGCACAAACCACCTCCAGGCTGCTGGAGCAGACCACTTGGTGACCTTGCTTGTTATGAGCTGCTGCCACACCTGTAACATTCTTTAATAACCATTTTTATTCCCTTAGCTTAACCGCAGAAGCGAGCACTTTCTTTCTGTTTTTGCAGATAGCAGCACACCTTCGCAGTGAACTCTGCCTCACTGTCTGCTCTTCCTGGCCCGTGTTTGTGAAGGGTGTGATCAGCAGCTCACTTTTCATCTGTCCACCTTGAGTAGTCTGCCCTCAATCTGTGGTAGTGCACCCCACATCTTTAAATAATGTGTAGGAGTCAAATTAACTTTTATGCAGTTTAAGCAAAAAGAACTGCTTTGATCTTACAAAGAGAATGAAACATTAATATCATTTATAAATGTCCATGTTCAACGCCAAAGTGGGCAGTTAAGTATGATGCTATCTCTGAAGAAGCTGTTATATTCTGTTATTAAAGCTCCATAGTTTACTGTCCTGTTCTGATGCCTTTTCTTGTCCTCACATTTCCCTCTAGATCACATTTCCCTCTAGAGTTTGTCTTCAGGTGTAAGAAATTCTTCCATTTTGTGTTTCAACTCAATTATCTTTTTTTTTTTTTTTTTTAATCTCACTATGTTCCACAGACAAGGGAAGCTGTTGTCTTGTTTGCTTGCATGGGCCAGCATGTCACTCAAGACAAAAGGTGCAGATTCTTTGTATTCTCTTTGGGAATGTATTCTTAAAATTACCAAATCTTTCTGATTTGAGGAAAGAGCTTATTTTGAAAATATTTAAAACCACAGTCTTCATAGCAGAAGAGTAAACGTGGGTTTCTGCTCCATATATTTGCTTAACCCACCTTGTAATACTTCCTTCATGGAGTTACAGGTGTCTGATGTTTAATTTCCTGCTGGTGATGGGCAGATTTTCCCTGTTCTGCCGGCAGTGTCCTGCAGTGGTGGAACTCTGAAAACCTTCAGTGCGTTAGTCATCGGATTGGGTGAAGTGATGGAAGTCTATCCTAGAAATTTTGGGTAGCCTACCACTTAGCTAGAACATGAAAAGCTTTTATAGGGCCTATTAACTTTTCCCCTGTTTATCCTCCATAGCAAATGAGTAAAAATAATAATAATAAAAAAGATCAGTGGTGGGAAAGTACTGCACAAACTCATGCACAATTCCTTTCAGTAGAAATAGAGGTAGAAGCTTTGGAATTTTCTTCTGTGTCAAGAATGCCTTTTTTTTTTCATAGCACCCTTCAAAGTTTTGTGCAACATTCTACATGTCCTGTCTAGAATGTAGAGAAGTTGCCTATAAATGTGCTAGCAAGTATAGCTAGCAGTAACAAGAAGATCCATGTGGATTAACAATTTAAGTATTTCTCCAGTTTCTTGGATTGCTTTTTGATGCCCATTCTGAGTTCTGTGCTACTGAAGCTATAATTTAAAAATAATCCAAGCAGTTTAAAGCTGTAGTCCCCAAATGGTGGCACTTGGGCCACTGGGGTTCTCAGGTGGTGCTGAGTTGTTTTGTAGAATGGTGGTGTCATTACGGTGCTTCCAGGTGCACACTTTTCCCGTTGTGGTTGGCAGCCTGTATTTGAGCAGCTGGAGCAAATCGGAGAGCCAAAATTATAGCAGGCCTGAAGGCAGCATCAGAGCAAAGGTCTTCCGACTTGCTCACACTAGGAAGTTTTTTGCATCTCCAGGTCATGAATCTTGTACATCGTCTTTCTGACTCTTGCTTATTTTACAGTGTTTATACTGTAGTTATTCTCATTTCATCTTTCTCCTTTAGAAGGGTATTCCTAAGCAGTACAAATGACACTCAATTTGATCCAAGAAAGTAAATACAGACAAATTCTGAAGGAGCTGTATTGATTTAGAATATATAACACAAGGAACATTTCTTTCTAGATTTATTTTATAATTTAATTTAGGCAAAGCAATTAATATTTGAACTTGGTATCAACAGCTGATAACGCTTAGTACTGTAATAAATTCCATTGTGGACTTTGCATTCTAACAGGAGGATATTGCACAGAAGCAACAATTGAATATAAAGCAGAAATGCAGGAGGGAAACCACCTAGATATGAGGCAGGTAATAGTCAATGCTTTTCCTAAGATAAGCAATGCATTCTAATTGAGTTTGCTTATATAATACAGATTTCTGTTTTCATATGTCCATTATTTTCTAGAAAGTTCCACATTCATATTAGCACTGTGCACCTGACCTCAGTCCAGATGTGAGGCATTCCATGGGAAGCGGAGCATTCAGGGGCTTTTTGAGTTATTCAGAGATTGTATTAGAAACTGCTCCATAAAAGGGGGTGAAAGAACTGTATGAAGTTACATTCAGATCTCACAAAACCTTAAAGTACTTTTTGAGTAAATTGCAAAACTTAGAAAAAAGGAAAAATGTAATGAATCCTTTCCCATCAAAATATTTTCCTTGCCATCATTCAAGGTTAAGGCGGGGTGAAGTATAACTTTATTTCTGTTTCAGCTCTTCATTTGTAGCTGATTTATAAATTTCATAATGACTTATACTTCAGGTTATTTCATAAGAAAATATATACTATCACTTCACTTCTACATATGCTGTAGCTGCTGAAGTGGGTGATATAGGAAGTGTTTGAAATGTTATCCTGTGGATGCTTTGTTTTTTGCGCTGCCAATTTTAAAATGCTGTGATAAATCGAATCAGACTCATGGCAGACTGAAATTAAGGAAGCAAAGCTCAGAGAAGCCTGCATATTTTCTTCACAAAATTGAGAGCAAAGGCTTTTGAATATCACCTTTACTGCAGGAAATAATCTATACCAGATATTCTACAGTAACTTGTACTAGGTTTGTATAGATACAAATAGCCCCACACATGCTTGAGGAAGGCTTTAGTGAAGCAGATCATCACTTAAGTAATTAAATGGTTCATACTTGTTCTATGTCTATATGTTAGTTCATTTTTTTTAACAGCATGGTTTCAGAAGGGGTGTTGGTGTGGGAAGCTGTATAGCTGATGATAGATTTGGATGTCCTACATCTTGTTTACAGAATCTAATCAGAACTGTTTTTCTCAGGTTAATCTAAAAGTCCTCTAGAATGTTCTAATTATACATTTTAAACATACCTGATTAGTTTTTTTTGAAAAAATGTCATATCTAGGATGATTATGCCAGCATGTCTAATTATGCAATTATCACCTCTACGTTAATTAAAACAGCATAAAGAAAGCAATTTTTTTAAAAAAATGCAGCCTGAAACACTTAGTAAAAACACAAAATTTTCCTCATTTTTTTTGAAAATACATTTTAAATCGGTGAATGCACTGTAGTTTATGTGTATTCAAGTATAAGCATTTAAAGTCCAATAAAATAACTTTTTGTGTAAAGGAACTCAAAATATATTACTGTGCTGCTAATTGTGAGTAAATGAAGAACTTTGCTGCTAGTTACCTCTTGGTTTTCAGCCAGTGATGTCTTCCATCTGTGTGGTATGAGGAGGTAGAGCTCTCCCGGTGCCCCGACGGAATGCCCAGAACATCAGGTATGAATCAGCATGGATGGCCTGTGGGTTATTAATCCTAATTAATTCTCTGATTACTGTTTTTTTTTCATAGAAATCAAAGACAGTTGATAGATCATCCAGAAAATTTCAGACTAGGTAAGTTATATGTATACAGTTTTTAAAAAGGAAAGGATAGAGGACTGAAATTGTTTTTATTCTGTGGCCTTGATTCAGGTGTGTGAAAATGGGCAGTAGAAGGAGAGCACAATTTCTAATTTTGAGGGGAGGAGGAAAAGGTGTATACATTAAGAGGGAAAACCTCCAAGGAGAGGTCACTCACTGTATTAGGAAAATGACAAACTTTTGTGCTTTTTTTTCACTTTTTTTTTCTATCTTGTGTGTTAAATCACAATCCTGGTTATGCAAGGGAGCATATGGAAGCTGTGTTTCCTATTTACGCAGTAGTTAACTACCAAGACCCACACACAGGCACATATATGTAATGTGTGTGTGAGTTTGAAAATGGGATATATTAGGAAATTGTAAACACAGGGGAGACAGGAAGATAGTAAGCAAATAGAACATAAAGAGCATATGGCTGTGGACCGATGAGGGAGCCCATGGTCTCACAGGGCGGTGTGTTGATGCTTACCAGGCATGTGTGTTCTCCCTGCCAAGAGGCGGTGAGGTCTGAAGGAGAAGACAAGAATTGGGAAAAGCTCGAGCTGTGTGTGTCTGTAAACTGTTCTGTTTGCTGACTGTAGCAAGGAGGGACCTTTGTAAATGAAAGCTCAGGTGGAACTGCCCTGATTGGAAGCCTGCAGGTGCTGCTCAAAAATAACACACCCAGATGGGCTCCAGTGGAAAAAGAACTTTCTAGAAGTACATGATTTCCCTTCAAAAGCAGCAGTCCCATAAACACTAATTTAGCTGTTAGGCAGGAATGGGTAAGTGTTCTAAGAAGAGGAGGACCTACCGTATCTACCTGCTTGAAAGTAAGAGGTTTGCTTGTCTCCTGCAGAGGCAGGAAGCTCTGTTCCAACACTACCCATCTGCTGTGGAGATGGGCAAGTTCTTGGTGCTTCTCCCACCTGTGGCAGTGTGAAGAGCGGTGTGATGCTCATGCAGCTCCAAACATCTGTTGTGTTTGGTCACACACAGCTCCAGCTGCAGATCGGACAAGTCCTCATCCGTCTCAGATCTTACCTGGCACACTGAGTAGTGAACTCATGCATTTATGTGATCATGCTGCATTAACCATATGCAGCATAATATTTCAACTCTTGTGGGAAAAATCTGGGCTAAATTTTACCTTATCTTAAAAGAAATAATCAGTGTTGAGTATTTTCTTGTCATCTTAAACAAGGGTAATTTATTGTGTCTGTAAAGATATTCAGAACATGTAGATTACTTTGCTTTAGAGAAACAGCTCTGAAGTACATGTTATCAGCCTATTTTTTTTTAATCTAACAAAACCAGTAGATACAACTCAGATTCTTTCTTTAATTTGACTTTGTCCCACAGCAGATACTTTATGTGTGGTGAGGTCAGGAAGTTCATAGCCCAGCAGACAGGTCTGTGTTGAAGGCCAGCATTCATGTTCAGTCACTGTGCGCTTTATTAATCAGAAGGAAAACATTTGCAAATATATTGTCTGATCTTAAAGCTAAAATAAGCAGGGGAGAAAAATGCATTGATGTAAATGCCCCCTGCATAAAATGTGACGCACACATCCCTTGGAAGCTAGATTGATCTCTTTCTGTAGAGTTATTTTGGCTGTATTTACATTCTTTTTTTTTTCATAATGACCACAAAGATGACTGCTGTTCTCACTGTTTCCCCAGAAGCAAACAATTTCATCAATAGTAATGATCAAAATAAAGCAAGAATTTGAGAAAGTGATGTACATTAAAGTTCCAGGTATTTAATCATAATAGCTTTTACACACTGGGAATTTCAGTAATTGCTTTCACTCAGCATAACGACTCTAATCTCAAGTTGTTTTACATGAAACTCAGTAAGAATCTTAGAAGATCTGTTTTTCCTTTTCTTAATGTTGTCACGGTTTCCTGCGCTCCAGTCACCCTGCATTTCCACTTGAGGTCATTAACACAGGCACTCACTTTGTCTTCATTATCATCTTCACTCATGAAGGTTAACAACAGGATGCACAAAGCTTTCCATGAGACGAGAGGACTCCAGTTTCTAGTCTTCAGACAGCACAGGCCTTTTTAATGGATTGGATTTTTATAAGTCTTAGTGACACATGCACAGATATAAATGTGTAAATTACAGGATTAAAGGTCCTGAGGAAATCTGAGGCTGTAGTGCAGCGGTCCAGGAAGAATAGAAGGCAGTCATGGTCGTTTGCAGTAATCCGCTTTGGACAAGTGCAGTTCAAGCATGTCCAACCCCAACTCTGGTGTCCCTTGTTCCCCCTCATTGGGCTTTCCAGCACAAATGAGCGGCTGTCACAGGCCTTGGGCTTGCTAACGAGCTCGCTAATAGTCCCTGTAGCTAAAGCCTAATTGGGATCACGCCATTGCCCCCCATTCTCCACGGTGCCCCCGCAGACACGTGCTGTAAGCCCCGCGGCAGCGCCGGCCGTGGCTGAGGGCGGCGCTGCGGCTGCCCTGTGCCTGAGGGCTGCGTTTGTGTCGCCTTTCCCTTCAGCGTCGCAGGGCCGGGCACCCACGCGCAGCCGCAGCAAGGGCGCCCTGTGCGACGCTGAGGAGCGGCCACAGGCCCCGAGCACCATGGCAGCCACAGGCCCTGCCCGTGGCGGCGGCGGCAGGCCCTGTGCAGGATGGTGGTGCAAGCCCCATGTGTGATGGCGGCCGCAGGCCCTGTGCATGATGGTGGTGCAGGCCCCGTGCCCCACGGCGGCTGCAGGCCCCATGTGTGATGGCGGCCGCAGGCCTCACGCATGATGGTGGCTGCAGGGCCTGCCCGTGGTGGCGGCCAGAGCTGTCAGCTTTTGTCCCCAATAAGATGCTGGGCATTGGTGCTAGAAATTGTTCCTTCTTTTCCCTCCTTCCCTGGACCTTGGTGTCAGGCTTACTGTTTTTTCACTGCTTGACAAAGTAGTAAGTTTTTTAAAGTCACTTTGTAAATTGCTGTTTAAGCTCTTCCCTTTTATTTGGCAGATTTTTGCATTTAACCTACCAAAGATTCTGAAAGTTCATCTTTTCCCTATTTGTACACAGCTTCAGGCTTTTGAAACGTGAATCTTCTCTTTTCTTGTCTTCCTTTATCTTGCTGTTTAATCACACTGTCTTGGGATCCTCTGCAATGAAACTTTATTGAAAGCTGTCATATACTGCCCTCGTATATCCAGCAGTTCAGAGGTGGCCTCTGAGATGGAATCTGTCTGGATGACTCTTGAGAAGCTCAAGAGCTCGAGGAACAGAGAACAGAGCAGAACACCCACCTGTTCCTGTTGGCCACCTGCAATTCCTGCTGTCCTCCTCGGGTACAAGGGATTATCTGGTGTGGAGTTAAAGCTGCAACTATCAACCTGAATGTTAAAAAACAGAGGTTACCAAGGGCTGTGCTCAAAACAACAATGCATTCACTCTGTAACAAATGCCTTAAACTGTGTTTGTAGAAAGAAATCTATTTTATTTTATAGTTTATGAAAAAGATCCATAAGCAGATCACATCAGGGACACTAGTGAGGTAGAAATAATTTAGAATAAAGCATTTTCATGATCACCAGCTGCGAGGTTTAAATTAAGAACAGTTAATAAGTTATGTCATAAAAATACAGCTTTTTTTACTTCTCTAATCTCCAAAGTTTAAATTTGCCCAGATATAGTTAATAATAATATAACCCCATTTGCCTCATTGAAGAATCAATTTATTTTAAATGCCCACTGGGCATTCTGATGTAGAAACATAATTCAGCCTGGATGGATTGTTAAATTCCCCCAGAATAAATTCACCCAGAACTAAAGACCATTGCTGCTGGTGATAGAATGGCTGTAGAACCCCAACATGCTGCCACTGGGTCATAATGTGCTATTTCTTTCATGGTAGTTAATGACAGAGAGTGATAAGCATCGCAGGAGCCTTCCTGCTACAAATATTTGAGCTAATTAAAATATTAAATCGCTTTGTCGCTTGCAAGGGAGATCTTGGTCTGTTCTGCAGTGATAGTGCTGCGAAGCTTGCGAATAGCTGCTCATCAGTTATTAGCCCACACTGTTTTTCCCAGGCTCCAAAAAGGGTACACACTGAAAATGCCATCACAAAATCTCAAGTAAATACAAACCTCCCTCCTGCCTGCCTTGGGAGTGCAAGCAAATTCCATTATGATTCTGTAATGATACGGGAAATTATTATGGAATGAGCTGAGCAGAATATTGATGCTGTAATGGAGAACACACACTTTTGCACACTATTTGGCATGTCCTTGGATACAAATAAAGGCCAAAACATACAAAAAGAGCAGCCAAAAAATAAAATTCAAACAGAATTTTCCATGAACTGTTTTCAAAAGCCACCAACAAATTTTTAACAAGGATACGACTATTTCATTAGGAAGTAGAGTGACTAAGCAAACAAAATGCTATTAGAAATGAAGCTATCTAAACTGACTATCCATAGAGTATAAGGCTCAGTAAGTAAGAGACATTGTCAACTCATCAAAAGAACCTAAAACTCCTTTACTAGTTAATTGAACATATGTAAAATGAGTGCATTTTTCTAGGCTCCTGCATGATTGCGTTCCATGAATGCAACAACAGAATTGTGCATGCAAACAAAATCAAAAATTAATAACAGAAAACTTGACATGTCAACTGGAGACTTATTTCTAGAAAATAAATAAATAAAAAAAAAGAATAAAAATCACCTTGTAAGCAACATGTACAGCCCTCAAAGTTCCAGTGTCCTGGGAATGCTTCGGATCTTCTTAAAAATGAATGCTGTGTGCCCTCCTGGGTAGCTCTGAAACAGAGGCTGTTGCAGTGCAGTGTTTCCGATGGCCTGTTCCTGGCTGCTCCACGCTGTATCCCGGCACGGTCAGCACGTTCGGGTTCCTGATGTGTCGCTCTGGGCCGGCGCGTGGGGCCGCCAGCGCCTGCCCATGGCCGCGCTCTGCACGGGCTGCAGCGCGGCCGCTCTCCAGGCAGCAGGACCCGCGCGGCTGCAGCACCTGCTCTTTGGCCCCTGCTGCAGCCCATGCGGTTTGAAAACGTACGTAAAGGGAATTAACCAGCAAACATACCATACAGATCAGTTTAATCCATATAGCACCAGGGCATAACAACGTGTAAAATACATAAATAAAGAAGTCCAATAAAAAAAAAGAAAATAACGAAATATATATGCTACAGTACAGAAGTTCCAGGTTGTGGGGCTGTCCCAGATCTCACTGCTTTTGGTCTTTATGAACAGCCTCAGGTGAAAAGCAAGACTCATTCCATGACACATCCATTCTGTGGTTCTGTGATACAACTGTTTGTTACTTTCAAACCGCCTGCTTCTCCTTTCTTGGTTCTTTTTTGTGTTGGTGTTTGTTTTTGAGAGCTATTAGCAAATTCAGAAAAGAAAATAATGATTAAACATTATGGCCATTTCAGAGAAACAGTATGCCATTTTGTTACGTGAATTTAATTTAATTTTCCTGGGACAATGAAGTGTATGTGGTAAGAGCTGAGGAGCTCCCATCTTCAGTAGGCAAGAGGCGTCAGACCAGCGTGGATCTACATTCATCTGCGCAGATACCAGCCCGCAGCTGACGCCGAAGGCAGCCCGAACTGCCATGCACTGTCAGCACAGAAATTGTTCTCACAAGAACGTCAGGGCAGTAAATGGAAATTATATTCTGTGTTAGAAGGAAAAATGAAGTCTTTTTGCAAAGGCACCATCTGCAGGACACCGGGGCACTCTGCCCTCGGAACACACCTGTGGTCACACTGCCACCCATGGGAAGCGCACGGCTGTGGACAAAGCTGCCACCTCATTCCCCACGTCTGGGGCTGTTTGCCCTTCGTTTCTGTTCCCTTCTACAGTGGGGGCAGCAGCGGCCCAACCGAGGGAGGAAAAGGCCTCGGCCAGCTGGTGAAACGGGGCAGCAGCTCCGCTCACCGGCCGCGTTTCACTGATGCGCCACGATGGGGAGCGACATTTACGGTTATAGCAGTACAAAGGGAACAGACCCTAAAACAAGAGGAAAGCATACAGCTTTGTTACTTAAAATCAAGAATTTGGACTGTACACAGATCTGAGCAAGACATTCTTCAGTCGAAATGGAGATGAATTTCTATGAAAGCAAGATGCTCTTGGCTTTCCCTGCAGGGCAGCAAGGAGCCGGAGCAATGGTGAGAAGGCAGCAGAGCAGTGCTGTGAAGTACTTCGGATTGCCCATATCAGAAACAAAAAAAGGGAAAACGGGGGGAAAAAAGTGCATAAATTCACACTTTGGTATGCCAGCCTGCACAAACTGTAGAAAGCTGGGGAAATGGCCCAAATGGTTTTGACAGACTTAGGCTGCTTAACTCATGCAATTTAACTTCACATTCATTTCATTTGTTTCTGAATATCACACATTGAGAGTGGAAAAAAAAAAAAAAAACAAACCAGGGAACAGTTTTCTATGGATGAGACTTCCATATTTATTGTTCTTCCATGTGCATAGAAAATGGCAGTGAAGTTTCTTATGAAAGAGGCAGGGAATGGGAAATGTGTAGATATACTGGATTGGACTTTGTGCTTTAGAATTACACTATTAATTTTAAAAAGTGTTTTTTTTTAATTTATAACACTTCCTTGGATTTTATTTTTGTATGATGTTTCATGTGTTTTAAAATGACACACTGCATTACAAATGATGGCACTTTTAACCAATGTGGCATTTCCATATTTACACCAACAAAATAAATTTACAAGACGTAATAGCATACAATCTTGACATTTAGTAATAGCAATAAAACCAGGGCATCCATTTTATTTTTTTCTGTACAAACTATCAGAACAAGACTTTTATTCACATTAAAAAAATCAGCTTTAATTTGCTCTGACCTACACACTTTCAAAATTCATTTTACTCAGTTCTCAAACCTTTCATCACATCGCCCACACCCTCACCAGACTACAGGAGCTACAAGTAATTAATGCCTAACATCTAAACAGAGCAAAACCCTCATCCCTTCCAGTTTTTCTTACACCTTCCTCGGAATTCCTTATTTAAAAAAAAAATACTCCTTTGTTCCTTCTTTTACTTCACTTTCACATTTCATCACCAAAACAGCAAATGAGGCCATTCCACTTCTTCTCAAGCAAGATGAGAAATAAACCTTTTTTATTATTATTATTCTTTAATGCTACACCCAGGAGTCAGGTGAACCTGGGTACTGTTCTGCTCTATAAGAAGATCGTCTGGTGGAGTAAAAGTCTACGTAATTTGTGGTTGATTTCAGTCCATATTGTGTTGTGTAATCTGAAGCAGCAGGAAAGTGAACTCGGTCATCGAAATACGGGTCTTCGTAGCTATGTGGGGATTGCAAATATAACCTGTATGCATCATAGTTTTTCCTGTTGGTATCCTCCTGACTGTAGTACAATTGCTGATGCTGTTGCAAAAAGGTGGGGAAAATAATTATTAAAAATAATTAGCAGAAAAAAGACTTGTTTCTCAAACTTACCTTTTGTGGAACTGTGGTGTATAACGCGTGCAAACGCAGCCGCACCGGCCACGTCAGGAGCAGAGGCATCATCCTCTGTGAAACGTACCCCGTGTTCAAATACGAAACACCCCTCAGCCCCCTGCATGACCCCTGCAGCGTTCACTGGGAGCTGTCTACAAGCAGTGCTTTTAAGGCATACATAGTATGGAATCTACTTCACCAGACTGGTTTTAGATATAGCCCTAACACGAATACACTAAAATAGTCACTAGAACTCCCCTGCGTGTGCAGGGGGTTGGACTGGATGGCCTCTGGATGTCCCTTCCAACCTTGGGTATTCTATAACTCTATGATTCTATGAAGAAAACACACTCAATAGACTAGCAGTTGCTAATGTCCTTCTAAGAACAGTAACCCTCAGTAACATTAACTGTTACAGATAAATGCTGTAATAAGCTCTGATATTACAACATCAACTAAATTCCACTGAAATAGCACATGCTGAATCTTGTATCAGTATCAACCAAAAATAAAAATAAAATTTCAAAGTCACCTGTAGCCGTCTGTTTTGTTCTCTTGCTGGTGAGGAATAGGAACTGATGTAAATTGGTGAAGCTTTGCTGGAACCTGTGAGAAAATGTTTATGGCATCAACTTTATTGTTTTTCACTGCTCTTTTTGCCTTTACCCGTTGAAGTTGCAGCGCCCGAGCAGGCAGGTGCCCCAGCAGCACAGCCTGGCGGCGCAGGCGGCAGCGTGGGCCCCCGGCCGTGCCCTGGGTGCTGCCGGCAGCGCGGCCGCCCCTGCCGCCGCGG
>JAUBOD010000067.1:230796-269100 GCA_032353885.1 Nothura maculosa
GCCGGGGCCGCCGCAGCCCCGCAGGGACCCTCACCCCGTCCTGCAACGTCACAGGAAGAACCAGCCCATGAAACCTCTCAAACGCGTCGGGGAGCCAAAAACGGCGTCCTAACAGCTAAACCCATGGAAGCCTTTGCCATTATGTTCAGTCATATTTATCTGCCTTACACAGCTTCTCATGCGATCTTGCTTTCCAAGTTAATGCAGTTTTTTAGAAGTGTAACATAAAATGCACAAAACCAAAACATACATAAAAGTTGCTTTATAAACAAGGTATCGCACACCTTTCCTTAAAAGTACTAGTGTTTTAACATAGCACTCATGGCTGTAAGGGCTGTTTGATTCCCTTGCAGTCATATATCACCGTTATATAATCAGTAGCATGAACTTGGTATTTAAATACACCAAGAAAATTCAGTCCCTCAGCAACAGTTAAAACTGAAGCTGGGAGGGGGTTTTTGAAGGCATTGCTGCAACAAACAATTTGCTTCTCCTTGTTCTCTGTCATCTCATGACTTAGGTCAAATGTAATGGAGGAAAGGTGAAAACAAGCATGAAGTCCTGGTACTTTCTTTTGTCGTGTTTATGAGTACCAGGATCATAGAATGACTTTCTGTAACAGTGTTAAATACGATTACATTTTCCAAATACCTCTTATCTCCTAATATGCAAACAAATCTCTTCCTATTCTGGTAATGTGTGCAATTTTAAAGAAAATAACACAATGAAGACAAATGAATACTCTGCTCTGTTCCAGGTGCAGTGAATATGAATAAAAATGGAAAACATTAGGCAACAGTAACAAGCCTGCCAATGCAATTCAACTCTTTTGTTAGCTTAGACAAACCCTGCTTAACACAAGAGGAAAAAAATAATTTCTAGAAAGTTTGCTTCAGCTGTTAATCAATGATACCATTTCCTCTTAGCCCTGCTCCTCACATCGCATCCCACATTAAGCAACAGTAACAAGCTGCTAATGCAACTGTCCATATTGTGACTGCATTAACTCCACGTCTGAGAAATATGTAGATATTCCAAATTGGTATCTTACCAGTATATATGTCTTTATGTGTAATGACGTCACCTTGGTTACTGTAGTACTGCATAGAAGGTTGTGTTCTATCATATTCCGAGCGGGGCTCTCTAATTCCTAATAAAGCTGGCGAGGAGGATGTGCTGCCAACTGAGGAAAGAAGAAAGATAATCTGTATAGGCAATAAAAACCTTAAAACTCTCAAACCTAACCTCTTTTTCCTCTCCGCTCCCCTCTGTCTCCAAACATTAGCAAATGATAGAGATGGCCGCACTCATGTAATGCACAAAACCAGCATATACTTCTACCAAGACAAAGAACCTCAGACACCAAAGCCAGCAAACAAGAAACCATCAAATTATCATTTCATATTTTTATGGCAAGTCACGTCCACAACTTATAGCTGGGACCTTACCCATTTCGGTTTATACATGACATCCTGAGAACCTTATTTAGCATTCCAACAAAAACGTAAATGCTCCCTGTGTGTAATTAGAATGCAATACTCCTGCTGGCATTTGTGATGTCAGGCAGGTGTCCTTAAACACAGTTTGAAGACGTGTCGCGACGTGGCTGCGCGGAGCCGCGCGCTCGGCTGCTGTGTGTGGTTTGCAAGGGAGCCCTGGGGATGGGTGCTCTGGGGGCCGCTGGCCCCCGTACGATCACCGCAGTGCACTCCTTAGGTTTTATCCTTGCTGTGAACATATAAACCCGTTTTAATTGTAAGAAGTTTATTTCTGTAAATTTTCACCAAGAACTCAACTGTTTCATTAGCTTCGACAAACTGCTTCAGTTGTTAAGCAATGATATGTCTTCTATGAGCGCTGCTCCTTCCGTCACGTGCCCCAGTTGTTCCTCTGGGCAGCTGGCACTGACGCCACGTAGTGCCTGGCACAGAGCAGCACTCCAGCCCCGAGCCCTTTCCTGTGCCGCTCGTCGGCGCCGTGTGGAGCGGCCGCCGTGCCCGGGACACACCCCTCGCCCCAACCTGCCCAGCTTGCCCTTGACCAGCTTAGGCCTCTGCGCGCTCTGCAACAGAAAAGCAGGCTCTGGATCCTCATAGGATTCCTTATTAAGTGCTCTTTAAAGTAGTCTCTGGATATTAAGTTAGAACTTATTTTACTTCCTGTTTGTAGTCCCCAGAACTGAAGCGTATCCTGGGAGAGCTCGGAGAGAGGAGCCTGCAGCAGCCGCCGACAGTCCCATCCACGCGGGCAGGGCCCCGTCAGCGCCCTCAGCCCAATCGCTGTTCGCTTCAACGCTGGTGCTTATTTTGGAGAGATTTTTTTAGGTCTGCCTCTACATACATAACTCAAGCGGTCCAAGACTTCAGGGTGCAGGGGTGATGCCCATGTGCACAGTTTGGCACTGGGTGTAAAAGTAAAAGCTATTTCCAGTACCACATTCTGTGAGAATGACAAAGGTTTTTGGTAAGGGAAATCTCTGAGAATCGCAAGCACTGAGGATGGAACTAAGAGCAGCATAATGAGCTCGTGCAGAACAGGTAAAAACCAGGTGCAGAACAGAAAAGCCAGCTTGTGTGTTTGACTTATTGGCCTATTTTGGCATCACGTTACTAGACTGCAAAGTCTGTGGCTGCCTGTGCACACACCTGCTGTGAGGCCACCGCGCGCAGCACAGGCTGCCCGGCGGGAGGCGGCTTGTCACCAAGGCCTGGCCTCCACACCAAGGCCTGGCCTCCACACTGCACACCAGGCCTGGCCTCCACACTGCACACCAGGCCTGGCCTCCACACTGCACACCAGGCCTGGCCTCCACACTCGGCGTCCGGAGCATCTTGCTGCTGAAGACTCATCTCCCTGCCCCCAAGGGTGGGCTGCCCCTCGCCCCTAGACAAGGACAGCAGGGCTCTGCACACACAGCAGCTGCCTTTGCCTCACGTGAAGCAGATTCACACATTCCAAGGCTATCTGCATTTTGATTTGCACTGACTAAATGAGGAGACAGGCCTCAAATTGCTTCTTATCCAAAATAAATGCTGATGTTGAGACATCCACGAATCCAGTGGGATTTGAAGCCCGCCAGCAGTATCAGTGAAGGTAACGCATTGTACATTAAACACGGTCTTGTTCATATATTTAAATCCAGTGCGGAGAGAGCAGGTTTTAGGCAGAGGAGTGACTAAACACAGAGGAACAGAGTCCAAAAAGAGCCATGTCAGGGACCTCAAGGGAAGGAGTTCTTAGGTAAAACTCTGTAGTCTTTGACTGACCTGACTGTATGACAGGGGACATCTGTTGGTTCGTTGTCGATAAAGAAGGATGTGATTTGAATCTCTCTCGCTCTAGTGTGGACACTGGTGTAATGAAATGACTCTGATTCCATCCATCCTATGGAACGATGTGAAGAAAGAACACAAAAATAAATCATTAAAGTAAATTAAAGGTATTTGCAACTGTTTTCACGAGGATGATAATTTTGTAATTTACCTTCTTATAAATGCTACGGAGGTCTCGGTATTGCCACAATGTATTCAGTACCTGGGCAGCTGCCTTGACCACTTTCAGTGAAGACCTAAGGATGCAAAGAATATTACAGGATTGCAAAGTATTCACCTCACTTAAAAAGGGAGCATTTTATCCAAATTCATCTTTTTCATGTAAGTGTCCCCTCACTTGAGGCTCCACTCTCAGCTGTGGGTGTCCCTGCACGGACCCAGCACAGGTCTGCATGGAGCAGGAGCTCTGCACAGACCTGGAGCAGCTCTGCATGGATCTGATGCGGCTCTGCCCGGATCCAGAGCTCTGCACAGACCTGGAGCAGCGCCATGTGCCAGGCTGTGCAGCATGGGCACGGTGACGCTGCGAGCGCCACATCTTCCCATCAGCGCTTCTTCAGCAAATCTGCTCCAGAAAATCCCTCCGGAGAGAGAAATGTCCACAGCCTACCTCCTGGACATGCCTGGGCTCTCCAGGAGTGGTTGTGATAGAGCTCTGCAAAGGTGCTCAGCTACCCTGACTTTGAAATGCTCCAAGCATTTTATTAACGATCCACTGCAGGTTTGGTAGCTAGTGACCAACAGAGGGGGACTGCAAAAACATACTCTTTTTTCCACCCAAAAAGACATTTCCCACACTCCTAAAACCTCTGAAACGGAACAGACAACCCCCTTCGTGCTGATGAGGCTTGCTGCCTACTTGCCTGTCACCTCTTCCCTTGGTTATGTTCACCAGCTTTTCTATCCCGCCGGTGTCGGCGAGGGCTTTGGCGTTTTCCATGTTCTTGCTCGTGACCTCGTGCAGGGCGCAGCAGATTGCAGCGACGGTCTCGTCAGACAGCACGCTGGGCCCGTTGCCTCCGGGAAGTCGGTTCACCAGATCCCGCATGGCATATTTACCTTTAGCAACACAGAAAAATACAGCTTGGTATTTAAGGTGTGCAGTTCTAGTACGCATCACAAAGTTGTATCCGAAAGCAGTAACAGGGAACACAGGAACGCTCCCAAGAAGTCCTATTTTACACAGAGGCAAACAACATTAGACATCCATTTTTCAAATAAATTCCTTTTCTTCTCTTTTAAAAAAAAGAGTGAGAAATTAATTGTGTGCGTGTATTACAGCAGGATCATTTGGAAATGAAAATTATTTGGAGGAAGAACATTACATTATTTCTAATGATTGAAAGGGTGAAGCATATTCCTGGGTTAACGTGGAAAGGTTAAAGAAATCCTTACAGTAGTCTGGAGGTTTCTAATTCAGTCATTCTGCTCACCTTGTTTGTCACCCACAAGAGATCAGATCTCATTTCTGTCAAATTTCAATTACTGACTGATGCACAGGAATAATCATAATGCAAACAGAGGAAATTAACTGAAATTAAGGTAAATATTTTTATTATGTTTAGGCTGTGTTGATAATGGTGTGATTATTAATTAATTTTGTGAGGACATGTATTTTATGTAACAGTGAATAACGAATAAGCCTCACAAAAAGCCGTTAACTATCTGTTTGCATTAGGTGCCCGAGGAAATCTTCTGCAAACAAAAGGACCTTTTTTATTCCTCCTGGAAAATGGCCACTCGTACTGTTACTGTGAATACCGTGGGGTGTCACTGCCTCTCTTTGAGCAAGATCATCAACAGATTTTTGCACATACCAATTTTTATTGTTACTCATATTATAGAATTTTATATATATATTATATTATAGAGTCCCTGCCCTCTACTCTGAAATAACTTCATTTTCTTCCAAGTTCAGACCACCTAGCCCCATTATCCCGGCTCGCACCAACTGTGGTGAAGTCACCCCAGCCTGCTTACTGGCACAGGGGAGCTCAGGATTCTGTCCTCAACTCCAAACCTTTTGTGCATAGGGGGTTTGCAGGGGATCGACAAAGCAAAACCCTCTTGGCACCTCCCCACCTCCCAGCTCCTGCCAGGAAAGGAAGAGACGTCCTGAAAAGAAAGCATCACTTGGGGTTACCTGTGTGCTCGGGGGTCGCTGACAACTCCTGCAGGCACCGCACACGCTCAGCGCTCAAGTATGCTCTGAGAAGCCTCAGGAAGCAATCAACTCTATACTTGTGTTCCTGAGAGCTATATTCTTATCTGCACAATCTGTTTTACATGTTTATCACAGGAGTTTGAAACAGAACATGCTTTAACAAAATCAAACTTCCCTATACCATGACACAAGTTAGTAAGATTCACTCAGGCCGCATCGGGCTTGGCTGAGGTTGGGGCATGTTGAACACTGGCTGTAAAAGAGCGGGAGATTCCTGAGCAAGGAAGGACAAATATTTCTTTTTTTGAAACATATTAGACAATAATATTAAAATACATGAAAGGAAAACATTTTTTTTTCTCTAGCAAGCAGCACTGTTGATTATTCTCTGCTGGTAATTCAACGATTCAGTAAAAACATGCATATACTGTATAAACTGCCCTATGCTGTTCTTTCCTAGGAAGGGTTTCTTCCCTCTCTCGCTACCTCGCACAGTTAAATAAAACACTTACTGGCGCACAGCAGAGCTGTCATATCCCCTTACAGCAAGCAAGGAACCTGGAAGCCCTCTAGGCAGGTTACCATTTTGCTCCAAGGAAGCAGAGTTGCGTTTTCTATCATATTTTGTATCAATGGTTTCCTGTCTGGTTGAGTTTAGCTGAGGTGGCTTCATTCTGCTGTAAAGAGATTGCTATGCAAGATGGCTCAAGGCAAACCAAAAGACAACATTACTCTGAAAAGCTACTCCTGTCAAAAAGATTAATTTTTGTGACACAAGGGACATGGAATAGTAAAATCATTTATGCTGTTTCTCTTGGTAGACTCTCATCCTGGTGTTTGTTCAGTATAAGGCCTGACGTGTCAGTAATGCTGCTTGCTGCAGCACAGCTCTCTACTTACCAATAAGCTCCTTGTTACGAACATCTAGTGCCATGTTCCTTAGGGCAGTTGCCACCGAAGAAACAACTCTATCGTTATCCATTCTCAGCAGCTCCACGAGGATTGGCAGTCCCTTTTCCTTCCTCACAGCAGCTCGAATGTATGCTGCAAACTGCAATAAAGCTACGGTCACTCGCAGACCTGCTACAACGGCCCAGCTCATACCATCTCCCACAAGATCACAATTCTTACACATTTTAGGGAGGGCATTTTCCAAAGAAAGGACACTAAGTTAAACACATATCTTTTCTATTATCATGGAAGGTTGGTTCTTTCCTGTTCCTTTTTTTTTTTTTTTAAGCGAGCTAATAGGTTAAAGTCTTAATAAATGCCGTAACATTGCATATTATATATTTGTATTTGGACTGATCTTACTTCAGCAGCACCTTCCCATCTAAACTGACGGGGATTTTTTTTAACGTGCACTGCAAGAAAGATTTCACCAACGCCAAGGCCAGTTTCCACACTGCCGCCTTGCCTATCTTCTTTGCTTTTGCCTTGCACCAAGGAAGCCCCATTTTTGCAATGTGTGAGTAGTAGTGACACATGCTGGAGAGAAAGGAGTTTATGCAGAAGAGAAAATTACTACGTTTCCTCCTGAACCCATCCCCAGTATCCGTTTAAAAGCAACCAGGTAAAGTGACAAGCACAGGAGGGGTGACGGGAAGCGAGACGCCCCGCGCCGAGGAGGAGCTTTTGCAGCTCTACCTTCCAGTTGCCTGCAGAGAGATTCTGCAGGGATCCCGCGGAGCCCTCCAGAGTCGCTGGGTTGGAGCTCTCTGCCAGCAGCGTCAGGTAGGGTTTTACCACGGATGGGTGCCACAGCATTTCCACCCCTTTAGGAGACTTGGAAAATCCTGGTATAGGGCCAACTCCATCCCACTGTGAAATGAACACACACTTGTGAGTACAGAAACCTTCTATTTTTGTTTTGTTTTTGTCCAAGCCGTAGGCTTTTGTTTTGGCTAAACTACAGCTGATATAGCTGCACAGAAAAAAGAAAAATCAAACCTGATCCTCCTGTGAAGCTTTTTTTTTCTTCTTCTTCTTTTTCCCCCAGCAACTGGGCTCTGAGTCTTTGCTGGGTGACTCCTTTCCCAACAAGTCATCCAGCTCGCTGATGCCCAGCAGACGCGCCTGCGGCACCTCCAGCTCCAAGCGGTAGGAGAGGTTTCTCAGGGTACACACGCAGTTTTCCACTGTCTGGAACCAAAGAAATAGGATGTTTGGAATTAGCTGCTTTGTCACATAGTGATACTGCCAACCAAACAAATTAAGCAGAGAGGAAATTCATGGTATTCGAGGTACAAGCACCAATTCCTAATTCTGGGCCTTGGGCATTACTACTTTGTCTTCTTTAGGAAAATGGAAATGTTTCTGCTGATAACTCCAGATAGGTAAATATTGCTAAACATCATCTCTGCTGTAGTGAATATTTCTGGTATTTAGAATATAAAAATAGCATGAGTGCTTTTCATTATTATTTTATCAAGGAATTAATACTTCAACACTGCCAAAATGTTGTGCACAGAACCAGTTAATTTGAATTGTGCAACACAGTTTGATTGCACAAGAGTAACTTCAGGCCAGGAGAGACAGCCAGTCAAGCTAAGCACACGGCAGCCCTAAATTACACTATGCAATCCCCAAAAGATCTTATCGGACGGAGCTTGGTGCGAGAAATCACGTAGAGCATGCACGGACCTTGCTGTCATAATCTGACGCGCTCACACACGTATGGATCACATAGAGCAGCGAATCGACCAGCCCTTCGCAGGCCCTCATTTGCTTCCGGGCTTCTTCACCTGCAGAGCTCAGGTTCCTGGAGGATCAAAAGGAGTGGGAATGGGAATGTAAAGGACTGCACAGTGCGCTCAGCGGCACACATACGTACCAGGTGCCTGCACAAGTCTCTTACACACCTGTTTGACTTGAGCAGTTAGAAGCAAACGCACTTGGAGCAACAACCGCCTCCCACCCGCCACACTTCACAGAAGAAACTCTAATTTCCACTAACTTTGAGCCAGAAGTGTCCCACTGACAAAGCCAACCGTGAGCACAAAGCTCTCCTCGCTGCCTTTCGCACGGGAAGCTCTCAGCAGGCCTGACAGCACTCTCGGGTCTGCACAAGACGGCCCCGAGCTTGTCCGTACTACAGACACCCTTTGTGGCCTCCTGTACCACCCAGGACAGTTCAGTGATGTGCTCGGCGGTCCCTAATGCTGGCAAGAGTGCCACACAGAGGGACACACGGATAAATGAAGGCAGTTGGGGGGCAGGAAAAGGCTGCAGCGTGTGGAAGAACAAGGGGAGGCAGCGGGGACAGGATGCACGAGGCCTGCAGAGCTCCTGCCTGCACCCAAGCCCAGGTGAGAACCAGCCCCGCGAGCAGAACAGAGGAGCCACTTAGGAAAACGCTCTGGTGTTTAGAAGGGTCACCAGCTGTTCCACGTATCTAAGCACAGTGGACACACTCTGCCGTTTAATGGACCACGATTCAAAATCTAGTGAATTAAAATGATAAGCAAACCTACAAATAAACAGAAATTGTTCAAAAACTGTTCAGTGTCCTTGAATCTTCTTTTCTGAATTTTTTAATTTTGCATTTTATTATTTTGAAGAATACTTTTTTATATGTTTTTGCTGTTTGTTAAATTCATGAAAGAAATAGTTAAACATTTCACTGCTGATATACATACATATACATACATAGCTTTTAAAGATCTATACAGCAATAAAGCATCAACAAATGCTCAGGTCTTTGTCCAAGCCATTTTCATGATCCTGTGGTATTCTGTGGTCATACAAACCACAGTAATTAATGCCATAATAGTTAACACTTTCCACTATGTAACTTGGTATTTCTAGCTTTCTTTTAATATAGCAAAACTTGCCTGTGTGGAAGAACTAACTGCTACAGGCCGTAACAGCGATTTTGTTTTAAAGTTGTCCCATAAGAAGCAGCTGCTGAACAACCCGGTTCCCCTGCAAATCGAAGCGTCCGTGGCAGCCCGTTACCTGAGGCAGCCGGTGGTGTTGCGCAGAACCAGCGACGTCTGGAACTTCATTTTATGGTCGTCGTCGAAGGAGGAGCTGTTCCAGCCGGAGTGGGGCACGATGACGGTGCTGGTCAGCGTGGACAGCGCATCCCTGATGATGGTCATCTTCACGGCGTCGCAGGAGGACAGGTTCCAAAGGACGCCTGCGGAAGGAGGGAGCGTCGCGGCAGTGCCACCAGCACCCTGGCTACCCGCGTCCAGCCAGGAAACGCAGCCCCTGAGGCTGCCAGCACAGCCCTTTACACACCACAGCACGGATCAACGCGCGGCCAGCAGAGCTGCCATCGGAAGATTCCCTTTACATACTTGAAATCCTATTTTGTAAACTCCAGGTTGCAGTTAATCCAGCAGCTGTCAGCTGGGCTGCCTGGTTGGGCCCCAAACCCTTCAATGAAAGAGGTGCAATGTGCAGTTATAAAGAGAACAAACACAGCAGCAGATGAGCAGCTGCTTCCTGCCACACTGAGAAGGGAAGCCTGCATATTAGCGAGTAAATAAGCTCCTCTCTTCCTCAAGGAAAACTGTCCAACAGAAACACGCGCTGGTCGACAGGGGAATTTCCTTCCTCCCTTGCTTGAACAGCAGCTCAATCTGCTCCTGGACAGCATGGGGAAGCCACAGGAGACCAAACGGATATTCCCTACAAGTGCTCGTCTCAGTTTGCACAACACCCTTCCATGCTCCTGAAACCTCGGCTACTCATCCCTAACGTCTATGCTCTTTTTAGATATCTAAAGACAGGAGGCTCATGCTGACAACCTTGGAGTGAGATCTTGGGTTTCTGCCCGGCGCTGCAGTGCTCCAATGCATGGACTGACGCAGGTCCTGCTGCAGAGCACACGTGCAAAGTGCTGAACACCCCACAGAAATGGCTGCGCGATACGGCAGCCCCAAGCCCCACGGCCCTCCCTGCCCGACCGTGTCCTGGGCACGCAGCCCGTCTTGGTACAAACGTTTGCACGTTTCCAAGCCTGCCTGCGCCCTCAATACTCCTCATCTGTCCAGATGATCATACTCATCCTGGTCTTCCCAGAGTTCCTGTTCCTAGCACATGCGGATGGAAACCTGTGGCTAATCCCGAGTTGCTCTCCTGGTTGTCAAACTGCAGCTCCCGGAGTTCAGCCTCCAGGAAAGGAGAGCGGGACGGAGGCTCCCGGAGGCCGCCGCTCCCATCGGGCAGAGGCAGCTTCATCCCCTGGCACCTGCTCTGCTGGAGCGGTGATTCCCGCGTCCCGCTCCATGTCTGGGAGGAACCGTCCCCATGGGCTCGGCAGCTCTCCCGTCCTTAGACAGCTCAGCCATTGCTCCATTTTCTGTGCATGCTCGCAGGTGACTTTTGCTCAATCTTTTTTCCAAAATTTCTTCTTGTGCCCATATCTGGTTACCTTTTTGAACACCTATTTTGCAGAATATTTCTTCTGTGAAAACTGCACATTTCATTCCAATGCTTCAACATATTGCAAGGTACTGAATTAATTTATAAAAGCAGACCATGTCCTTCACAGTCCCACAGTCCTGAAGAACTACAGATGAAAAATCTACTGCAGAGGATACTTCACACATCAAAATGTGAGTGATAAAAGAAGCTAATTTTAAATACTATCATACAGATACTTTGAGAGGCATAGAAAGAAAGTCTTTATGACCTTTCTACCCAGTTCCTGTAAAAGAAGACTTCCAGCAAGATGGGCCACTGACAGATAAACCAGGAAAAGGGGAAAAGAAGTCTCTAGGGCGAGCTGGAAGAGCACTACGAAAAATTGGAGAGATCTTCATAATTTGCTTAGGGCTTCCAAGTTTGACCTGCATCACATCTGCACGCTCAAAACAAGCTAAGATTTACTTATCTCTTTAGGTTTAAGAGCTTGATTACATACAACTACTTCAATACATATGCAATTTCATACCATAAGAATCTCCTGCAACTGTATGCTTTCCCTAAAGAGAAATCCTTCATGGAAACTTAACGGTGAGAAATCCAAACGCTTCTTTGGCCAATGGCATCCCAATTCTGAGACCCAAATTCATGCCGTTTGTGACTCATTCTAAAATTAATCTCGACTAAACTCTCCTCCTCATTTGTTGGTAAAGCAAGTTACATAAGAGAATAAATTCTGCATCAAGTCTCGGAGTGCTATTAGATATTAAATCGTGTTGTTATGTAACGTGGGAGCGAAGAGCTTACCCGATCTGCTGAGCTCACCCCGAGCCGTCCCCGTCCGCCTCCCGCGGCCGCCCGCCTGGGCACGAAGGCGGCTGCGGCTTGGGGAGCTGCCTTCCAAATGGGAAACGGGCCAAGGAGCCGCACGAGGGGCTGCACCAGCAACACGCGAGCGGCCCCGGGGTCGCCCATGGCTTCACGTGCCATTGAAGGAGGGACGTCTCGCTCTTCCTCACTCAGAGAGAGGCATCTGCGTGTTCCCGAACCTCCTGCCCGAAGCGCAAAGCGGCAGTGGCACCGCGGGCTGCGCCAATGGTGCGCTGGAGAGGGCCCGTGGTGCCGGTCCAGCCCAGAGCAGGATCCGGCGCAGAGCGGGATGCGGCGCAGGCTGCTCCACACGTGGAGGGCCGGCACCGCCACCTGGGCCTTCTCACCTGCCCTCACGCCTCAGGACGGCGCCTGGGCCGGGCCCTGGTGCTTCCCTCACAGTCTGACACCCCGCACGGGCTGTCCTTAGGGCTCCAGCCACGCTGGGAAACCCATGTGGTTAAAAGAATAAAAGCAAAAACATTTAAGGAGGATTTCTGCCTCCTGAAAAGCTGTTGGTCACATTAAAGATTATCTAGAATAGCAAAGCCTAGATGTTTGGCAGTGATAAAGTATTCCATCACAAGTATGTAAAATGAATGAAAATACATAACACTCATTTAACTGCAGATGAAGCCCCTTTAAACAGTTAAGGTGTAAAAGAGACAATAAAATACAGCACTCATATCAGCTATGCAAACAGTATTGATGAACCAGAATATGTTTTTCTTTAAGCTGGCTGAATAAGAATAAAAGAAAAATTCAAGAAGGTAGAGGATGAAGAAAATACAATAAAAATGCTCAATATGTTATTCAGAGCTATAATTAAAAGGCTTTGAGACAAGTCCTCACAACATCAGGCACCAACAAAATGCATAAAAAGATCTAAATGGCTTTAATAAAAGATAACTAAAGGAACATGTATAGGCTTATGTAGCAGACCTTTCTCTTCTTCAGCAGATTTTAGGTTCTACACACTGGAGTCCTAGCAAGGGCAAGTGAGTCCTCTCAGAGGCAACACAAGTCACTCACTGAGGTATTTGAAGACTGCTCTCCTCTTTCCAATTCTGTTCTGAGATAGCTTTTAGAATTAAAATAACATCTCAAATTTGGCACTAGACACAGGATAACCCAAGGTGCTTCCAAGGAGACTTGCAAGGACACAACCGCCTCGTGAGGCCGCTCAGTGGGCTGCCCTGCACCATGACCCATCTGCCAGCCCATGGCATTGATCTTGAATGTCTTTTCCAACCATAATGGTTGTATGACTCTATGATGCTGGCTGAGAGCAGATGATCAGGATCCACCTAGAGTCTTGGAGCTGTCCTAGGGCCTGGTAATTAGACAGAATATGCAACCAAGGACAGGACAAACCAGTGGCAGCTGATGCAAGTGGGTGCAGCCTTGCAGACAGGCAGCATAACCCTCCAAGCACAACATGACTTGCACCTCATCCATATTTCTAACTTGCTAGATTGACAGTTGTGGCACTGAGACAAAAACTCATAAATGATGTAGTTCCCATCCTTGAACATCCCCAGGTAAAGCCAAATAACCTTCATGATTCAATGTAAACTCTGGTCCAGCAAGAGAGAAAACAGGATTGCCTGGAAGATTTCTGTGTGAAGTTGTCTTTACATATGGGTGCCTAAGAGGAGCAGAGATCAATCAGGCTAAAGACACCAGCATATAAAGCAGTGCATCAAACAGTCTAGAAGAACAGCTTCCTCCTGCAGGTTCAGTCAGCTTTTCATCCTAAAGGTCCTAGATCTGTCTCTAAGATGTGAGTCAAGTTCTTCAAGTAAAACTTAGTATTGTAAATTTAATTACAACTGACCATGCTCATCCCTAATTTAAAAGGCACTTACAAAGCACGTGAAATTTCCACAGACTGGAATAGAGGAGAAATAGAGACACCCAGAACTTGACATCTGCTAAAAATGGGTGATTTGGAAACCTTATTTTCAAAAACAAAACTTGATGTTATTCCATTTAGTGATGTCAATTGTTTTTATCAAATCCCAGTGCCAGCAGACAGGTCACAGAAGTCCCCAAGGCAATGGATTTCTCAAAATCTTCTGTCAGGTACTCTCAACTGGAGAGGAATTATTTATGAAGAGCTGTTCTTTCAGCACACCAAAAAGTAACAGTCTGTTTTTATACGCTGCTTGCTGTGCACAGTGCACATAAAATCACTCAAGAGCAGCATATTCAAACATTCAAGCTGATGGCCTGCTATGTAATTAAAAATATATATTTAAAACTCCACTGAATCACTTGCAGATTAATAAATGCAGTGGGCTTTATCTCTTATAATAAGGTAGGGAAAAGACTGCAATTATAATAGCATAAATGTAGGGTTTTAATTTATTGACTCTACAAAAGGCAGCGTAAGCTGAAAACTCACAGTGAAGTAGATAAGTCAAGTATGAAATTCCACTGACCTTTTTCCTGTCTTTATGTTTTCAGGTGCATGGAATGCAGAAAATGTACACAGCAGTATATGATATAAAATAAAAAAATACATAAATCTATAGTTTGCTAACTGGAATTTCTCAAATTAAGAACAATTTTGCTGTCACAGATGTAACCGACTCAGGAAAGAGAAGGTTGAGCTTTAGTTGTTTTCCTAAAAGTCCTGACCTGTGACAGCATTGCTACCTGACTGGAAAGGCTGGGTCGGAGCTTTGGCTCTGCACAGGGAACAGTTTATGACTCATCTGTGCTGGTGAAGATCTGAGAGAAACCAAGAAAACACCTCTATGGAGGTGGCTTCTGCGGCACACCATCGAAGACATGCGCTGTGTGCGCACGGGCGCTGCGCAGAGCTGGACGCACCGCAGGGCTGTTTGCCCAGGTCTCCTCGCAGCAGACTCCACGACGAGAGCTGCCCCCGCGCTCAGGACACGCACGTCCTGGGCCGGCACGTGCAGAGCTGCACGAGAGCCGCCCCGCGAGACACAGCTCCTCGAAAGCACAGGCTCATTTCAGGCTCCCGCAAAGCGCCGACGTGCCCAGACACACCTGCCCAGCCCTGCAATTCACCGGCTTTCCAAAACTCTGGCAGTTAGTTATTCAGGGCACGTTCCCAAGTCGTTGGCGAGGCTAAAAGCTTGCTTTTAACTAAATCAACTCCCTCTCCATAAATCTTATATACATCTATTCATGCGAAAAACATCCATGTAGATGGCAAGAAGTTTGCTATTCCTATTTTACTTGATACAGTAATTTTTCATTTTGAAGTAAGCTAGATGGAGATTTCACATGCAGTGATGCTAGATATATACCTGTTTTCTTTAAAAGGCAATGGATATCCACTAATTGATGCTGCTAATGAGGAAGATATAATTTAGTTACTAAGGAAGAAGCCCTTTCCTCAGGAAAAGAAAATGCATATTTCCCTCATTAATAAATGTTAGATATTCCAGATGATACGAAAAATTATGGATAAGCTGAAATACTGATGAACAGTGTTAATTTTAAACTAGAAATCAGGCAGACAGTGTTTCCAGTGATGCACATTTATATTAATTTTTCTACTTTTATAAGGCTATCTTATACTTGGATCGTACAATAAAACTGGAGGTGGGAGGAGGCATTGTTAGTTTTAATTCTGCTCCAGGTAGAATCTTTTAATCAATAAATAATTCTACCTTCTCCACTTGTTTCTTTATCTTGGTATTTACAGAAGGGGTTTAAAGAGCTCTGCTGGCAAGGTGCTGGGGGTTTGCCTGCAGTGGTCAGCAGTTGCCTGACTCTGTTCTAACAGAAGTCAATGCCACTGACTTAAGTAGAATAGAATTAGGTCAAAACTTACCACTTTGCTGTACTTGGTATAAAAAAGGATCATGCAATATCTGCGTGTTAAAAATCAGAGTGACTTTTTCTGAAGCAGTCACCTTCATCAGAATTCAAATGGAATACCTATTTATTTGAAAATTATTTTTGCTTACAGATCAGGTGCTGTGTATTTACTGAAAGATATCAGTGTACCTTTTTTAATAAATACTAACTGCATAGCCTATAAGGAAAAAAATAAATTTGGCTTTATCTATGGAACTATCCCTTATGTCTTAAAAGCCCAAGTAATTCTGACACATCAAATATGAACTTTGTAGAGCAGACAAAGCAGCTAATGTGCAATTCTATTTAAATATTCCATTTACATAACTATTCTTAAGGAAATAACTGGATGCTAGTATAGAAAACCAAGATGAAGAGATAGCACAAGTTATCTTAACATTAGCTTATGTGGAAAACATTTAGGGAGAAAAAGCCTCCATGTGAATTTAAAGTGATATGCTCTGCATACATTCTGTATAGAATTTTCTCTACTTAATGCACCTGCAAAGTGACTAGGCTAAGGTACACATACCATGCCAAGGTATTGATTTGTTTAGAAAAGCTATTAAGATATTTTATTTTCAGTTCATGCAAAATAGCTTGATATTAAACAGATTTAAAAGAAAATATGAAACTAAACTGAATGAGAAAGCTATCAAAACCTGAAACAAAGTTTTCTGAAAGAGTGAAAACTCTTGCTTTTTTCTCTTCTCTCATATTTTTCTAGACCCTGACCTACATAGACACAACCCTCCCATGGCAAGAGAGAGATAAGTAATTGCATCAGAACACATCTAAAACTAACAAATCCAACTGGTTTCCACGAAAACGGAGCTCGTTCATGTGATATAACTGGAAATCACTGGTTATCTCTGCCCCTTCAGTCTGCACTAAGGCCCAAGTAGGTCCACGGGCTACAGACTATCTTATGGTCAAGAGATGCGAGGTGCGCACAGTCAGGTACAGGCTGGAAATGCAGGGGCCTCTGTCATTTGGATACCTGCAGCTGCCTCTACCTTGCCATTCACATCCATAGTCTGAGTTCATCTTTGAATTCTGCAAGACTTCATTTAAAACTTGCTGGAATATTTTTGTTTTCTTAAATCAATAACAAGACTGTTGCTAAGAGCCAATAAAGCAATACTGATCCAAGCAATACTGGAGCTGCATGAAGCAGAGTCACACCAGATCAAAATTTATCCCAAGTGCAACTAGTCTGTTTCACCTATCCCAGTGAATCTATATTTGTATGCTAATATTTTAAATGTCAGTAATCAAAATAAATTATTTTGTACTTCAAAAAACTAACGTACACATAAACTTCCAGACAGTATACTCCAATTCCACTCACTCATCAGCTGTTTCAAAATGTTGGCCAAAACAGAAAAAAAGATATTACAGTTCTGCACCACTTTTTTTCTCTACAAAACGTACCTGTTACGAGCTCTTTTATTTCCGCATCCATAGTTTTTCTGAGGAGCCGCAAGAGGGCAGGTATCCCCCCGACGTTCTTCATGGCGACCTTGTTCTCGTCGGTAGACTTCCCGTACACGAGGTTCCTGAGCGCCCCGCACGCGTTCTTCTGCACCTCCAGCACCCTGTGATCCAGCAGGTCCACCAGGTGCTTGATTCCCCCCAGCCGACACACCTGCAGCACAGACCCGCGGCAACATCAGCTCCCGTGCGCTCACACAGGGCACTCTACAGACTTCACAGGCCCCTTTTTAGGGACAATGATCGCAGGCCTTTACCTTCACTGCAGGTAAGCCAAGAGGCTGTAAGTGAAGGGGTAATTTATGGCTGTTGGGAAAAATCCTTTACTGTTTTTGCAGAACTTACACCATTTTTGGATGTTCTTTTCCTATTCCACTCTGTACAATAACTTGTTTAGCAAGTCAGAACACTATTAACTCAAACAACACATAAAGTTTTTTAGCTGAAGAAGTTCACTGTCTTTTACTGACCATAACAGGAAGCGTAACACAAGTGAAAGCAGCACTTAGAGACCTAGGGAGAGATAGTGAGCAGATGGGAGAGCTCATGTTTTGAAATGTAGAATCTCTTTTGCACTCTTGGAAACTGGTACTGGGGATCAAACTGACTGGTATCTTCATATACCCCTAAATTAGGGAAAATAAGGTTTCTATCAAGTGTATACATGCTTTTAATCTGTCAAATCAGCCAGTAGAGAGAATAATAGAAATAAAGTGAAAGGCTAGGGACTTGAAAATTTTTTAGACTTCTATTCAAAAGAGTGTATTTTTCAAAATAAAGTATTAAACTTATTATTAAAAAACACAGTTTTACTACTGCTGGATTATATTGCATTTAATAACTGACATGAGGCTTTACATTTCAAATTACCTCAGTTACTATCAAACAGAAATCTGGTGTGTTTGCACACCTACACTGTCACCAAGCACATGTGCACAACGCCCGGCCCTGCTCGATCATTCACGCCAGTGCTATAATAGCAACCAAATGCGGGAGCCTTTTCTGGGGACAGCTATTACACGGAAAGATTCCTGCAGCGAGGAAGCTGCTTGTACTATGAAAATTACCTTGCATAGCATTTATTTGAAACAGACTATGTTGAAAGCATATATTGCAGGATGCTATCCTTTTTTTAAAAAAATGTTTATTCCTTCTTAAGATAAATAATTCTTATTTCTACATTATTAGGTACGTGAAGTCAGAAATGACTATTCATAGTTTTCAGTTAAATCTCTCTCTCGTATGTCAACACAATAGCACATCAGACATTACACCTATTTTACACGCTATTTAAGGAAAAGCAAATTTAGGTAGATATTCTTCACTTCCCAATGTAATTTATTCTATGTAATTTTGAAGGCAATTTAAATGGCAAAGATGGGGTTTCTCACAGATAAGCAGTTTCTCATGCTTCCTCCAGGTTCTAGCAATGCAAGCACTTCAGTTCATTCTGCTAGGCTTGTAATACCCTTAATAGTCTAAGAAATTAATCTGCTCTTTACCACAGCAATAAAGTAATATATCTAAAAAATGAATAAAAATACAACATTAAAGGAGCACTCAAACAGAGCTTTAATGATCTTGGCAATACAGCCATTATGATCCCTCCCTACCCCAGGCAGTGCCCAGTGCCTCTGACCAAAGGGAGGTCGCTCGTCAGGCACTGCGGCTTCCCTCTGGGCACCGAGGGCGCCCGGCTGCAGACGCGCTACGGCCCGTCCACCGCTGCCACTCAAGGGCAGCTGCTTCACCAAGGGCGGGAAGTCGGCTCACCAGGCACCAGGGGCATCTTTGCTCTGCTTTCCCAACAGTACTGAAGCATCCTCTCCCAGCAGACAGGACAACTGCCTTCTTTCTGTCCTCATATTACAAAAAATTCTAAAATCTGATTAACTCCAGACAAAAAAAATACATCTTTTCAAAATTCCACGGAATACTAAGCAGGAAGGTAGCTACGCGCGCACCTTCCTCTCAGGTTAATGTGATAGATCTAATTTCTAAATCCCAAGCCATTATTTTTGCTAGATAGGTTTTAAGAGTTAATATCTGATGTATTATATCTAGAATACCTGATGCCTGAACTGATATATATATATATATATATATATATATATAATATTATATATATATTCAAATATAATACTATATATGTATTTTATATATATATATTCAAATAATTTCCGAATTTACAAAAATCCTACAATAAGGAAATCTGGAAGAGCAACTGCCAACAGCAAGACATTTCAGAGCATATGCAAATAAATAGCACCCCGGGAATTCCTGAAGGCGCCGTCACAAAGCGGCAGGGGATGGACGAGCTGGGCAGCCCCGAGCCGCGAAGGCAGTCGGAGCGGCGGCGCCATGTGCCGGGCAGCGTCGCTGCGTGCCGGACAGCGTTGCGGCTCTGCCGTGCGCAGCGGGGCAGCACGGTGGGCAGCCGGCCGAGCGGCTGCAGCGCCGCTGGCAGCCCCCGGCTCCGCACGGGCCGCGTTCCGGGATCGAGCAGCCAGCCGCAGAGCCAGGACAGCGGCTGAGGGTGGAAGGGATCAAAGGGGAAGCGCAAGGTCTCCCTTGCAGCAACTGGGGGTTGTTTTGCTGGGTGAGCAACATTCTTACAGCAGTGCTATCAGTACTTCATTAATATAAATTATATTCGTGTTCATCATGAAAATAATAGCTAAAACACGCATGGGATATGAGTGGGAAAGCAAACTTCTTCCTATCAATAGCTTACAGCTGCTCTGTGGAAGAAGCAGCTCTTTAAATTTAGACAAGTGCTAGATGATATTTTAACAAGAAGCTGCATTTTCACTCAGATGCACCTCACCCCAAAAAATGAACTGAAATTAATACTGTTCTCTGTGTATTTCTAGGATTGTGATTTCTTTTTTAATTGACAATTCACTTACTCTCTATAATTCATTAAAATATCTTCATCAAAAATAGAGGAAACCTTCAAGAACTGTTGTTTCTCCAAGAATTACTGCTTCTCTTAGCCTGCAGCCACCACCACATTGCACAGAGAGACTTCAGTTCACGCACACTTCCATAGTTCTGCCACACTGCACCACCTAAATGTCAAAGAGCTTCACATAACCTGCATCTGTTACACAGAGCCCCATGAAGGTCTGTGTGAAGATCCTCATGCACATATGAAGATCTATGTATATTATATATATGTGCATATATTCACACACATATATTTTAACATTAACGCGTCTCTCGTACAACCAGACCCATGAAAGGGTCCAGGAGACTGTGCTACAATGAAAGAAGAGAACCCAGACCAAAGGTGCGGCTGTTCCCAGTGCTGGGCAGCCCCCGGCCGGGCAGCAGCGGTGCCTACCTCCGTCTTCACCTTGTTGTCCCCGAAGCAGAGGTGCTGCAGGTAGGCGGCAGCGTTGGCCTGCACCGAGGGGAACTGGTGCTGCAGCATGTGGATGACCTCGGGCAGCTCTGGGTCTCGCCACGCAAACTCCCTGCAGCGGGAAGGCAAGCACAGGCATTAGCTAGAAACATGCATTCATTTACCAGGCAGAATTACAACAGCGCCTTGAGTGCTTTTCATCAATTTTGTTTTTGTTCTGGAGGACCAGGGCTAGGAGGAAAAACAGGTATGTCAGAGCAGTAATGAGTCACCCCCATCTTATTCTTCTCATTGGGAAAGAGTCCTTTATATCCTACATGCCTCAGTTGGTTATGTTGGCCATACAAACAAATGTACACACTAAAATTACACCGACTGAAACCCTGCAGCCCATAAACATCCCCCAGCACTTCAACACAGAGCGCCAAATGCGCAGTTTTTTCCTAAGTTCTATACATTTAACAACACTGCTCAGGTGCATCACACATAAAGTATATTGCCCTGAATACTCAACGCTCTTCCTCATCTGAAGTCAATTATACTTGAAAGAAAGCTGTGCAGCTATGGATGTCTTCATTAGGAACAGATCCACATAGTTTGCATAATCTGAGTTACTCAGGGATTGCAAACATAATTCCAGTTTCATCAGATGTGCTTTACTTAACAAGCCATTTTATTTATGCAGACAAATGTGGAAAAGGCATTAAGCACATCAGGGCCTCATTCATACCCAACTGGGTTGGAAACATATCCACTATTATTTGTGGGGCTTCTTTTCGTAAGGGAAGTAAAAGGGAAGTAAAAAACCCCCGTAGTGTATCAGATTTCCTGTTCTTGGAACAGTCGCTCTGAACTTGCCTGGCGTTTCAAGAGCAATGGCTGGGGCTGGGGGTGTTCGAAGGGCAGCACCGGCCGGGCCAGCTGGGTCACCAAGGATCCCCACACAGCCACTGGAAAGGGGACGTTACTGAGGAGCCTGCTCTGCACCAGGGCCACGTAGGGGCTTATGTCTCCCTGCTGAGAGCAGCCAGGAGATCCTGGGCACAATGGCCTCTCCAGCAATAAAGACTCTCGGAATGCTCCATAGCCTTGCAGCAGAGCCATCTTTCCAGGGCTCAGAACACAGCAAGACACGAGAACCACAAACTGAAAGGGACCAAAGAAAACTGCTTCGTCGTGAAACCACAACATCAGGAAGTCACCACCGACAGACAGTAAGTCTGTCTTAGGATTTCTTAACAGTTCTTTGCACCCTGCTATCCAAGAGCAACCTTCATGTAGTTTTTTGTGAGCCAGAATAGATTGGGGGCAACATGCAAAGAGCAAGCAGTTGAGGCAGGACTATCCACCTCACTGAGATGAACCAACAGAGGAGGTAGATGGGATTAATCCTGTCTCTCTGTATCTAGCAAAATAAGAAATATATTAATATTCACTAATAAGAAAAAGAATACATCTAAAAAAATCACTGCTATTATTTTCAAGACTGAAAGACAGGACAAACTTTGAAAGTAACTAAATCATGTCCATTATACATGTGTATTTTTGTAAAACAGGTATATGTTTTAGTGAAAAGACCATCCCTTAATTGTAATGACAATATTACACTTGTCACATGTTTAAACTAAAGGAAATGTTTCAAAAATAAATGTGCATTAGCTTTTGCTTTGCCTTTGGTGCACTTGTATTTTTTAAGACTTACGCTGTTCATGAAAAATTCATTCAAACAAATTAAGCACACACTTTCTAATTTTGAAAACAGGACGTTTTCTCACTCCCACAAAAAGCTTACTACATACAGGATTACAAATGCCTCTGAAGAATTACTCAGAAAGACTGACTGTAAGGTGTGCTGTGGACATCAAATTTACCAATACTCCTTGTAATAACTTCTAAATTAAAATAAATATGGAAGAAAAGCACAACAGCACTTAAAACATACAAGCTGCCCTTCCTTACCACAGCAAAGCAGAAATGTATTTCTTTAGCCATTCAACGGGGCATTTAAATCCAAATTAGTCATGCCTCAGCTCTGCAGAGCTGAACCGCACACCCCCATTTATTCCGGTCCCTATTGCGCACACACGTACGGCTGCAGACTTGCCTGGGGTCCTTCTGGATGCTGTCGATGGAGGGGGAGCGCGTGGTGCCGTCGTCGGCGGGCGCCGCGTGCTGCAGCCGGCCGTACACGGGCTCCGAGAGCCGGAAAGGCACCGACCTGTAGGGCTCTGCGTAGGTGGCCGCCGTGCTCAGCGCGTAGTTATTTCTTTGGTAGGTGAGCGTGCTGCGCTGACTGGACGATCTCTGCAGGTTCCCAACTCCTGCCATAAAATCAGCATTAAAAGAAAGGTACCAAATGTCTATTGAGGAGGCAAGGTCAAAGAGAGCGACCCAAAGAACTCTGGCAAGAGGGGAGCCGCATGGCTGAAGGAGCACACAGGAGCGGCTACTGCTTCCTCAGAAACACTCGCAGGAAACATCTCTGGAAAACATCACCAGCGGCAGGAGCTGACTTTGGTGGAAACTGATTGAAACCCTGATTTGCTGGAGCATCTGACGTACAAAATGCATCTTGTGTCTTTAAACAGAAATCATGCTTGAAAGTGTGTTTTGGAAACCAGGCTCCAAAACGTTTAACAAAATTCAGTCATCAACAGCAATTCCAATTTGCAGTACTAAAGAGGGAAAAATAATTTAATAATATGATATTATTATTAATAATATTATATTATTAAAAATACTATAACTGAAACTATGTTTTCCTTTTACCAACTATTTGTACTCTTTTTTCCTTAACAAAGCTCAGAATAGGAAGAATCAGGACTAAAGATGCTTTCAAAGTACTACATTTGCGACTCCAGAAATTCAAATGCAAGTCCTCTGTCGTGACAGAGCTGATGTGGTAGTTTGTCTTTCTAAGGTAACTGATGTTAAGTAAATGAGAAAACAGAGAATTTACATTTCTAGTTAACTTTCCGCATTATCACATCCTGACAAACATAATTTGTCTGCTTTAAGCTGTAGCAGACAGTAGAGGATAATTGCAAAATCCCTTGTCTCCTTCAATACCCAGCACTCTCGGTACAGCAGTTAGGTATAAAAAAAGATTCAGAAGATTTAAGAATTGGACACATCCCTGCAAATATTTCTGAGGAGCTGGTTAGTTAAATCACTCTAATATTTAGACAATTTTTAGAAATTACTCCACTACACAACTTTAGTGATCTGCCTTATAAAAAACTGCATTGCAAAATATATTTTACATTTTTCTTTACAGGAAATCACTTCTAACGTTAACTTTTTGTTTAAGCAGTTCATAATTTGTTGGTAAAATTCATATCAGATATATGAAGTACAGGAATACTGCAATTTCACTGCAAAAAAAAAGCACAAATTACACTGCCAAAGATGTAAGTGTGCAAGCTATTGTTTTACTACACAGACAAGAAATGAACAAACTCAGTGACAGACTCAATGACACACAAACAATGCAAGAGTGTGTAATAAAGTATGTGTCACGATGCTCTTGCTTCAGGCCACTTGAGTGCACCGTGTGAAAAGGAAAACATTCTGGTGCTTGGCTGTCACCAATCTACAGCACCCAGCACTCCCTGCAAGCACCACAACAGCTTCCTAGTTGCTTCTAGTTGCTTCAAACCTCTCTTGCATTTCCCTTGGTGTGTACCCTCTGCTTTCTGCCCTGAGGCCAGCTCTCTGTAGCACCGTCGTGCCGGGTGCTCCGGGAGCCACGGAGCCCTCGGCACGGCTCCGAGGGCAGCGTGTCACGCACCTGAGCCCGTGCGGTACAGGGCGGCCTGGGAGCCCTGGTGCAGCTCCACGGTGCCGTGGTTGGGGCTGCGGTACACTGGGCTGTAGTACGTCCTGCCCTCGTAGATAGGCGTGATGTGCAAGTCGGGAGACACGGCGGACCGCAGCTCTTGTCCCAGCTGGCTGTGTTGACTGGCGTACGAGCTGCGCAGGCCTGAAAGCAGGAGGAGGTGATTACGAACCTGGCCAATACCCCTTTGCAATGGGAAAGCAATCATATACAAATCTGTCTTGTTTTAGCCATGAAAAAAGTGTTAGCTGTATCACAAAACTTTCAGAAGAAATTAAACGCAGACAAATATATTAACAGACAATAGTATTAAGCTATGGTCAAGCATTTCTTCCTTAATCTTCCTTGCATTATTAGATGATTAATTGACTAAACCACATTTCTTTGGCTATGCGTTGTCCACAACCTGGTAGCTTTTAGGTTTTCCAGCGGAGCGCTATTCCGAGTGTCTGTGTATTGGCAGCAGTGTGCAGCAGGCCAGCGAGGGCAAGGCGAGGCCGCACGCGCAGCTCGCCCAGCAGCACCGACGCGCTACCAGGTGAACCCGGCAGAAACCCAGCTGCGGAGCGGGCACCACCTGAGGCGCAGCCAGTAACCTCAGCACGTAGCGGAAGAGCCAAGAGTTCTTGGAAGCGGCAGGTGGGGCAACAGGCCAGCAGCCACAAACGGCAATGAGCAAAGCTGAGGTTAAACTGCCCAGAATGTCTCTTTGTGGGGAAGGTCACAGACTGCCGACCATCGAGAGGGCTCCAGCCTTGGATGTGGTCGGCGCTCAGCTGTACCTGCACTGCCACCAGCTTTGGTCCAAGCAGGGGCTGGACCAGATCATCAGCCCTTCACGACCCAGGGTGTCTGGGCAAGCTCTGGGGGGATGGACCCAACTCTGCGGCCCACAAGATGGTCCCTGCCCCTCGTGGCCAGCCGGGGCTCCAGGTGGCCAGCTGCCGGGAACACAGCCATCCCAGGACACTGCTTGGCGCTGCGTGTGCACAGGCCATGTCCCTGCATGGCCTGCGAGTGTCACCCACAACCAAAGCAGCAACGTCTCCGGCACCGGGCAGGCGGCCGACGGGCACAGCGCAGGCGGGCTGCACCGTGCACGACTGAGCTGCAGCATGACGGGCAGTTTGCTCCAACCAGGTGACTGAACCCACCTTGTGAGCTGCCCTGGAGGACTAACAGCAGCGGTCCAGCCTTGCCACACATCAAGCAGCACCCACACAGCAGAAATTGAAGGCTGGACCTCTCTGGTGAGGCTTGGAGTTCGTTTTCTGTGACTTACTGAGCAGCGTAAGGCAGGGATGTTTTTGCATTCTTAATGCAAATATAAACTTACAGGGTCTAATTGAGAGAGGTGAGGAGGTCTCTCAGCTGCACCAGTGCCTCTGCTCCTCTGTTTCTCAAATTCTCTACAGTGATAAAAAGGACTGTTAATACTTATCTGCATAGAGGGATGCTGCAAGATGGGCTCACATTTTCTGGATGGAGAATTATTACTGAAGCCAACTGCAATTTGAAGGAATCTGTCTACCATATATGCAGACATAAGCAGCCAAATGGAGCAACGCACAGCAGCTAAGCTCTTAAAGAGCAAATCCCTTCACATCTAAACACAGCCATTACAGCCCAGGGCCAATCTCCTTCCACCTGGTTAAACTACTAAATTCCATCAGTTTGTAAGAATAAATTTCTTAAAGATTTCCTGTCTCATCAAATTTGAAAGCTTGAATATAAATCAGAAAATAAATGTACATTTTACAAGTTTGTGTTTATATATTACTGCTTTTTTAAATTTAAAACATATTATAAACAATTTTATATAACGATATTGCAAGATGTCACCAGGAATAAACATAATTTTTGAAAATTGATTAATAAAATTATTACTGAGATCTATGATCGGAAAATTCTAAATACTAATGCAATCTTGACAAAATACAGTCTAAACTGTAAGTAAGCCAAAAGAGATGGGCAACTTGTTCCAGTTTCCTACCTCATGCAAGAGAAAATACTCTAGTTACAAGCTAAATAGTCCTTAAAATTGTCTTGTGTCGATAACATCAGAAAGTTGAAGCTCTTCCTTTCTCAGTTTGAGGGTTCCTCATCAGAAGGAAGCAAGAGCTTGAGACAAAACATTTAGTCCATTTTGAAGAGAAATACAGACATTTTATACCCAAGGTATCAACTGGTAGGGTGATTAACAAGGTTCTACAAGTGATGAATTAAAATTAGAGCTTCTACCGAGAGCAGGGTCCAATCCGGGGCAACCCATTCCTTAGAACCAGTAAGGAATGTGATTTGAATAGCCTATTCAAACCATAGGTAACAAGACAGTTTGAAGAAAACTGAACATGAATTTGCCATAAATACATTTTACAAAAGGGTAGCACCTTTGGAATCACAGCTATTTCAATACCTTCATCAACACTGCAGTTCAGTCATCCACTAACTTTATTGGCTGCATTAACTAAATCCTTGTAGATTCCTGCAGTGGCCCTGAACAGCAAAGCCGCCCCATTGCCTATTATGTCTTCTCCCTGTTTTCCAGCTGAGGCCACACCGGGACCCACACCTTGCCGAGGGCAGTCTAACATTCCCCGGGATCGCAGCGAGCCCAAGCGGCAGCGTTTCCCGACGGATCAGCAGCAGCACCCGCTGCCTTCTAGCAGGGCGATCAGGACGCAGTCTAGCCATGGCAGCAAGGGTTTAAGGAGGTGAACAAAAGCCATTATAAATGTTTAAATAGCCCAGGGTATATTTTGTTCTGGTGCAACTGCACAAAATTCTCCTGTTCCCTTTTCTCTTTAGGAACTGGATGGCAGTTTTCCTCTACTTCACATACTTCACAAGATTATATTAAAAGCAACATACAGACTGGTATAAATGTATATAAAATGCATATATATAAAATCAAATGATTTCTTGTTGTCAATAAATACAGTCTTTTTGCTGTTCATTACTCTCATTTATGAATACACTGAATAGCACAGGTGCCAATATGGCCCTGCAGACTCAGCTGGTGACAAGTCCTCACTTTAAAAAACACCCTTCCATTCATTTTTCCCTATACTGCTTATCTTCCAACTAGCTTCTTATTCATGGCAGCTTAACTTCTTCAAAGAAGTTTTTGTGATGGGTCTTAATGAAATACTCTCCTGAACTCCAAGTAGACCATATCAATCTTTCTTTAAAGGACTGCAACAGATTTGAGAAGGATGACTTACCTTTACCTAACAACATGCTGACTGAACATTCCCTAAGTATTGTATTTATCTCTGCCTTCAGTGATTCTTCTCTCCTTCAGTTTCTGCAAATCTTTCTGTTCCACATGTTGAGTTAACTGGTCTAGAGTTTCCCAGATGGATCTGGAACTCTCCTCAAAACATAAGCTTTTGTCAACTGAGAAATGCACTAGTACCAAAAGGTTGCAGGTAAGATACTGAACATAAAGTCAGTAGCTCAGCTCTTGCACCTGGGGATGAACAGCTTCTGGTCCTCATTATTGCTACTGATAGTTTTGCTGATGCATTTGGCAGCTATCGGAGAGAGATCCTTTGATGCAGCCCCACTAAAGAAGGCTACTAGATTGAACGTGCACTGGGAACAGACATACATTTGCTTTTGCAAATTGCATCTTAAACTCATTTTGTCACTCTTCACTGAACTAGAAATTTTATATCCTTTTCCTTCCCTCTCATTAGCACACTTTACCTTTTTGAATGATCAGTTTTTAATCTCTATATCCTTCCTCAGAGTGGAGTTTAGCCACACTAACTTTTTAAAAACTTTTGTGAAATCACGCTATAAAATCTGGCATGCCTCTTCCTTTGGTGCTCCAGTGTAGCATCTTTAATTACCTACAACCACAAATACTTTTGCTTCATATGTCTCTCTCAAGTTTTGACTTCTCTTGGAATCACTTAATTTAAATATCTCAGCATAGGACTTCGTGAACTACCAGTGTTCCCTGTGAGTGTGCAGTGTCATTGACACATATGGCTTGACAGCAGCATTTACATCTGATTTGCAAAATCCACCAGAGCTGTGTCCTAATGCCACAGAGCTTCCAACACACAACTATGACTGCATTATTGGCTTTCTGCCCTAGCTTGTTTGGACTAAGCTTTAAGCTGTGTCTTTACCTTTTTACTAACCTGTAAGGCTGTCTGGACGCGGTGGGATCATCCTCTCGTATATCTCATACTGCTGTCCATACGGTTCCATATCATGGATTGTCCTTTGCAACGTTGTTCCCAAGTGCTGCGGGACCGCCGTCATGCCGGAGCGTTTTGGGGAAGAAGATCCCAGCTGGGTTTGAGAGGGAGAGGCTACTCGGGCCTGCACATCGGTGAGGGCCATAGGGGAGCCGACGCGGGCCGAGGCCGGGTAGTGGGCGGCGGCGCCGTTGGGGTTCGACGCCTGCCGGACCAGGCGCCGCGTGGCCGGCGGGGAGGCAGCTCTCTGCGCAGCGTAGGGGGAGGCGGCGCGCGGCGCCGGCAGCGTGGTGGACGAGTAGGCGCTCGCAGGAAGGGCCCTGGGCTCGGCGAGCGGCGGAGAGCCGTAGGCGCTGCCCAGGGAGGCGCGCAGCGAGCCGCGCGACGGCGAGACGCCCGGGCCCACCGCGTAGGAGGGAGACTGCGCCCGCGACGGCACCGAGCTCACGCGTCTCATGGTGCGGTTGGGAGCGGCGCTCGCCGACGGCTGCGTGCGAGCAGAAACAAAACGTCCGTCAGATTTACCTGATAGGCCAGGTACTGCTCCTCCATCACAGGCATCAGAGAAAAAATGTCAACAGCACATGTATACAGCGTAACAATATATGAAAGGAGCCAAAAAGTAAATTTACCCTAAACATCATTCATTCTTTAAGTTTTCCTATTCTTCACATTCCAAATCATCTGTTTTTTTTTTCTAATCAGAACTTTCTAATATGCAAATCAGCAATTTAGCATTAAAAGACCCTTCATTCGTCACTCTTAATTTGGCTTTGCTGTTTAATGTAGTTATGCTTTCTTCAAAATAAGCTGGAAATGCAGGAACAGTGCTGCAGAGAGCTCTGGTATAGCTAATAGTGCTTTTTGATTACTATCTTAATATAATGTTTAATGAAAAAAGGGAAAAACCAAATAGCAGAAGATACAGGAACACAAACATCTCCCTTCTTTAAGCACATGTTTTCCTATGGGCTAAAATGTAGGATATTTTATCCAGTATCACACAGAAGCAATTTTCATGGGGTCCTGCTACCTTGGCAGTGTGTTAGCAGCATACTCTGTAGCCAAGAGTCCCCAGAAGTTGTACTTAGTTTCATATGCAGTAAAAGAATCAAATCATGAGAATCCTGACATCAGAGAACAAATCTATTTTGCCAGACATTTATGCTTTTTAAGCAATGAAGATGTTAATTCAAACAATATGACTGAATGGCATTAATTCCAGCATACAGAAAAGGCAGCTCAAACTACCTATCTATTGTCTTTAAAACTTTGTTACACAGAGTAGATACAAGAGTACTATTTTGGGCATACCTGAACTAAAGCCTGTCCTTCAGCTCGTGAACTTCTCACCAAGTGGTTGTTGGCTGTTCCAATGAGGGAATGTTGCTGTCTGTTTTCTGATTTGCTCAGGTTTTGGCTGTTATGGAAACTGCTTACTTCCTGGTACCCGCTGTCAGAATAAGAATTCATTTGTGTTGAACTTCTTGAGTTACCTACAGACCCTGTAGATATGAAGCCAACACAGGAATAAATGCATTACCTACCTTTATGCAAACAAAGTTTCATACATGCATTTACTGCATTCGCAGTTACACTGAATTGTTAAAGAATCAATCTAGAAACGTTCTAGTATTTAAAGAGCACACAACAGACCCTCACTTTCATGGAGAGACGTCTGTTCTGGAGAGTAGAGGCTCCCCTGCTCCGGCTCTGTCCGGACGTGGTAGGCATTGGTATGAGCGCTCTCTGACACGCGGGGTTTGTTTGCACTGCTGCCTGGAGCATCTGAAAGAATAAATTAACTGGGTAAACCCAATGTACTCAGGTAAGCCTCCTGTAAACTCAATAATAATTATTTTGTCACGTGCTCTAACAAAGAGCTTCCAACATGATACCTCCATAAACAGAGACTGCTGGTTGACTTGTACCAGCCCCACACTAACCAAATGGAACTTGCTCTGGGCTTAACGAGGGAGGATCTCACTGTCTGCGCTTCTCAAGAAGCTCTGCAATTCTCAGGTCTTAAATGTATTTTCCAAGCTACTGGGATGAAAAATGTAGCTGATTACACAAAAAACGTGCATGGTGCTTCTGCTCTGAAAAGCAGCTCTACTGGAGTACTCAGAAAAAGCTACCACATTTTTTAATGGATAATAGAGCTTCATAATTAAAAGGTCAGGTTGAATTTTACTCACACTTGTGTATCAACAGAAACAATTATAAAATGCAAAATATTAATAAAACCTATTGGGTGGTGAGCGTGGGCTCTGGAGCGGCGGCGCAGGCTGGGGGACACGGGACACAAGTGCTGTGCAAGGAGCAACAGCCCGTGGAGCCCCGCTCACACGCACACGGACCGAGCCCAGGGCGCCAGCAGAGCAGAGCCGCTGCCGCAGGGGCCTCGCCACAGCGCCCACGCACTGTCAGGGAATCACAGGACGCCCGCGGTCGGAAGGGACCTCCTGAGGTCACCGAGTCCAGCCCTCCCCACACGCAAGGGCTGCTCTCCTGCAAGAGACAACTCGCAAGTCCTGGGGATTTGCACTCATCAAGGCAAAGGAAGTACCCTCAGCTTCAATAACGCAAAGCTGGACACATAACACTGGGGTCTCAATGACTGTACCATAATGCCAAATAACTGCAACAGAATGCAATGCCTCTACCTAAAATGTTACTCAGTAAGTGCCATTACAAGAACGGATTGAATACCGTTCAAATATCAGACTAAAAAAAATAAAAATCACAATCTCTTATAGAGAGTTAGCATAATTAATTGACAGTAGTACTTTCATAGGTCAAAACCATGTAGTAATTTGATGGTAATTAATTAAGTATAATAAAAGTTATTAACACCAAATTAAAATAGGACTTGATAAGAAATGAATTAATTTCATCATTAATTTCATCCAGAGTGCCCCTAGAAATGATTCATAGACTCACAGTAAAATAGCTGACCTTCCCAGATCTTGTAACTCCAACCTGCACAGCACATGAGATGTCAGTGGGTATTGAAACATTCTTTTCAATAAAAGAGTTTAGAGGATTGGATATTTAAACTACTCTCTGGTCAACTTCAACAATAATATTTTAATTATCAGATTTTTTTGGTTAAAATAATACAGTATCTTGTTACTTTGTGTGTTAGGAATTATGTAACACTAGATCAAATTCAAAGTGACAGACAATCTCAGGAGAAACACGCAGGGAGAATCAAAGTCATTTGTAGAGTGCCACACAAAGGGTCCTAAGCAGACCCACCAAGCAAATGCTTTCACTCTGCTAAAAAAATAAGATTGTTTGGACTCGCTAACAAAGGCAAGAGTGCCCAACAAAATGACTTTTTGTTTCCCTGTCTCTTTGTGCTACTATTAATCGTGAGAAGAATGCCCTGAATAAAATAATAGTCTTTTATAAATCGCTGCTGATCTAATATTCTATTTATGAGCATCTGCAAAATAACAGATTTCAGTTGTAAATTCTGTATAGTTCAACTAATGCATTAAGCACTTTCGGTTAAGGTTGCATCTTATCACACCATCCACTGACGTTTTTTGATACAAACCACTATTTGCACACAGGAAAAAAAGAAGATGATTTAAGGGAGTGTTTTCATTTATCTTTAACCTCAACATTTTTTCAGCTCATAGATGGTAAACCATCATCCACTGACATTCTTTAAAATAAAGCTGAAAAGTAAATAAATAAGCAGAAAAAAAATATCAACCCATTAAAATCACTATCTAAATTTAAAGATTAAATTAAATGTCTATCAATGTAAACTCTAATCAAAATCTTTTCAAATATACCCACTTTTGAGCAATTACTCTAGGTGAGTCTTACTTTGGATGCATACAGAGATGTGAGGATTTCTGGATTTATAGCGATGCAAACAGTATTTAAATAGAAATACTATTTTTTTTTTAAAGGAAAAGCAGTATTTTTGCAACCTGTTCTTCTAGAAAAAGAACAGCATTCCTAGGCTTCCCGCCTTTGTTCCTTTCTCAAGTCCTATCATTTTGCAGAAACTTAAGTTTCCCCTCCTAGGGCGATGGGTACAGAAGATTTCTAGGGAAAAAGAAAAAAAGTGGCAGGAGAGACTTGAAGTATGAGAAGCAATGGATAGATGAAAGGAAGAAAAAGGAGTTCAGGAAAGTCAAGGAGAAAGAAAGGAAACAATTGACAAAGCTTTTTGTTACAGCAAAAAAACTGAGGAGGAAATAGAATAAAGATGCAGGACAAGACAGAATTAAACTGGATGAGATGAAATCACTAAAATAAGGATTGAGATCTGTCAAAAGATCTCTCTTCCCATTGTGGACAGTCTGTAGTACATTACAGAACCAAGTAAAATAATTTGAAAAGAAAAAGAGCTTTCAAAATGAAAGAATGAGCCAAAATGATTTCTGAATTACTTGGAAAAAAAAACAGCTTGACTTTTATTTAAATAGAGCAATTAAAAAAAAACAGAAATGGCAGCAGAATGATTAGCAAAATTTAAGCACAAAGGCAATCAAGTTTTTGAAAAACTTGGATTTAAAAAAGGAAAAGGGCTAATGACTCAGCTGAGGTGAAACCATGAAGGCAGTGAACTCATGTAACTCCAGCTATCATACACTGCATTGGAGAATTTAACCTAAATGAAAGAAAACAGGAAGGAAAAGGAGGGTAGGTAGTCTGAGAAATATTCCAGGGAAAAGAGTAGATAAGTTTCTCAGCAAGTCCTCTGGAGCTGTAAATGAACAGCAGCAGAAGAAAACAGAGCAGCCCCTCATTTATCACAACATCTCCTCTCCCATGGCACTTCTCAACAATCCTATCCTACTTGGCAGGTGGGTCCAGTTTGGAAGCTGCCTCTCCTTCAGGAAGCAAAGGGCTGCGGGAGCCAGCCACCCCCAGGGCCCTTTCCAACAAATTCTTCTACAGCCTGGGACTGTTGAAGCCATTTCTTTTTTTTGCCAGCTGACATAAGAAACCTGGTCTTTTTAAAAAGGCCTAGATGTCATCTAAGATTGCCTTGTTTTCACTGTATGGAACAGTGTGAACAAAAGATATCTTTGAAGGGATTTTTAGGGAAGGCAGCTGTTTATAGGAGTATTTTGGCCTTAACCCTTGGTCCAGGGTCTGGGAAAAGCAGACCTTTATTCAGGTTTAGCTTTAGTCTAGGCATTGATCCCCTTGCTTCTGGTATTATACGTTCTTCAGTAGTAATTCTAGTACCAGAAGACTGTTGTTTCAAAATAAATTTTCCATTGTAAGAAATGCAATAAATGAATAGGCAATCATGGAAGCATAGTGAATTACTACTACAAAAACTTCAAGCCAATTAAATAGGAAATTCTCTCTTTTATATTTATGGTGAAAATATTTTCTGGTTTGAGATGGGCCGTAAGTTTTAATTTTGGATAGGTGGATTATTCTTTCTTAATTGAGCTATCATAATTTAAGGTGGAACATAATAGTAACTTGCAGGTGGAATCCAAGGGGTCTGGAACTGCGATAATTCCAAACATGCTCTAGTGAATAAACACATGACTAAGAGGTGCTGCAGAGGCGGGAGAGCTATGAAAACTGCATGTGCTCTCCACATAATTAAATGCTTTCATCACAAAACAGAACTAAGTTAATAAACTCTTAACAAGAAACCTAAAATTATAATTGCATTTTTATTGCATCAGAGCAGTTTGGCTTAACCTGATAGTCTTTCAAGGGGGCACAATTGAATTTGAGTAATGCAATAAAATGCAAAATCAGCAAGCAGGGAATCCAGGTCCCATTTCGGGTCCTGCTGTGTGTTCTGGAGATGTTGATTTCTGCACATCCACTTCATCACGCTAAACAGACCGCCAGCTGTTCGAAGATTGACTCTTCAAGCACTGAATGTCGTAATTGATGCAAAACTCTCATTAGCTAAATGCTCTGATCTGGGAAATTTGAAGGTCAGATTAGATTATTTTAACAGTCCCTTTTGGCCTATGTTGCTGTTAATAAGCAATCCTATCCACTTCCACCTAATATATTCAAGAGAAGAAAGATGTAAATGTATTGCAGACTAATCTTTCATTTTGGAAAGAAAATTCAAGTTATGCTGATACAAAAATGGAAAAAATACTTTGGGGAAAACCCTCAAAAAATGAAGGTTATTTCAGTTTAACTAAGAGTATCTGTAAAAAGAAGAATAGTGTGCAGGATTAAAACACACAGTATTTTTTCCTGACCTTTACCAGCCAAGGGAAAGATTGAAATGTTATTTTTGAATGAGTTGTAAAGGTGACTAATATACCGGAAGACTCCTGCTACCATCACATCTCTCACAAAAATTCAAGGGCACAATAAGGTGCAGTCCAGGTAGTAAAGCACCTGTGATTACCCGTACTTAAGCCAAAATGTACTTCTGCAAGAGTGAATACATGCATCTCTGTATCTGAGAAAGAGCATAATAATGCTATAGCTTGGAAAAGATACTTGAAAAAGATACTTAGGACCACTAAGTAGCAAGGTCAATAATCAGCTTAGTTCAAAACAAGAAATAAATGACAAGGAAAAAAAAAAAAAGATAAAGAGAAAACTTTGGGGGCCTAAGGCACTAGGATGGCAGGAGACGCACACAGAACATACCTGATGATCTCCAGGGAAATGATTTCTCAGTGGAACTGTTGAAAAAGAGAAAAATAAAGAAGGTTCAGGTTCATTTTTGTGACTAAATAGCTCATTATAGGTTCTTTTTAAACCAAAGCATGGAAAATTGTACAAAGAGTAGAGGACCAAGCTCTGACACACTGGGTGAACAACACGCTGCAGTGCTTCACACCTGGGAGCAGCTCTGCTTGCTCCGTGAGGTAGAGCGCAGCAAGCCGGCCAGAGGCACCGCAGCGCGGCACACAGGACGGGCACCGCGCTGCTCCGGCGCAGGGTGACGGGCTGCTCCGGCGTAGGGCGGCACGGAGGCCGCCTCACGCAGCACCCAGGCCCGGGAGCGGCCTCCAAGCAGCGTGGGCGCCCGCGCTGAGCAGACACTCGGCCCCACGTGGCACCTCAGCCGCCCGGCGCCACCGCCCCGCCTCAGAGCCCTTGCTTTCTTAGCACGTTTGGGGGTTCAGAACTACGTGACAAGTACATTTAGGCTAGCAAGTTGAACCTTGCACTTTTCTTATTACAATCTTTAAAACTACTTCAGTTGTCAAAAATTCAAGAGAAAAATTCTACAAAAATTGGTATTGAATACCATAGAGATGGTATACAACTGAACAGATTTTATTTATCCAAAGCTGAGTTTTGAAAGATAGCCAATGCACATGTATACTTTCCTGTGTGTGATCTTTGCTCTTTACTGAATAAGCCCCTCAAGACACAATAAATTCTCAATCATCACTATAAGCACATGAATACTCCACTGAAATTAAGAAATATGAAGTTATCTATTTGACACCTACAGGCCTGAGAGTCACACTGCTACCTGAACGTCAGATCATCACGCTGTACCTCCCCTTTCTTCCTTTGATTTTTTATGGAACTGTTTCATATATTGACATGACATCATTCATTGGTGCTAGCTAAAAACAAGTGCTAAGCATATAGAAATACTGTATTGTTGCATCTACAAGATTAAAAGATATATAATATATATAAATAGTACACATTTTAATATATATTGTATATACTTTATATATAAATATATACACACACACACACTCAAATGTATCTACTAGACATACCTAAGTGACATTCTTTATATCTACAAGATTAATGAAAGATAAAAGTTGTCTGACCACAGGTCAGAAGTAGAAAATTGTTCCTTAAACAATCCAGTTAATAAACTGATTTAACTTAATTCTTAATGAATTATTTTCTGCAAAAGGCAGTGTCTACTACCTAGTGACTTAATCATGTAGTTTTTGTTGTCTTACTTTTTGAAGTTACCAATTTTCCAGCTCTGACAAGCATGTGTAATGCATTTTATTCTATTCTGTCTTTAAAAAGCAAACACAGCCCTACCACTGAGCAGCTTTGCTCATTAATTTAACTAGTCTTGCCACCTCTTCTGGATATTCAGGTGTACGCTAAGAGCCTATATATGTTGTACAGCACACCTAAAAACATTTGATTTTGGTCTGTCTCCATCCTTAAGAAAGAATTAGATGGGTAGGGCGGACACGCAGCAACGACACCTCTCTCTCACATCCGTTTGTTACAACGTGTGGGGTTTTGAAGGAAAGAAGAGGTAAGTATCATTGCTGGCTAGTGGCTACTCACTAAATGGCGGGAAGGAAAGCGCAGGTCAAACATCAGACACGGCCAAGGAGAGCACAGATAGAAGAGCAGACACAGGGTTCCTATTTACCTGGGCACAATTGCGGCGCTGCTCTCGGCCCGCCTCGCTGGGCAGGGCCTGGCAGCTCCGCAGGGCCCGGCAGCTCCGCAGGGCCAGGTGCGCACTGCGAGCACCGCGGCTCCACACAGCACCTGGCGCCACCAGCATGCCGGCCCCGCGGAGCCCCCTCTGCCACCCGCCAGCTCCCCGTCCTCCCCATCCGCCATGTTTGCCCTGTTCTACACGTTTTTGCCAGCTCCTACAGCTTCATTTCAAACATGGTGTCTCAGTGACGTGACTGAACCAGTTACCAGTGTGGACATAAACAGAAAGCTTTTAAGCACTATCCACTTTGGAAACAACTTTCACAGTTCAACCTGTGGCTTCTGCACCACAGGGTGAGCCTTGGTGCTACCCATGTCCTTAGAGACAAAACATGGCACATAACAGGCAATTAAGCCTATTGTCTTGCAACTATTCCTTAAAATGGAATCTATTTCTGAAATTTATACTACATTGCATGAAATAAAATTAGCAATTTCCATTTATATTTATTTTGATCACTTGCATACACCACTTTTGCCATCAAAAAGAGCAACTGTGGGGAAAAAATGAAGCAGCTAATTATTTTATTAAATATATCTCAATATATTAAAGTTATTTGAAAATGGTAGAAAGCTGTGAAAATGGTGGAAAGCTGTAAAAAGCAAAATACACAACATTTTTTGAAAATTTAAGTACTTCACATGTTTTTACCACTGAATGAAAAATATCTTGTTAGTCAGCAAAGGGTTTCTTCATGGGGAACCATGTTTGTTGCTTCAGCAGAGTTGTCAGTCAAAACTTGTTGAATAGATTGTTTCAACTGACCTTATCTTTCATTTTAAATATCACCACCCAGAGGACATTTATAATCTTATGCACTATGAATGCTTCAAGATTTGTGCAGCTGTAAATTCTTAATACGGGGGGATTTTGCAATGAAGTGGCATATATTTATTTCCATGCACTTCCACATCACAAGTAACTGGCAACGACCAAAATTGGTATAATGGGATTTCATATTTTTGCTATTTTCTATTGATAGAAATGAACAGTTCTTCACAAATATTTTACCTAGACTTCCAGACAGCTATCAGAAGAGCTGAAGAAGACTGCACATGATGCTGATCGGATGCACCCCAATGGCTCCTTAAGCGCAGTAGCTGCGCCGCACAGTGAGCTCCGCGGCACGTGCGCTCCCTCCAGGAGCCCGTTCCCAAAGGGAGCAGAGGCTGCGCCCGCGGCACCCGCCTCTGACCCGTCCTGTGTGCCGAGCAGGGCCGTGCTGCGGAGCCAGCACGGGAGCCCTGCTGCGGGCCGGGCCCTGCTCCACCGCCACGTGCGCCGGCTGCCTCAGGCCCTCACCCGCCTGATGCCCCCCGCAACCGGCCCTGCTCCCGCTGCAGAACAGAGCATTTCTATACGCACCTGACGTCCACATCAAAACACTGCT
>JAUBOD010000067.1:285701-301258 GCA_032353885.1 Nothura maculosa
GCTTTCCTCCTGTGCTGCTCATTCCTGGGTGCAACAGGACAAACACCACCCCCACGCTCCATCCTCCACAGCACAACACGCCGAGGCCCAGGGCAAGTGGCCTCCTCCACAAGCCCTGCTTGTCCCACAGAGAGGCGAGCCTGACATGAAGCAATCAAGTTACCAAGCCAGCCCTTCCCTCCCAGCGAGCAGCCCTTCACATCGCCCTGGGGAAAGCCCAGTGAGCAATCAAGAGCCAAGAGAACCAAGCGCCAGCACCTCCAGAGGTTGCAATTGGCCTCTTTGGGAAGCGCCTGGTGATGTCTGCATGCCCTGACACCACCGCGGTGACACCGTCCCCAGCCGCGCGGCCGCTGCGCTTTGGAGCTTGCAGGTACACAGACACCAGCAGGCACAGAGGAGGGCGTTCCACACGACAAGAGCGAGCCCGGGATCCTGCACGGCCTGCGATGTTCATCCAGTTGAACAGCGAGATGCCACCATCCTCTTATCTGTAGGCTCTCCAACTTGAACTGCCTTTTGCAGAGCAAAGGCACTAGATACCTGACCCCTTTAAAATCATCATTACAACCACTCCAAAAAAAAAGCAAAAAGCTCCTATTTTGTGTCAGGTTGGTAAGGAGATGCATATATGTGAGAAGATAGGTAGAGATGTAAAAAAGTAGAACTTCAGTGTCTTCTTCAATGAACACATACTGACATGGAAATGTCCTGTTACAGCTGGTATTTTATGTATCTATGGAAATAGAGTAGATACGAATTTAAATATGCAAAATCATATACTTTTATCTATGATGTACAACAAAATGTCAATTTCTTACAATGAGCCATTATAAAGTAAAATCTAATATAATGAACATATACGAGAAAACCTCAAGTCTTCTCCATAATTTTAACAACCTGCCATTCACTGTGTTGGGATGAGAAGAGAAATGAAGCTCTCAGCCCATCTAGAGTAAACTTCTACAGGTACCTAGTCAAGAGAATTTACATGTGAATGCACTGAAAGGCAAAGCAATTTCTCTGAGCAGGAAACACCTCCAAAACCGAGTCTCTAACAATAACGCTCAGATGAAAACTCACCAAATTAATTATTAATGAAGATGTTAACTGTACATCTATGCGAGTGTTAAGAGGTGTAATCAGAGCTACAGCATTCCAGAAAGGCAGTGGTTTCAGCCGCCGCTGTTTCAATTAACACGTTTCTTGGCAGAGTAACCGATTCCCTAATCTCGATTTCCAGATGAGACAACGCTGGCTTTGATCCTTCCCGCACGGACGTTGGCGCCAGCCCGGGCGAGGGGAGCGCTCCCATGTCCCGCGGTGACGGCGCGGCCCGTGGGGATGGTGGTGCCTCCACCGCGCTCCAGCTCCTGCGTGTCGAACGGAGTCGAACGGAGCCGGCTCCCAGCAAGAGCCCATGGGAACCGGGCACAGGTGAGCGCGGCAAGGCCAGCGGCAGGCGCCACAGGAGGACCTTGCGGTAACGCTGCAGGATGGGTTCCCTACCGGAACACACACAGCCCTTCCCAGCGCCATGAATACTCGGCGCGGCGGGAGCGCTGCCTGTGTGCCGTGCACAGCCCTGCTGCTCCGCCACAGCGGGAGCGCTGCCTGCGTGCCGTGCACAGCCCTGCTGCTCCACCGTGGCCGGATCCCTGCTCACCATGTCCCTGAGAGCCTGTGGACTTGGCTCTGCCCTCCGCATACCTGCTGGAGATCAATCACCCCAGGAAGGACGACGCAGATGGGAGCAAGGAGGACAGGGCAAGGGCCAACGCACACCCACGAGCGTCACATCGCCCTGCAAAGGCAAGAGCCTGGCTGAGGGCTCTTCTTCCAACACAGGCCAAGCAGCCCTCGAGTGCAGAGGAGCCATCCTGAGCGGGTGGAGGTCCTGCCACCTCGGCAAGAGGGAAGGGAACCTCCTCCGGGCCTCGGGAGCTGCAGAGGGGCGAGCTCGGCGCAGGGCAGGAAGGCTCTGTCCTCCTCCTCCTCCTCCTTGTCCCTTCCAAGGGGCCGAAGAGCCCCGCGCTCCTCACACGTGTCCCTCGACTGCAGCAGCTGGTGCCCCCGCAGCGCGGCAGCCAGCGCAGCGCACACAGGCACAAGGGCAGCTGCTACCGAGACTTAAAGCAGATTATTAAATGCCTATCTAGTTACTTGACTTCTCCTGGCACAGATTGCCCATCCAAAATTCCTCAGTTCGGATAGAAAACAGCTCCTAACTTCACATAACTGTAGCTGGCCATTCTGCATCTACAATTCCCATCCTCTTGGGAAATTTTCAGTCACCAACATGCACCCGGGGCCAGAAGCAGAGAGCTTCAGAGACCCAGCCTACAAAGAACGCATACCAAAATATTCACAGTTAAGAGCTATTTGAGCCTCCTGTTAGTCATTGCTTCTGTCAGCGTTGAAGTTACTCTTCCCTTTGCAGCTGCTCACTCTTTCATACATACCATTCCATGTGCCCTCTTCCATCCTCCTACCAAAGGCATCCCAAATTTCCACTCAACTTGACCATCTTTTTGCCCTGTATTTAGCATCCAACTGGGGTAGTGAATAAGGGAAGGACACATGGACACCTGTACACAGATATGCACCTATGCAGTACTACACACATGGGCAAAGCAAAACGCACTGCAGCTGAACACTGGTCCTGGAAGCAGCACCATGGGGCCAGACAGCCCCCGGTACAACAGCCTTAAGTGAACCCACTTGTGATGAAAGCAGATTTCAGTCAACAAAAATACACCCAAAGTCTTCTGAAAAGTCCCTGCCATAAGTACCAAGAGCTGCATTCCCATAATGAGCCCCAGCGTGGCCAGCGCCTGCAGGGATGGAGACAGAAGAGCTGCAGCAGTTGTTGGTGCTGACGGGGCGCGTGGTGGGTACAGCCGGGGCGAGGGCCACCCATGGTGCTGAGGCTGCCCGCAGTGCCGGGGCCCCCTCAGTGCCAGGGCCGCCCGGAGCTTCGGAGCAGCCCGTGGGAGCAGGGGACAACACCGGTCCCGCGGCCGCCCGCGCCAGCCCCGCGTCCCACCGCACCACCCGCCTCGCTCCCTTCCCCAGGTGCTCAACGCACACCCGACCGGGTGCTTACTGAAGAAGGCCATGTGCCCTGCGCTGCACGGAGGCGCTCGCTCACGGAAATCATCCCGTCTGGAACTGCCGGGGACACGGCCGCCCTGCCATCACCGCGGCACTGTGACAGTGCCCGGGGTCACTGGGGCAGCAGCCACGCGGCTGCTCCCGCGGCAGCCCCAGCTCCCAGCCCCGCCGGGCCCTGCAGCTCCGCGCGGCCGCGCGCCACACGCTGCCCCCGCCTCACGAGAGGCAGCAATGCCTGAACACTCACTGCGCTATTTCCTTCAGCAAGTACTTCATTCTTCCAGTGCCCATGCCCGGCTAAATAATGAATAAAGAGCAACAACAACAAGCTAAACAGGTGCAAATCTCTACCAGTATTTATCACTGGTTAGAAAAAGTTCAAGCTAGACCTCTGCCTGCACGTGAAGAAACAGAAGGTAAGAAGGGTCTTGGAGAGACCACCAGCGAACCCAACTATCGCTGCTTAATGGGGAAAGCTTTGCTCCTATATCACCATTCTGTCATTGTGCAGTCATTTTCCATTATTATTATTTTTATACACCAAAGGCCTGTATAACCAAGCAGCCTGACAGTACTGCAACCCAAGGGATGAATGAAGATCAGTGACAATGATCATGCTGGTAAAACAGAGGTGAAACATGGAACGTTTATATATTATGCAGAATCAAGACAATGAGCAAATCAACTTTCCATAGCTAGAAATAGGAAGTTAACAGACTACCCTGCTCCTACGTGACTTCATTCATATTGCAGAGGTTATATGACTCTGTTCAACTTAATTTATCAGTAGAGAACAGTAAAGATCTACTATTTTCCTGTAATTTTCAGTTCCTATTCAAAATAGGCAATATTTTTAATATAAGAAAACTCTGCAAACATTCTTCGCACCCGTTCTGCACATGGACGGTGTCTCTTTGGGAGCGCAAGGCAGGAGGAGCAGCAGGGCCAGCCTATGCCGCGCCGCGTTCCCCCTCCCGAGCGGGCTGCTTGTGCGCGGCAGCTCCGGCGGCTCCGGCACCGCACGGAGGCGCCTGCCCCGCTCCGGTGCCTGGGCCAGGGTCGAGCAGCCCCCCGGGCCGCAGCTCGAGCCCGCGACGCCGCCCTGCCGTGGGCAGCGCGGCCTGCTTGCTGAACCAGCGCCTCTTGCAGCACCATGGGCAAGGGAAGGGAGCATTGCCCTATCAGCATCGAGGCAAGGGAAGAGGGAGAATATTCCATTGGGAGGCAGAAGAGACACCAACTGCTAAGTCAGGTTTAAGGAATGATGCGTTAATCCTCCTTTGTTCCCACTGGTTTCCATTCCCCACCTTTTGCTGCCTCCCATTACCCTCACAGACACCCAAGAGTTTCTCCAGGGCTTGGTAATTCCTTGTGGCACAGGCCAAACTCAGACGTTCCGCTTGCTTCCCCTCACGTTCCTCCTGCTGCACTCAGAGACGGCAGCATCTCTAGACAGAGACCAGACTTTCTCCTTCCCTGTGCTCCCTATTTTACCACCCCACAGTGCTGTCCTCAAGCCATTTCCTCAGGTAACAAAAGCCCCCAAATTAACCGCAGCTAAAGAGGTGATATAACCCTTATGAGCACTGTCATCCAGATAAACAGGGCTGCATTACTGCAGGAGAAGCATGAGAAAAGCAATGAGCAACGCCTCATCATTAAAAACTCACTAAAACCCTCATATTTATATAGCCAAAGAATTAACTAAAGGAACAAAAGCAAATTGCTGTGAAAAGCAAGAGATGCATTGCTTGAGAAATGCGGGATGCATTTAACGATTGTTTTTGTCTCTTCCTCATCTCTCTCTTTGAAAAGTATTTTTCAGACAGACAGACAGTACATTCAGGTCCAAAACGCTTCTAGTGCTATACGCTTTCTAAAATGTCAAAAACAATTACTCTCATCTTTGGGCAACTGTATTTTCTTTTTGCTACAGCTCTGAGGAGGAGGCAGGCGTTTTTTCTGGCCTTTGGCAACATACTTTGCTCCGTTCTAGCGAGCAGGCAAGACGCTGCATCCACACAAATCCAGTTGCAACACGCTCCCAAGATCGGTGTTCTGACAGCGTTCAAGGCAGCCATTCAGAAGAGCTCAGGCAGGCAGGGCAGGGCCCACGCGAACGCGCTCGCGCCCTGCGCGGCCGGCGCCGTTTGCAGCCGCCGTGGGCAGGAGCGTCCCTGGGCACGGCAGCGCCGCGGGGACGTGCTGACCATCACAGGGCCCTCCTGCTCCTTCGCACCGCTCCACAGCCCGCATTTAATCTACTGGGGCACGGCGCTCAAGCCAACCCTGCAGACCAGTAAGATGCCCCTGCAGAGCAGTAACTGCTCAGTCTCATCACAGGACATACTGAGAGGGAGGGAGAATGTAGCGCGTGTCCCAAAGATTCCAATTTTCCGAGCAGGCTGCCAAGTGACAGAGACATTGCCCAGCTCTTCACCCTGCAGAAGGGCGAGTGCTCCGCTCGGCTGCAGGAGCCCCAGCGCTCTCGGCTACCAAGGCAGAGCGCAGAGCGAGCCCAGGGAATCCTGCAGCCGCCGATGGCTCGCTCGGCACTCGCGTTGGACACCCGTGACGCACGTGGGCTCCCAGCCTCCCCCAGAGACCCTTGTGAACCAGCAGACAGCTAACGGGGCAACTGTAAGTGAAGGCAGGAACACCACCAAGCAGAACCCAGGCTGCAGGAACTTCCCCTTTCTACGTACATTCTCTCTCTGGCCTTTAAAACTATTACTGCAGCATTACCCTCTACACTATTGCCAGGTAGAACACACACTACCTTGCAGGTAGATATTTTTCAACTGGCAACACTGTAAAACCAAGTCCATTTTATATGTTGGGTTTATAAAGATGTAAGCCAACACTGCTATACAGTGTGTTTAAGAATGACTCGTACTGAGCTGCAGAAACCGCTGCTCCCGTTGCCGCCCTTGGGAAGGCTGCGTGGCCGGGAGAAGCTCCTGGCGGGAGCGGGGCCTGTGACACCGGGCAGCCCCCAAGCAGCGCTCGCTGCTCACTCCTGCCCGCGGCGCGGTCCCTCCGTGCGGAGACACGCGCTGCTCCGGCGACGGGAATCACCCCGGGCACCGCGCCGCAACAGGAGCCACGGGGAAAGAGAGGGAAGAGCAGCCACGACTCGGCAAAAGCTTCTGCTGCAGCTCCCCGTGTTCAGGGGACAAAGACCAAGCAAAAAAGTGAGACCTAAAATATTAAACCACTGAAGGAAAGGAAAAACACCAATCAAAGATAACATTTAAAGGTTAATATTACCTTCTTAACAAATTTCAAAGAGTATCAATTAATGCCTGTTACTTCTTCCTTGTAAATAGGTTACTGGGGTGCTCTCACCTCTTTCAAATTGAAAGAAACTTTTGTTTTTTTAAGGCCTTTTGGTAACTATAGACAACAGAACAATAGTTATGAGTTAGATATCCCTGACAATGCTGGTATATTTAAACAAACAGATCTATTTCCCAATAGCAAAGGTTAAGACCTTAAGTTAATTCTATTCTGCATTAATGTAAAGCTCAAAATCTGGATTTTAAACACATATCTACCAAAAGGAAATATTTTCAATAACATGAAGTAGCTGAAAAAAATATGAAGTCCTAAGGAAAAAAAAAAAAGAAATAAAGAATTAATTACTGCTTTAGGGGATTTCCACTTTCAAAATACAGAAACCTGCTGTTGCTTGCACGATGCAAGTCCAGGAAAACATCAACATAACTACTCAGGAAATACACTCACGGATGACAGTGCCAGAAAAGAATGCACTTCCAGGACCTGCGAGATTTGTATTTTACATAACGCTTAAACAGAAAGCAGAGCTACAGACTTATCCTTCCATTTTTAGAATAAGCCTTGCTCTTGATTTACAAAACCAGGTAATTTCCAATAGCTGATATTGAACCGCGCTGCAGGCGGCGAGCAGCAAGGAGCAGCAGGGAGGCCAAGGGCGGCGGCAGGGCCGTGCCGCAGGGCAGCGCTGCCCGCGTTCCTCCACAGGACAGGACAGGACAGGGCCCCGCACGGTGCCCGCGAGGACGGGGCCCCGCACGGTGCCCGCGAGGACGGGGCCCCGCACGCCGCCCGCGCTACCGCCTCGCAAACTGCAAACACTCGTTGTCGGCTTCAGGCTACCTCAAACTGAAAAATGCCCGCCAGGTTTCCAGGCATTTCCTACTCGTCCGTTGGGTGCCACACCAGCAGGGCAAATGGCACATTCCCCCGGGACGAACCTCCAGCTAGCTCCATTTTCTGCAGGCTCTTTACGAGAGATGTCATTTCAAATGCTTAGGTTCTGCAGCAAAGCTTTTGAGTGAAGGCACAGATGATGTTCTACAGAGGGTTCAATTATTATTATTATTTTTAAATGCTCACCTAATACTCTTTATTAGGTCAGTTCTCATTTAACCAGACATGTGAAGCTGCAGATGGCAGAACAAATGTTGTCTTAACATGTCCAACAAAGGAGGGCAAAAACGGCTCAAAAGTCACCCTTAAACACGTCTTTCTCGAAGATAACATAACCTTGCATTTTTTTTGTCAAACAAAAGCACAACAAAAACATTACAAACAATGTCTGCATACATAACCTTTCACTATTTCTTCAAATAACATTTTTAAAGACATTCCTTACTCACAGTGAGGTACACAGTGGATGTTTGGCTTCGCTATGGCAGTGCTGCAGTTAACTCCCAATAACTCTCAGCACACCTTCCTATGTGCCTTAGTATCTCTTTTTTTTTCTATCTTTTAAAAATAGATTTCAGCTAGGCTATTAATGCAAACTTCACATCAACATGTCCAAATACGGTGAGCTGGACACACACGCGCTCGCACACTAACTTATCCCATTTTTATCCCGTTCCAATTCTGTTACTGCTGCTTGTCAACATCCTCTCGTTGCGCCATAGTAAGGATAGGCACCAACAGCTCTGTCTGCTACATGAAATAACCCACAAGGGCCGTGGGTGGTTGTTTCCCGGGACCTCAGGAGACAGCGCTCGCTCGCAGCTAAGCCGACAAACATCCCTGCCCGTCCGCTGGACGGCCCCTTCCCTGGGCTAGCCAGGCGTGGGAGCAGCCTGGGCCGGCGTCGGAGCTTCCCGGCGTGCCGAGGACGGGCTAAGTGTGCGGGGGCTGCCAAGGGATCCTGCGGCCACGGCCCGCGCAGCCTCCTTGCTGAGGAGGATCCCGTGGCACCAGCGCCCTGCCGCACCGAGCAGAGCCGTCCCGGATCTGGCACCAGGGCCCTGCCGCCCTGTGGGGAGTGGATCCCGGATCCGGCAGTACTAGCGTCCTGCCGCCCTGTGGGGGAGTGGATCCCGGATCCAGCAGCACCAGGGCCCTGCTGCCCTGTGGGGAGCTGATCCCGGATCCGGCAGCACCAGGGCCCTGCCGCCCTGTGGGGAGCTGATCCCGGATCCAGCAGTACTAGCGCCCTGCCGCCCTGTGGGGAGCTGATCCCGGATCTGGTGGCACCAGGGCCCTGCCGCCCCATGAGGAGCTGATCCTGGTGCTGGGGCAGATGTCGCCCCAGAACTTGACTCTTGTAGACAATGAAGGAAGCATGAATATTGCCATAAGCTGGGGCACACATATTGATTTGATAAATATGGTAGATATAGAGCAATTAAAACAACAAAAAGTTTATTTACTCAAGCTTAATCCTGACAGACATAACAAGAAAGTCAGTTGCAGAAATAGCCATGGCCCACCTTGTTATGAACTGCTTTAAATTTATAATGAAAAGACAGCCAGAAGCAGCCAGACTTGTAGCTGAAGTCCTCAACTTCAGAAGAGCCAGTGCCAGGTACAAGGAAAGTACCTGGTGAAATGAGGCAGCCAAGCTGCTCGCGAGAGCAGCCTGAGGCTGGTGCTGTCGGAAACGATCCGCATCCGTGAAGAGCTGGGAGAGGGGGAAGACGTCCACAGATGGACAACGCACAGGTAGCCAGCAAAGCAGCACTCCCTACGGGGGAGCAAAGCACACCTATTTCGAAAAAGACACGAGCAAAAATTCGGAGTACCCTAAAAAAGGAGAGTTGTTGTGCACATTTAAGCGTGAGAACTGGCATTTTACAAGTCAAATAACAATGGAATGTAGTGAAAGCTTCAATGAAGGCATGCAAGAACTGCTAAAGAAGCAGGGAAAGTCTGAGAGAACAACAAAAACACGTGGTCAAACAGAAAATCTGCTCAGCAGGAGCCTGCTGGGTACCCAAGGCAGAAGGACCCGTACATGGTCTGCATGCCCAAAGCACTGCACCGTGCTCAGCCTGCCCATGGGAAACAACAGGAGGAGAGCATTAATGAAGAGCCCATCGGGAAGGAGCACGAGGAATCAGTTCCCTTGGGGCTAAACTCAACATGGCCAAAACGCCCCAACTTTGGAACGCACCCGAAGGCCCTTCACGGGTCTGCATGCAAGGAGGGCTGCAGGAAGCGCTCCCGGGCAAGGAGCCCGAGGAAGCACCTGCAGCTGCGGCGGGGCCCACAGCACCAGCACCCCGTTTCTGTGCTAAGGTCACCACGGAGGAGGCCGCGGGACAGAGCGGCCTCGGCAGCTCCGCGTGGCGCACGACGGACACTGCGCATGGCAGCTCCGCGTGGCGCACGACGGGCCGCTGCAAAAGAGCCCAGGACGACCCCAGCAGCGACGCCGCAGCGGGGACGGCATCGCGGGGAGACGCGGGCGATGGTGCCCCCCGCTCGCCTCTGGGTGGGCTGCATCCCTCCCATCCAACCCAAAGGCCATGGGGACAATCCAGGGACACAAACCTCGCTTCCTGGCAGACCTTAACAGCACTGACCACCTTCTATAAACACCTTGGGATTCAAACTGAGGGCAGAAGAGAAATATGAAATAAGGAGACACCCAAGACAAGACTAAACAGGTCTTAACTGACCGTAAAGAAAATGAAACTCTAAATTAGATAGGTTCACATGACTGCACTAAGCATCCTGTCAAAGTGAGAAATGCATGCTGCAGTTAAATATTTGGATAATAGGATTATTGGTAGCAATTTTTAATTACTACTGTAATTACAATGTTGCAACACAGTGGATTCTTATCATATCGGTATAACCAATTCCTTTTCTCTTATGGCAAAAGAGTAAATAAGTATAGATATAAAATTATATTTGCCATAATGGAAGTTAACTCGTGATTAAGATAGTTAAGTGAGCAGAAAGGGACTATCTTCTGTGGGATGTGGTTATAGTCAGCATTGTTATGACTTGTATCCTGTTAGCTCTTTGCATCTGGAAAAAGCTCGGGTCAGCTCCGGATGCCAGACACGCTTCCATGTGCGGCAAGAGGCCGGCACTTCAGCGGTGCTCCTGAACAAAAGTACAAATACCTGAGCAGTGCGGCACGCGCGGGCGACACGCGGCCTTGGCCGCACGCTTCCCGTGTGCAGAGCCACGCGCTTCCCGCGCGCAGACGGAGCCACGCGCTTCCCGCGCGCAGACGGAGCCGCATGCGGAGGGAGTCGCACGCTTCCCACGGGCAGACGGAGCCGCATGCAGAGCCGCGTGCTTCCCGCACACCTTTCCAGGCGGCGCAGAGGTCCTGGCACCGCAAGCCACCCGAGGAGGCTGAGCGGGCCCCGCGGCAGCGGGTGCCCCACGAGCGGCCCCAGCATGGGGAACCGCGCTGGCATTGGGGCAGTTTGCAGGGCCTGCGCCATCAGCACTTCCCTTCAGCAGCAGGACCCAACCCAGCTACTTCGACACCTGCCTCTGGACCCTGCAAGAGCAGCAGAACACCCCCCACCTCCTATTAAAACACTCCATTTGCTTTCCTTTCACTTCTGACTTTCAACTGACCTTGCAGGGACTGCACTGGTGCTCCATTTTTAAAGGTGTAAATTTAACAGCACTTAATTAACCCAAGCCCCTGTATTTCCCTCTGATGGCTTTCAGATGGACTCCACATTTTATTTTTAGTTCACCTGGGACCAAAGGGACCAAGCTGGAAGGAGTCAAGGCGGCCATAGCTGCTGTGAGCAATGCAGAGCGAGGAGCATGGGGTGAAACCTGCACAGGGCTGGACGCACCACACGAAAGGATAAAACTCCCATGCGGAGATGTTATGTGTCCCCTATCCTAGCAAATCTGTATATGTAAATTCTCCTTCTGTTTGAATATAAAATACAAATCTATATACTCATCTTGATGGCCATACATTCTCTGAAGAAGCATTTCTGAGGCTGGCTGAGACGGGCACAGTCTTCTAACACACGCTTCAGGATCAAACACTTAAAACTAAAAGAAGTCACCCTTACTGTCACATGTTACTAGGTCCACCCCAGGGAACCAGGTAAGATACTGGACACTAGCTCTGTCTGCAAGGAACAGAAGAGTAGAGAGCCAACATGTGCTTCAAACTGAGAAAGCGCAATTGCACACCTGTAAAGTCAGAACCTTATGCCAATTCAGGCATTTGATCATGAGCCACCACCACAGAACCACAGAATCTTCAAGGTTGGAAGGGACCTCTAGAGATCATCCAGTCCAAACTTGCACATTCAGAGAAGAAAATACCCTGGCGAAGAGTCTAAATTTTGGACCATGCTAGGTTCTCCCATCGAGGTCCTTTGGAAGGCAAACAAATTCATCAGCACTACAGTGAAGAAATTGGCTCACTCCACAATGCTACACGGAGGAGATGGTTAAATGCACGAAGCTGAAGAAAGCGCGACATTTGCAGCAACAGGACATGCCAGTCACAGCAGTGCCCCAGTTTGGACGGCCGTGGTGCCCCAGAGGCTGGCACGATCCCAGCAGCAACACAAGGCACGAGGTGGTTCCATCTACCCGCCAGGACGCAACACGGCGCGGAACCGCCCAGCACCGCTCGGACAACAGCGCTGGGAGAGGCCTCACACCGACCGCCCACAACGCCGAGCAAAGGGACAAGCCGCATCCAGACCTCGAGCACCGCACTAGCAGGCTCAGGCCTGCTGGAAATGCCGTGCAACGGGCACATCACTGCAGTCAGCGATAGCAGAAAGAACCCAAGACAGCCTAGATGGGATCTCGGCGGCTGGGGGAAAGAGCAGGTTTGCAATTCATAAATAGTAGTCTTCCCTTCCTCCAGCATGTGCAAGTTTGCCCACCTGAAGACTTGAATGGGAGCTAGACACGTCAAATATTTTGAAAGAGAAGTCTAAGCAGGCAGCCGTGTGCCACACTCGGAGCTATAAAATGCTTTTATCAATTGTCCATGAACCTCGGGGAAAACACGTATTTATTATTACACAGAATCAATCATCAGCTCGAAGATGCTCACAATGTAGCAAAGACACCACCAACCTAGTCTTAGCAGTCATTGATTTTTTTTTACATAGAAATTCCTATTTAGATAAAAGGATGTGTTCGGCTGTTGGATTCTAAGATCAAATATTTCTCAATTGCCATCAGGACAAAATGCACCAAAAGTGGTGGCATTGTCATAAATTGAGGTATTTCTGGGACAGGATCGATGCCAGCACATGCAAACTTCACTCACAAAGACGAGACACCTTGTTCCTCGGAGCGCACGGAGCGCATGCCGAGCGAGGTGCCCCTCGCACTGCCAGAGGGGAAACGGGAGAGCCATCGGTTCAGAAGGCAGAGCCCGGGGCGGGACAGGGAACACGGAGCCAAGCCCCAAGTCCCGGGAAGCGGAGCGCCCGCGGATGTCCCGAACAGCCCCCAAATGCCCCAGCAAACACCATGCCCCACCGGACCCTTGCAGAAGTGCTTGACTGGGGTTGATTAAATACTTGCACTGTGTGCACTGATGCATTCTGACATAAAAGCTGCGTATCAATTAACTAGCCCACAGACTTAATTATTTTCCCTCAACAACTTCAATCCCCAAAGGTTGGCATGTAGCTCCAAATTATCAATGAACTTTTAATCACCTGATACTATTAGAACCGTTAAAATGTGAACTCATTTGTAATAAAGCATCAACGTTGATTCTCTAGCAAGAATTATCCAGAGTGCTACCAGAGTAAAATACATTTGTTTCTGTATAAAAAGATGATTGCTTTGAATTGAAGGGAAAGCTCCCCAAAACAACAGCTCACAGCAGTTTTAAAAATCATGCATCTTCCCTCTCGCTTTCTGAAATAAATGTTTACATCATAGCATATGTCAATCTACTAGTAGTATAATTCAACTTAATAACACAGCACAATGAACTATATCACTAAAATAGTAATCACTCCAATTCAAATACGTAAAGGCTTTTTAAGACTTAATGAATTACATCTTTACTAAGCACAAGGTAGTAGCAATTTAGAACACCTTATTTTAAATCTTTACACTAGACTAAGTAGGATGAATATCAATAACCTAGTCATTATAACATAAATAAATGTATTCAAGCTTAATAAAATGTCATCTTCCTACACAGCGAGAGTAAAATTTTAGATCTCATTCAGGCACAAGCAACAGAGAGATAAAGTGGTTTTCCTGCTCCTTTCTAAGCAATCTGTTTAGCCCTAATGGAACTGCACAGCTCCACGTGCTGTCTGTACATCACACAGTGGTCATTGTTAAAGAACACAAAAAATGACCATGTTTCACAACCGGATTAGAAAGACTCTTATTACTGGGACACTGACTGTCAGCAAGAGTAGAAGAGGATCCTACAGGAGTCAGTGTTTCTTGCAGAAAGTGGGAAAGTGTCTGGTCTATGAACTCCTAAGAAGTCCTTTCACAGCCTTCGTATTCTGCAGAGAATTCTAAACAAGGACTTTTAAGAAGTATTTTCCAGAGTAACTCACAAGTCTCAATGTTCACTGTGACCACAATTGATGCTAAGAAACAATGGCAAAATCCAAGACAACTTAGTAATTATGTTTCCTTATTGCATAATCCCAATGGCGACGAGGAACTAACACTAATCTCACAGGTTCAAAAGCCACGCTGAAATTTTTGTCTTTCTTTTTCCCCTCCATTTTTTGGTTTAAGGTTCGCTAGCGCTGCAGTGCCCGCCTGGACCCTTCCCTCCCCGTTTCACCCCTCTGTTCAACTTGGTCCTGCTGTTGTGAGCTCTGCCAGGCACGGACCTTCCTCTGCTTTGTAAACTGGCACGCCAAGCTCCCCGTACAGATGTTCGGTCTGCAGCACTTTGATACTGTCAGCATTTTGCTCAATAAAAAGCCTAGTGACTTTTAAAAAGAAAAATAAGGCCAAAAGAGCCACTATTTTTTTCCCCCAAAAAGAACTGTCTCTGCAGTCATTTCGGTCATTGCTCAAGCTTTGAGCAGGAGTCTACAGAGGACAGTGAACACTGCTATTATACACACGGTGTTTGAATACACAAGTTTTCCTACTCCAGGATGTGGCTTGTTTGGACACCCTTGAAATCAACTACAAGATAAGATGATACAATGCCACGTTTTAGTGGAAGACATGAAACACTTCCATTTCTAAACATGTCACACGTCCACTGACATGGAAGTGTAGGAGTTAGCATTTGTCTCCACTGTTTCAAACACTGCATTGTTTCAAAAATAAAGGAATCCTTTTGAAGGCTGTGACACACAAGAAAAAAGCAAAAAGAGTTCACCATAAAATCTATTGGATTTCAGCAGATATCGGTATTAGTCAAGTCCTGGAGGAAGTATCTGGGATTTTCATCCTGCACCTACAGTAGAACAGATGCAAAGAAAACAAGGATCTTTGCACTGACCAAGTCACCCACACGTCGCGGCTCTGTGTCACGCATGGACACATGAGCAACCTTTAGTACCTGTGTGCCACCAGCCTAAGGGAAAATCATCGTAAGTTTATTAATTTTCATCAATCAGATTTACCTTCGTGATACACAAACACACGTTTACTCACGTTGTGCACAATAACAGGAAATTCTGTTGGTACAAGACATAGAACATGCTTTCGGAATGGAAAAGATTTCCATTGGGAATGCTGAAGAAATACATTTTGCTGCAATCTATCTGGCAGGAATAGGCTAGAAAACCATTATCAATTGGAAAGTCTCCTGCATCACGTTTCTAGGAGAGATGGCAAAAGCAAAAAACATTCTTGGTAAACTAAGGTACAGATTAGATAACTTCTATTTAAATATATGTAGTGCAAATGTAAAAAGCTGTTAAGCATATTTATGAAAGTTAAAAGAAAAACCAAGCAGCAGTTTAGCACGAGCGGCTGGCATAAGACTTTCCACAGCGCTCCTGCACCTTAGTTAGAAGTTGGATGAAGGGACTATTTTAGATGGGGATTGTGTTAGAGGACAAAGAGGAAAGACTTTTTGCACCAAAACAAACACACAAACAAAAAAACCCAGGATTTTTCAGATGCCTGTTCCTGGTTTCTTTGTAGTCTAATGTCATTTGAGCAAAGTGGAATGTCTGGCCCGGCTCCGGACAGCCCCTCCCTTTCCCTACATCCTTCCCAGCTCCCCCATGGGCCCTGCTGGG
>JAUBOD010000067.1:324409-350965 GCA_032353885.1 Nothura maculosa
GTGTGAAAGAAGCAAAGCTCCGTGCTGTCAAACGGGCAGGAAGACCAAGTATCCAATGTTCTCCATCCCGTAATGCAGCTCTGCCTGGAGCCGCAGCCTGGCCTCGCTGTGGGCCGGGCTGCTGGCTCCCAGCGCAAGGGGAGCTCACCACGCTGCACTAGCAGCAAAGCAAATGCACGAGGGGCTGCAGCTCTCCTCAGCTCTCAGCTCGCTGTGCTTAAATGCTCCTTTCTGCTTTGCAACAGGAAGGAAATAACATTTTAATTTCTACACATTTTCTTCAGAGAAGTTCTTTTCATAATGATTTTTTTTTTCCCAGGCGACTTCTTATGCACTCATAAGGCACAGTGGAGTTTAAGCTGTTGCACTTATAATGTTTAATAGGAGGGTTCAGAATTGGCAGTTATTGCACTGCCTAAATACCTGTGTATTGCAACTAGTTGCTGGGGAAAGGGGGTAGCAAGTTTCCAGATATAGTCCTTATATCTGTAAGAACTGCACTTAAAAAGCATGTAGTGTCTCTAGAGGAGAGAGTATACGTCCAACTCTCCATGTCAGCATTTAATTCCTTTAGGAATTAAGTGTGGGTGCCCATGATGACTCCTGTCTCTCCCCGAGTGCGTGTTGCTGGCTCCATCCTCGGTTGTTTGGAGATGGTGCAAAACACCGATGCAGCCCTGCTGCAGCCATAGCTCCTTGTCAGAGCGCAGCTGCTTTGGGTATAGCTGCGTCTCTCATCAGTGCTATATGGGTTCACAAAAGTGTTCACAAAAGGAAACGTTTTTTTGAAGAAATTGGCCCCTCTGCACATTCAACTGAAGTAGTTCCTTTGGGTTAGCAGACAAAATAGCAGAGAAAAATTAAATATTTTAAAATGCTCATTTTCTTTGTAGTATTTACTTCCTTTACTTCATGCAGGTATCCTTAATCAAAAGCTCTATTGTTTCTTCATTGATTGGCAGTACAAAATTCTGCTGAATTCATTCAAGCTCTGAACTGTTTTTTATCAGCTCTCTTCTGGTATTTCTCTTTCTCAAGACTTCTCCAGCTGAGCAGGTAGCAACACATGCAGGCTGTAAGCCCCACAGTGAATCCAGTGCATTTCCTGCACTGCTTTTTCTGATGTTCATTCAGGTAATCCAAATTATGAAGTGCTGGGTTACTCCTCCATTGATGCAGAACCAGATTGATGATCAACCAGTTGTTGACCGTCTTCAGAAAAATGCAGAGCGTGTGTGAAGAAGTTAATACTGTAGTAGTTATAAATAAATGTCATTTCTATTGTTGGATAACTTCTAGACTGTGTGTCTAAGATGCACCATCTACTTCATCTTTCATGAAGTGGATTTTCCCATTAGTTTTAGAATGGGTTTGAGGATGTATGGATTTCTTTTCTTATCTAGTGAATGCTAGTAAAGCAGACTTGCTGTACTCTCCTGAAAGCACAATGGATTGGTTTTGCTTTTTGAGTGCTGCGTAGGACAATTTCATCCTAGTTGCAGTTTTTCTTTAAGTGACTAGCTTTAATACTGGTTTAGCTTTATTTATAAAATGGGATGGAAGATTAGAAGTGAAAATGCTCTGTAAGCTCGCTTGATCTTTAACTCATAGCCTTTTGGTCCTGAGCTCACATATTTCCTAATGGTATGAAATGCTGATTTCATAGTTGCCTCTCTGTTTTTCCTTCTTTCCTGTCAACCTGAGATAAAACTTCTTTGGACTCCTAAAGGTAAAGTGTTATGAGATGCAGGAGATTGCAGAATGTCATATATTCTGTTGATCACAGAATGTCTCTTTGAAGAATATTGTATAGTTAAAAGTTTCCCTAGAAAGGACATTTTATAAAGGCATTGAAAAGATTTAGATTATTTAGAAGTTTTTATTTTTCCTCCAGGTTAAAAAAATAGAACAAGTTTCAAAAATTAACAAAGAGCAAACACTGTTGAAACAACATCACCAAGTGTGGTGGCAAGAACATAAAAAACTGAGTGAGGACAGGTAAGAAGTGAGGAATCTTAATTTGACGTTCTTCAGGAAAATCTTGAGAAGTTTCTGGAGTGGTGTGCTTGGTGAAAAGGCACATGTAGAAATAAAACGCCTGTCCCGAGTAAGAGCTTCAGGGTGAGTCTATGACCTGCATCCAAGGGGGTCTGTAGACTTGACCGATAAAGGAGCAGAAGGAGCGGGGTGGATGTTTTTCTGCAAGTATTTTTCCATGGTGGTATTGTAGCTGTATGCTTCATCTATCAACACCTGAAGTATAATCAAGTCACTGTTAGAAGAAGGAAAGTTAATGCTGTGCATGTCTGAGGATCACTGCTAAAGGTGAATGAAGAGCTGGCACAGCTGCATTTATTTCTGCTGCAGAAGCTGTTTTCTTTTGAATGATGTGTTCACGTATTTCAGCGTTTTCTGAAAACAGCCCCTTGGGCGGCCTGCAGCAGGGAGATTTCCAGCAACACGTGCTGTGCTGCAAAGCACGGCGCTAGCTTTGGCAGTGCAGGCTGTCCTGTGTCTGGTGACTTTGCATGTTGCTGGTGCAGCAGCTCCATGAGAGCTGGCTTTGCTCGGAGAAGGACACCTTCCATATCATCATCTTGGTACCTTGCTCCCGTATTTCCTGTACCCTCCTACACAGGGAATCACCCCTTTTGCTTAGTGTCTTTGTTTTGATAGAGTGTTAGAAGTTTATAATCCTTTGAGAATTTAATGAATAAGAAGAGATACTTTTGTAAAACCCACTTTACTACCTTTCAGACAAAAAGTGGAAGCAGAAATACAGACTTTTCTTAATGAAGGAAGCCATAAGTATGACTTTTGGAGAGATTTGTGGAGCTTGGGTAAGAATTTTTGATTTACTTTATGATTATTTTAAGTGAGTTTTTAAATATCTGTCGATGGCTCTAAATTTTGAAAGTACAATGCCATGTAATATTGTGTGTGTTTGATAGCTTTATGTTTCATTTGGATATAGTGCAGAAATTATCAGAGGAGAGAGATTCATACCAAACAGATACTGTAATTCCTATCTGGCAACTAAGAGAGCATTTGAAATTCAGGCTATCTGAAATGCAGCACTGCCCCTCAGAAGAATCTTTTCAGAAACATGAGTTCAATCCAGTTGAGATGTTACAACAGGTTGGTAATTTGATTTCATTTTTACAATTTATCATTGCTTTATTTTTAGCATTTTCATTTAGTTTTATGTAGTAGGTTTTTTGTTGTTCATTGTTGGTTTTCTTCTTGAATTTAATCCACAATCAGAGTACTTGCAGTAGTGCAAGTCTGCTTCAGTAAATGTACAACACTGTGAAACTGGAAATCAGGCTCATTATTTGTAAATAAAACTTTCATATTATGACAGTATTTTAAAAATAACTGTTGCCTATTTCATGATATAGATAGACTTTGTGAAGAAACAACAGGAAGCAATATTGGAATTCCTTAACCAAGAAAGTCTGGCTTTGGAAAAAGAGCTTGAAGACTCTAAAACAAAAGTAAGGTTATACACACACACACACACACACACACACACACACACACACACACACACACACACTGGACCTCTAGAGATCATCTAGTCCAACTCCCCTGCTCAAGCAGGGCCACATAGAGCACATTGCACAGAATCCTATTGGTTTTCCTAATTAGTTTAATTAGCAATTTTTCAAAGAAGTGTAATACAGAAGAGTATTCTAAGTAGCATTTTTATTACAGGCATTATCACAATCCTTTGAAGAGAAAAACGGACTTTTCCATAAGGTTCCTTCAGCACTACTGTCTTTGGAGTGTCCCTTTTCTGATTTGAAGACCGTGATTATTGATGAATATCGTAAGCTTGCAGGTGAATACTGGTCTAAGCTTCAGGAGATTGATCAGCAGTTAGATGTCATACACAGGTAATGGCCTCTGTTTCAGCTTTTTTTTTTTTTTACTACTAGGCATAAAGTCTAGCACCATAATGTGTTTTACTGTCTATGGATCTTGCAGTTGCCTTTACCATGAGGATTAGTTCTCTTTTCTCTGTGTTGAAAAGAGTTGACTTGCTGCCCAGCGATGTGGGACCAGATATCCAGGCGCTGTTTGCATAGCTGAGAGAAATGAGACAGTCCTTTCAAAAGAACTCATCTGAAATAATAAGTGAAATGCTTTGTGGATTAAAAACCAACAATGTGGTGTGCAGCAAATATCCTCATTGCGTGTGTTCATATAAATAGAAATGATTCTCCATAGTTATTGTACTGTCAAGTATATTTATATCAAAAAGTACTGTCTTTGCGAGGAAAATGCAGAAATATTGCTCTTAGATCAACTTTCATTCTTTTCAAGAATTCTGGATTGTTGCAGTAATTCTCATCACAAAGAAAAGTTAAAATGTACATAGCCACAGTTTGGAATAGGTTTTCTGTTTTTCTGTTTTAAAGAAGAAAAATGTTTATAAAAAGCATGCATTTTAACATCACTATGATTGTCTAATATGGTAGTAGGATAAAATATAGTTTTCCTATTCAGACTAGACTCCAGGAGAGCTTATTGAGTTGGAGTTATTGGGCAAACCTTGACTTATTTTTACCCTTTCCTGGTATTCCCCCGCCTTAGCATCCTTGTTCCAGGGAGGATAAGTGTGGGAAAGTTGTTGGAGTTACTTTAAGCGTCAGCAGAAAAAACGGGGAAGAGCAGGAAAGGCCATCGTTTTCCTTGGTGAAATGGTAAACCTTCCTGCTTTAGCACGCACACGCGCCGTGCAGCACTGAGGTCTGTCCCCACCGCTGCTCAGTTAGGCTGGGGGTGCTGGAGCAGCAACGAGGGCTGGATCCCCAAAAGAAAGGGCGGTAGAATTGACATAAACTGCAGGTTCTTGGCATGAACTGAAGGTTCCTCGCTTTCCATGCTATCTCACACTTGTGTTTTACTTTTATGATGCCCTGGCTATTTTAACATGATACTTAAACTATTCTGGTATTTCCCACTTTTATAGAATTTGTAAAATGGCAAACAGCAGATTTATAGCATTTTCTCTGCTGATGTCTCTGATCTTTTGTTATAGTTGCTTTTATGGAGCAATTTTAACATCTTCTGTGAGAAAATCTGTGATGAATATTAAATCATTCAATACCCAGTCTTTCTAGTGGTTTTAATTAAAAAGTTTATGGTTAATACAGTTTGTGGTGGGAGAAGAACTACGTAAATATAAATTCCTTGATGCACAAAATATATGTATTGCTGAATAATTAAGTCAATCGAAACAATATAGCCTATAAATGTTGACTTGGGCTCCTTTCATTTGCCTTCCTGTTTTTAAGGTTTTCTTCATTTATGTTTTCATGATTTACCCACAACAATAATATAAAAACATTTTGAGTAAAAAGCAAGATTCTTATAGAATCCCTTTCTCCAAGATCTGGTGTTTATAAATTGCACAGTGCTTCTTTTTATCAATTCTTATGTTTATATTGCATACTTTGCAGGATAATAATTAGAGTTTGAAAAAGCCTTGTGGTTTAAAGATTTTAGAAATCATTGAGCCAATTGAACTGATAAAAGGTTGAGCTTTAGATTTTCTGGGCCTCCTTGTGCACCCATTGTATTTATTGTCAGAGCCTAATGGAACATGCATTTATCTTCGTTGCTGTTTACCTGACTCCAACAAACTTTCCTTTACAAAACTTTTTTACTCTTGTTCTTATATTTTGGGAAGCCACACGGCAGAACAACATGACTATTTATTTTCTTAATTATGTTAGAATTATCTCTAAATTATGTTAGAATTATCTCTGTGTCCATGTTTCTCTCTTACATGCCCAGAAGAAACTTTAATATTAAGTCATCTGGTGTTACACATTTCATTGTTTTTGATTTTGTGAGCAGTTAAACAGAAAAATCAGAAAATATGCATACAATTTCCAAAGATAGCTAAACGGGACACAGTAATATTTCCACCTGATGTATTCTCTTTCTATTGGCCAGTCCTATTATTGCGTTTAGAAAATGAATTTTTTTTCAATTATTGTCTGTAATTATAATGTTTTATCAATCTGAATTTATTTCTTTTCTGCTACATTTTATGTATATTTTATTTTTAGAAAATACCTAAGTCCTAAATTATTCCACAGATTGCAGAGATAGATTGGATTGTTACGGGTGGTAACTCTAAGCACTATTTTATTTTTGCCATAATTTCTAAGGCTTTTTGGATGGTTTAAATGGCAGCTAGATAAATGTGACGCTGCATAATGAGCACTGTATCTTCGGGAGCGTCCTTTTAAATGAGTGGGGCGGTAGGGCTAAGTGAAGGGAATGCAGCTGCTCCTTCCCGGCGGGTGCAGAGGGTGTTTCTGGTCGGCCCGAGGAAGGAGGCGCCGACGGATGGCGAGGGACGAGGCCGGCGGCGCGGCGGGACGGCAGCGCCTCGAGCGCGTCCAGGCGTTCCCGAGAAGGGAGCTCCCCCGGCACGTGTTCGTGTTCCCGAGCGCGGGCAAAGCCAGGGATTAGCCCGGCGTAAATCTGTGCCAAAGCAACCAGCTGTCTCCAGGCTGTTGAATATAAGACAATTGCCGTGTCTCGCTTCTGAAACCCAATAAGACCCTTCTAGCAGAGGGGTGGTAGGTGTAAGAAAAGCAAGTAGCACATTTAAAATATGGGTCGTGTGTTCAGTCTTGTAAAAATTTGTTCGTGTCCTGGCACTGAAAAAGCATCATCTTGTCTTGTGTATTAATGTAGAAGGCGTTTGGCACTTTTCAGACTCTTCTTAGGGTAAGATCTTCCCTGGGCTTTTACAGAAATTCAAGCGGAGTGACATCTTGCATCCTGAAATTCCTCGTGCGCGTGGTGCCTGCGGACACGCAGGGCTGGACCCCCTTCCTTTGGCTGTTGGTCTGTGAGCAGCCCACAAGCTGCTCTTGGTGCAGCGGCCGAGCCCCTGCAGCCCTGTGTCCACGCTGGCTACTTAAAATAAACTGCTTAAAGCTCCAGCCTAGAGCTCCCCGGGGTGTCTCCCACAGCCCTCAGTTTGTGGGCCCTGTGGGCCCGTCCTGCTCCTGAGCAGCACAGCAGGTCATCCTGAGGTGGCCGTTAGGACACAGTGCTAATCGTAGGGATCTTGAGAGACGCTGTGACCAGTGCCCCTCTGAGGGAGTCCTCACCCCTCTCGGTCACTTGGACATTATTCCTGTTTTATTTTTAGCGGGAATGAAAAACCTCAGTTCAGCCATTTATATTCATAGTCTTTCCTAAGAAATTTAAGTAATTGCCTATAAAGAAGCACTTTCATTGCCTGAGAATATCTGCTTTTGGCAATGCAATTCCACACTTTATGTTATCTTGGTGGTTGTCAGTAGCTGCAAATAAACTTTTTACAGGAGCTAGATCTTTTTTCTCCCCCATTTGGAAGCTACTTCCATTTCTTTTCATGATGGCTGGGATTTAATAGCAAACAGCTGGGTCCTAGAAATGGAAATGGTTTTTGAGATGTGCCGCATAGTTTTACATTATTTGTACATTCCACCCATTTTTGCTCTTCTATCCCACATAAGATCTACATCTCATGTACAAGGAGGGGCAGCCAGCTCTATCCGCTCTCTATTGCCTGGGCGTTGCTGGTGTCCCAGTGCGGATGGGTGGCTCCGTGGTGGCAGCCCTGCGTATCGGCACTGCAGGGCTCTCGGGAGCCCGCGGCCCTCGCAGGCCCTGGGGCCGCGGGGACGTCGAGGGGCAGCCGCCGCCTCGAGCTCCCGTCACCAGCAGCACCGCGGTGGCCGCCTGCGCGGACACGGCGCCGGATCCGCCCGGCCCTTGGCGGGGCCTTTGTCTGGGCAGAAACCAGGCGGCTCTGGAAACGCTACCCGTTCGGCACAAGATTTGCAACGTCTTGTCACTTACTCTGAAGTCATGCAGATTGGAAACCTTTTCTTGACAGGAAAACCAAAAACACACGTATTGACGTATCCTGTTTGTATTCTGCTTTGATACTGCTACTTTTAGACATTTGGAGGTTTTTTAGTTCATTTTCTATTTGTCATTTCCGTCTTACTCTGTTGCTTAACAGCAAAAAGTTAGTGCTTTATATTTTCCCCATAAAAACTCTTTCCATAATGGATTCCTGTATACAATGCAAGCATTGCTGCTGCAGAGCTCTCTCAGATGCTTATAGCACTAATGGTTTTAATAATGTTGTTAGTTTGCTGAAGGAAGGTGGGATGTGATTTCTTCTTACTTGATCATCTTCACTGTGTTGCTGTGTGCATAAAGCCGAGGCAAACTTTAAATATTTACTCAAAGGAAAACAAAATACAGAAAAAGTAAATAAGAAGTACAGGAAACAGTATTCGCACCCAACAAGGAATATGGGTTTTAATATTTCTGCTTAACGTGGTTATCCTTATGTTGCTACCATGCTAATAGTGCAACAATGGTTCTGTGCTGAACCCCTTTGTTACAATGAGATGAAGAATCATTTTCTTTTCATGAAAGAAGATTAAATATTTGGAGGTAAGGGAAAAAACCTTTGATCACCAACTGTATCTGCAAGACTGGGAGAAGGTTAAAACTCTCTGTTCTTCTATCTGATCGTTTTTAAGACCACAGAAGTAAAAGTAAAGGCCATGAGTCTGCCTAAAATAACCTTGTGAAATGAGTACCTTATGTGAATATAAACCAAGAAAAGTGGATAGCTGTGCAACTTCATGCCAACTTATAACAACACAGCACGCCAGTAGCAAAAAAGATGTACGTGTTGTCCGGAGCGCGGGTGCTTTTGTCTGATGAATACAGTACTTGGAAAACTGTTGTTAACATGGAATATTGTATCCTTGCATTCTTGAGCTGTAGCCGTAGGCAGAGCTTTCGGTTACTGCAGCTGACAGGTCTAGGGATGTTTTCTTTCTCCCTCCTTCAGAATGTTGGGTAACATTGATTATAGATTATTTCTACTGTCCAAATGTTTTTGAAGAGAAGTTATATATAAACTAAATTGTTATTTTTTAGACATACTTGTATTCACTTTTTGTTCTTCAGAAAGAATAACACTAGACTGTATCACTGAATCTAGTTTAATATTGATTACTTATAAGCAACTCTTATATGAGTGATTTGTCCTCTCTTTTTCCTTAATATCTGGTATTTCTACATACACGAGGATAAAATGGTCCTAACATCTTCCTGAGCAGAGAGCTGTTGAGTGCCGAGGCACCACGTGGGGCTGAGGGGGCTTTTTGTGAGGGCTGCAGACAGGTGGGGGCTGCAGGAATTTGGTGGTGGGGCTTTAGATTCAGGTGATTCTCTTTCAATTTTCTCAGGGCTTTTAGCCAGGCGCAGGGCTTTTGAAAACAGGCGTCTGGGCTCAATAGACATCTTATTGTGACTAGGTACTGCTCCTCTTGTGTTAATGCTGATAATAAAAACTTGGCATGAATCCCTCCAAGGTAAGGTTCACAGTAGAGAGAAATTCTAAGCTCCAATCCTGGGTTACTGTGTCTTAGCCTTGTGTTGTGCCTTGCCATTCTAATGTTCTGAAATACATGAATGTATACTGCTTATTTCACCTCTTCTTTTAAAAGCTTTAAAACTTAGGCTGTTTTGAGTCTCATTTATTTCCTTTAAAACTAACCCATTTAGTCCTGTGCAGATATAAGGTAGTTTTGCTGATGCTCAGATAGACATTGTGATCTCTTTCTTTCTTGTATTTTATGTGTAGCATGACTATTTGTTACTGTAACTTATGAGTCAAACAATATTATTTCCTAATAAAAAGTCAATGTAGAAAAGGAGCAGTTAATTTAAATGGTCACATAATAATAATTACATTCAAAAGGTGATATATTTTTTGTTTCATTACAGTGAATTTCTCAGCTTTGATCCAGTATCAAGTTTGCAGGTGCCTCTTAAAGAAATATATAGTTAGATCCAACTTCCTTTTTAAATTTTAAATTATATTGGGGATTGTTTTTGATCTCTGTAGGAACATGAACTGGAAAGAAGATGATAAGTGGGTTTATCAGACTGTTATCAATCAATATCCAAGTGATCTTCAGAGAAGAAGGACTTTGTACCTCGATGTGCTGCAGAGATATCTTCCCCACAAGTCCAGACATGATCTGGTCAGTGGTCTTTTAAATACTAGATCAATTACAAAAATTATTTTATATAGTGTATAGTGAACATTTGTATTAAAGAATTGATTATCAAAGCTTTTTATAGTAATTTTTCTAAATCCTGCAATAGATTTTATTTTGCACAGGAAGAATGGACATTTCTGTCTTTAATATGCATCATCCTGAAGATTTATTACTTCTTCAAAATAAGCATTGTGAGAATTTTTTAGTTCCATCTACCCTTACAAGTGGATTCCCTAAATTCTTTGCTAATATTACTTTTGCTGTGAGGCTCTAGAGTTATGTCCCGCTCTTCTGGTTCTCTGGTTAGTATTTTTATGAGGAAGTACGGTATTGTTACACTGTCTAGGGCTAGTTATTTTAATTGGTTTATGGCACATGGACATGAGGAAGGATGGATAGTTGTCTCCTTTTATCAAGAAGTTACTTTTGTTTGCATAACACCTTTAAATTCAATGACTGATTCCTTTTACACTCCATAATAAAAACACAGCTAATGGAGAATTCAAGGCCGGATCACGTTACGGAGAGAGTCTGAGTCTCTTTCTGTGTGTTTTAGCCCACTAACTCCTTATTTTAGAATAGTGCAAAGGGCTGATAGTGATGGTTATATGTAGCTTTGCCAGAAATAGATTGTTCTTGTGGATTTTAGAACATCTGCCTGTGAGAGCTGGACTAAGCATCATATATGTTGCATAATGTATGTATGTGTTTAAAAAAAAAAACTCATTAATTTGCTTTCATAAATTCTTTGAAGTTTGTTAAAAGTTAAAATTCTGAATTTTGGATCATAATACTGTTTTGAACGGATATATCTTAATATATGTATTGGCATGCTAAGACTGGAAATGTTGAAACAGTGCTAAGGATCTATTCTTAAAATATTTACATTATATTGGGATAACTGAACTTTAATCCTTTTATTTCTGCTCCCCTCTGATGTTGGGCAAGTGCTGAGTATTTGATCTAGTGGCAGATCGTCAGAGATCTATTTTTAGAAGAAAGAAAGAAAGAAAAAGAAATTAGGAGAGAAAAAGTAAAAATAATTCTCATCTGTACTCTGTTTTTACAACCTTTAAATGGAGCTCTGTTTCTGGAAAGATCAGTATTAGATTGAGGAACCCCACCTTGCAAGGAGTGCTCAGGATCTTCCAAACTGAACTGAAAGTACCTACCTTGCACAGTTGTGTTTCTGTGATTTGAGTCAGAAGGGGCCAGCGCCGCTCGGTCAGGTCTCCGTGCTCCAGACCTGTAGTTGAGCGGAGCACGTGGGGGCCTCGGGACGCTGCCGTGCTGCAGGACCCGGGCAGAGCGCCGGGGAGGCCGCGCTGCCACCACCGCCTGTCCACGCTGGGAGGCTGCGCTCCGTGTTTCAGGGTCCTAGTGGATTCCATGGGAATTTGTTGTAATAATTGTTAAAACATGATGTTTACTTTGCAAAAATATCTAGAATTATTTTTTAACACGTAGTTTTTAAACACTTCTGAAATGTTTTACTTTTTAGGTTGTTCATGAGAAAGCTTGGGCTCGTTACCTTTTCACTAGGAATCAACGCAAACTTCTGATACTAAGTTGGGCTCAAGCTAGAAAAGCCTTTTTAGTTAAGGCAGTGACAACTGTTGCTGAAGCCTCTGCTGCCCATGAGACAGAATTAGTGCTGGCTAATACCAGACAAAAGCAGCAGGAGCTCTGTGCTGATCTGAAAGCAAAGGTAGGTTCAACTATAAATTCATCACATCCAAATTCAAAATTAATATAAGCAAAAACCTTCAAAGTATGTTTAGGAAAAGAAAAGCTAACTGAAGGCAGCTGTCACAATCCTGTTTTTACGAGCTTAATTTAAATGTTTTGGGTCATTACAAGACAACCAATTACAATATGTTGGCAGAGTTTTTGTTGTGCGAAGCCTGACCTGCAAAGTCTTTTGAGGATGTCCTGTTCCATGACCAGCAGGCATCCTTATTTCATGCTTGTTTGACCAACTCTTCAACTCTGTTTGTCTGTCTTTGATTAAGATTTAGGTTCCATCCTACCTAGCACATTTTAAGCCTTAATATGAATGTCATACTGTGCGTGTAATCTCTGTAAAACTGCAGTCGTGCTTAATTTGAGCGTCATCAAAGAGTTTGAACGGGGACTTCAGTACTGGCGCTACCGAAGCTGCTGGGATCAGAGATCTGTTGCTGGATCCTTTGGTTCTTGTTTAACCAAGTCATTTAACCAATAAGTCACTGAATGTTTTCTGCTTTGGTTTCTTCTTCAACAAAGTGGGATTGATACCTATGCCAAGTGAGGTTTACTTCATAAATACTTTTAATATTAGAATGCTCAAGAGTGGCCGCTAGGGAAACCTGCACCATTCTTCATCACTATTACCGTTTTTTTTACATTAGTTTTAGTCTATTTTTGGAGCGATGATGAATATCTGTGTTTTATATTTTGCAAGACCTGAAAAGAATTAATCCTGTAGTTTGTTTCGCTTTGTTTTAAAGGTTCCACAATTATTCTGAAAGATGCTTTACTGTGTAAACATGTGTGGAAAAGAGCAAAATTACTCTTCTGAGCATGACGAGTCTGCTTGAGGTGCTCTTTGTGATTTTCCATGTGCACAGAAATTAACATACAAAAGCATACTTAGAGCGTTATTCTCACTCCACTCGTCTGATCTTTGTTGGACACTTGCCGTTCAGTGAAATAGAAGTTGTGTGAGTTTTATAGAAGCAGATATTATTAGAAGAGTATTGATGCAGACTTATACTTTGGGCTATGTTCTTCAAAATAATAACCTATGATTACAAAACTGTGGAAGAAATTAGAACGTGATTTTCTGAACCAAACATCCTTTTTAGATCTTCAACCTAATGTTCTGAATGGCTCAAGTCCTCCGCTCGCTGCAGAAGCTCAGTGAGTTTTGCTGTGAAGTCAGTTACCTTCCCTCAGTGAATGGTTCCACCTCTTTCCCTCGCCAAAGCAACAAGGAAATGTTGAAGCTGTTCCCTTGACTCTCATGTTGCTTAAGGTTCTTGTAGATCCACTGAATACAGTGAGAGTTTAGATTGTGACCTCCTGTTCCCTGCAGCTTGGAGCTTTTCTTAACTTAAATCTATTAGGTCTGTGCTTTTCAAGGGCTGCTGTCAGGCAGAGGTGACTGTTAAAATGTTGAAAGTTTGATCAAAACAGTTCATCTATTTCCCCGGTGAAGAGGAATGAAAAAGAAGTATCTTTTTCATTAAAGAAGGAAATCATTGTGACCTTACTTTGAAGAGCTCTGCAGCTGAAAGGGTTAGAGGATGAAAGCTGAACTTCTGCAAGGAACTAGTGATTTTTTGCAGAAATGGTTCTGAATGTGTCCATGTTTTCTTGTTTGGATTTGACAGGTAAATGCATTTGAAAGCTCGCTCTTTGCACAGTTGTAGTTCTTCGGAAGCACGCTGCTGAAGAGTGTCGTGCAGTTGTAGGTGGCTTCAGCAGCCAACAGATACGAAAATCACTCTTAGTCTCTTGAATTAATTTCAAACTGATTGAAAACCCATCTTCAAATGTTATGGAGATCTCTAGATGAGGTAAACAGTGAGCCTGCTTCAGTGCTGAGTATAGATCGGGAAAGCATATAATAGCTTTTCCTTTTTTCCCATTGATTGACTTAATTCTATGCATTTCAGTGAGCTTATTTTAATAAAATCTTGCTGGTGTGCCTTGCTCAATGGGAAACATAACTGTCTTGGTTGTGCTGTAAACTCTAGGTGTGCTGGGAAGAGCCAGCATCCTGAGTGCGAGACCACCAACGTCCTGCTTACAGCAGCCAGCCGGGGCAAGTCGCAGCGCCCGCATGCCTCTTGTAGGGCAGCTGCAAAGGAAGTTACGACACAGCTGCTGTAGGAGCTGCACCAGGAAACAGGGCTAGAAATGCAAAGTTCTACTGAAATTGGATCTGATTTGGTCTACATTGACTCTGTTTTGCAGACAGGCTATTCAGAAATACATGAATATTTTGATGGCTTGTTTAATCATCTGTCAGTGATGAATATGGGCCTCCGAATGTGACACCTCATCTAGCTTCTCAGTCACTGCACCATTTAGCTTGTTTGGCACATTCTGCTGGGAAAGGATATCTTACCAATTTCTGTAATTCTTGGATTTACAGAGGGGACAAAAACCTTTTTTTTCTCTGGATGTGAAAATTTATATTCCTGATTGTAACAGATTTAGCAAAACAAAAGAAATATAAATGAATTTTCAATGCGTGAGAGACTATGTATTTTTATTGTATTAATAATCACTAATTCCACCTAGCTTTTAAATGGATATTTCCATCTGTCAACTGAAACCATTTTTATAAAGGATTCTAGTATTTTCTTTTTTCACCTTTACAGTGGTAAAGTAGTGTGAAAGCTGGAACTAGAACCATATCCCTTGAGCCTGATTCTTTACACTCAGGCAGTACTTCTGAATGCCCTTGCCTTAAGATCATGGCAAGTTTCCGTCCTTGGGAGTCCTGCAGATGGAGGAAATGGCGTGGTCTTGGTTTGCCCGCGGCAAGCAGAGCTGTGGCAGGAGGAGAGGACGGGCCGGCACGGCCGCAGTGCACTGTGCTGCAGCCGGCAGCGGGCGTCGCTCCGGCCGGGTCCTGGCCCCGCCAGCACCCGGAGACACCGGAAAGGAACGAGGGAGCAAAACAGTGAATAAGTAAAATGCTGAATGTTAGCAAGCTGGTTCGTTGCGATTGGTGGTCCCATCTGTTGATGCCCATTACAGCCTGGATGAGACAAGCGGAAGGAAGAATGACCATGGCAGTAATATGTGTATATATGGTATATGTGTGTGTGTTACATGTTATATATATGTGGTATATGTGGTAATCTTAGGATATAGATTTCTCATCTCTCAGATCTAACAGGAAACCAGCGTTGGCTGTTCACCTTAGAGCTGGACTGGTGAAGCCCGACCTCTGCCTTTGTATGTTCTCTTACCCAGGTCCAGTGCTGGAACTCCGGTTTCTGCCTTGCTCCCGTCCCCAGGCAGTAGGTGCTGTGGTGGGTGGCTCCCCTCTGTTGATTGCTTGGCATTGTCTCTGCATTTGTTTTGGTTTGTGTTTGTTCAGCTCCCCAGGACGTTGATTAGATCTTGTTGCTTTACTTGACTGCTGAATTTCACAAAGCTTGTAGCAGCTTAATTATATTAGAGACCTACACTGTATGCCAATTTAGCTGAAATTGTCCAATGATCCCCAAAAGTACTTAGGGTAGATGTTCAGATAAGCAGATAGATCACCCTAACCTTATTTTCTTAGGAGAATTACCTTCCTGTTGGAGCTAGGGAAGTGACACCTCAGGCAAGCAAGCAGAATCATTTACATTAAGAATACCCCAAAGTCGTAAAGGCTCAAAAGAGCTGTTTGTAAGAATGTAGAAGGAAATAGAAGAGGTAATAACACATGAAAGGACAGCAAATTTAGGTAAATAGATGTAAATAGAAATGTAGTTTAAGGTTGTGCATATGTGAATATTTAAAGTAGTCTACCTGATATTTAAACATGTTAATAGGACACTGACATTCCCCACTGACGAGCACAGAACATTTCTGCACTATAGTGACTGATGGAAGTTCAAAGCCAGGCCCTGGCAGCCTGCTGTTTGAGCAGAGGTGCTGGGGCAGTGTTTTCCCTGCGGGGCACTGAAGCTGATCTGATGCTGGACAGCAAGGTTTACAGCAGCAATCCCAAGCAAGTTTCTGAACTAAAACGGAACGCGGCTTGTTTCGCTTGGGCTTCAAAGAGGGTTATGCTCAGAGTACTGCCCCCCCAACTCTGTATCAGATGCAAGTATTTTTATAGCTAAATAAAATTTTTACCATTCCATTAAAGACTAAAGCAGTTATTTTCAACCTTTTCCTGATTTTTCAGATGGAATTTTATAGAAGAAAATTAATTCTAATAACAGTAGCCTTGCTTTTCTTTGTTATGTCCTGTGGATAAACTATCTAAAAGTATGGGACAAAATCCAGTAGGGATATAAACTTTCAGTGTTAATCCTAGAAGCTAGCTGCCTTCTGATTGTAATTAGAAAAAAACGAACATTATTTCTTAATAACTTCATTACCAGATGTTTTAATACAACGCTTTTCGTAACTCCCTTAGTCACAGGATTCTGTTAGTCTGTACTCTTTGTCTGGTTTGTCCTGTTAAGCCTGATTCCAGTTGCTGTTTGAATGTCCAATGTCCCTTAAATTTCCTACTTGTTGTGCAAGCCCAGGCCGTCCATGAAGAGCGTATCCAGCCCTTGCTTCCCGGGAGCTCAGAGTGCCCTGGGTGCTGGTGGCTGATTAATGACTTCATATCTTCCTTTTACAGTTTTGTAAGAGTGCTGCTGTCCTGTTCCATTCGTAAAATATTTGAGGCTAATGGATTTATTATCCCCTTAACACAAGAGGAATTTATGTGCTTAACTTCTCTTAACCTTACCAGAAATCATCCGTGTGAATTCTAGTTCTCCTGGAGGAGGCCAGATCTGTGATTGTGTATTTCTCTCCTCGCTCCCCTCCTGTCCGTGCAAGGCTTCCCTCTTCTTGCTGCCACTGGGTGGGAAGGAGTTGCAGAGGTGAGAGATCCGGCTGCGCTGGGCACCAAACTGCTAGGAAGGGAAGCCACCCCTTCTACTGGCTTTCCCTGCTCATCTCCTGGTGATCTCAGTTGTACCTCCCCCTTCAGCTACGTCTACACTAGATAAATAGGGGTGTAGAAATATTTCAGGAATTAGTAAAACTTAGAGATTTCTGGAAGAGCTATTGGAAAAGAGAGCTGGAAGGGATCAGAGTGGGGATATCAGAGGATGTTATTTTATCCCTTTAGGTACAACTTCCAGTACTGACTTTACGCCCAAACCAGTCAGCTAAGTGGGGATTGTTGCTTGGAGCTGGAGTTCTGCGTGCCTGCGGCGTGGGCAGCGCGCTCGGAGCGGGCTGGGCACTGCTGCGGAGCTGGGCGCTCCTGCTGCACCGCCCCAGCTCCTGCTGCACCGCCCCAGCTCCTGCTGCACCGGCCCAGCTCCTGCGCCGCCCCAGCTCCTGCGCCGCCTCTCCCCGCTGCCCTGTCAGCCCGTGGCTTGTGCGGCTTTCCTGCCTCCCTTGCCAGGGCCGGCCTCCTCCCAAGGGACTTGCACCAGGCAGAGCCTCTCCACAGCAGCCGCGAGTGCCCTGCTCCTGGTCGGTGTGTGCAGCTTCGCTGCTAGGAGGAGCGGGGTGCCGCCTCCTGAGCGCGACCTTGCACCTGGGAGGTTGTCAGCCAGCCCTGCTGGAGGAGCCTGGACACGCTGCCCCTGAGCCTGCATTCACTTACTGCACGTTCGCTCAAAATGGTAGTTTTTGTCACAAAAGTAGGCATATATATGTAGCATTAACTACATAGTAAAGTACACCATTGCTACTCAGATGTTAGAGTGAAATGACTAATTTAATGCCTTAGTTTGCAGTTTATTTTATGTTATTGTAATATGCAATATTGAAATAAGAAACTGAAAATAGATATGTACCCATTCTGTTCAGTACAGCAAGTTAATAATTCAGTTGGCAAAAATTTCTCTCATAACACACAAACCGTGAAATGTATTTGAAATGCCAATTGTAATTAAAAACTTTCAGAGCTTTACATTGGCAGAGGTTGTACTGCTAAAACCTAAGCTTATTTGTGGAGCAGGCAGTAGGGGATCCAGTTTTCAGTGTATTTTTAATACTAGTTTAATATTAGTTTAACAACCAGGGTTTTTTAATATTTAAACAGAACATTTAATGTTGACACAATAAAATCTGCCCTTGTGATTTTGTACCATTAGGAATGAAGGAATGCAATCAAGAACACATTAAGAAGGTTTTGTGCATTATAATGTCCCAGATGACTCCTTAGGCTCGTTATTGATTCACAATTATTGTTCTGTTTTTTTTCCTGCTTTATTTTGTTTTGTTTTGCTTGCTTATTTGTTTTTTGTTCTTCAGACCTGTGCAATATTATTTCTAGAGGGAAAACCGGACAAATACAGTAGATTTTCTTGAAAGGCACCAATTGGAGGAACCATGAAATTCCGTGCCGGGTCACAGCTCCTGCGGCGAAGGGGGGCCTGCCCGGGACACTCTGCCTCCTGCTCCGGCTCAGGCTCCTGCTCCTGCTCTGGCTCCTGCACCCGCTCTGGCTCCTGCACCCGCTCTGGCTCCTGCACCCGCTCTGGCGCTGGCTCCAGGGAGCCGCTGCCCGCCTGCCGCGGGGCCCGGAGGCGCTGGGTGCGTGCGGGCTCCGCGGTGCCGGCTGCTGCACAGCCACCCCGTGCGGGGCAAAGGCAGGCGCAGGCTGCGGGGCAGTCACAGGCTGTGCTCCACATCCCTTGTTTGCATGGGCCAAGCTAGGCACCCTCCTGGCTTGGCAGCCTCTGATGATCTGGATGGGACGTGGGGTTGCTTTGGGAGCCTTTCCGGTCTGGCCCATGTTCTGTCCTGTTAACTCTGCTGCTGCTAGAAGTTCCCCTTCCCAGACCACCTGGCCTGCTGAGTAGGTGGGGTTCTGGGACTGGAGGTGCTCTCTGGAGGACAGACGATTTTAACCTTGAAAGTAGTTCAAAAATTGAAACATTTTGACTTTTGCACAAGGTGCTTATTTCCTAGTTTTGGGAAATTCTTAAATAATATAAAATTTTAATTTAATTCAACTCTGTTAATATTATATCATAGGCAACTCTAGGCCTTGATGTGGGAAGGCATGGCACAATGCCAACTTACTGAGTCTCATCTCAGAGATATTTTGTAAACAGTGTTTTTCCAGGTCTGTTTATTTTCCTTTTTGTTGAAACAGTGAATCACTTTTTCAAGGAGGTGACTCCGCTTTTGCCATAATGAAGAGGGCTGGACCGGATGCCCATGGAGGGCAGGGATGAGGCCTGGGGTAGTACATCGGCTTTGTCTGGGGAACAGCTGAATAATTCACGCTCTGCCCATTCCCGAAGTCATGCACCGCAGCTTGGTGATGTTCGTTTTGTTGTGTGACACCGGGGGGATATCTAGGACTGGTTTCTGCCTTGGAATAAAAGGCATTAGGGGAGGATCTATGTGAGTGTAACTAAGGAACGTGGTTATGACCTGTAATGAGATTAGTGTGTAACACATAATCTGTGCAAACAATTCCTAACCAAGATGAGAGAGTATTAGGTTTGACATGACTTTAGACTAGATGAGGATATACACTTTATTTTTGTTTGCTTTTCTTTGATCGGTTGTCTTGCTGACAACTTCTCGGCCTATTCTGCTCTCAATACCTGTTCCTGTTCAGTAGCTCCACTGACATTTCACTTAGCTGTGGCTTTTAATGAGACTGATTTAATGGAATCACAATACAAACTAATGGCAGAGGTCAGATCACTAGGAAAATCGCACTTTGCTAACAAGAATTCAAAAGCACCTGGAACAGAAGGTAGGAAAACAGGAGCTCTGACAGGCAATTTTTGTTGGGTAGTCTGCAGATTAATTTACACATTTGACTTTTGCAGCCATTTCAGTTTAGAAAATCACAAATTATATTGCAGAAATGTGAAGTTTCCTCAAACGCCCCAGCAGTTTATTTAGCTCCAACTCAAACCTACACCTGCCATGGGTTTTGTTCACTTTACATTTGCTAGTAGAGGTTAGTGCTTCATGAAGATGTTCATGTTTCTCGGTTTCCAAGACTTCTCAACAGTGACTTGAGAACGATTGTTTATTCCTCCAAGTTCATTTTTAAAACATTCCTGTTTCAGTTTTTTAGTGTAGCCAGTGAAGTAACAGAAACTATTTCAGCTTTTTATTTAAATTTTAATGCTGATCTCTGATATCTGAGCGGACCGCTCAGAACTGCTAACTGCAAGTTGCCACTTAGACCATCATGTCGTTTTTAGGCTGCCCTCAGTGCCGGGCCGAGCTCGGCGAGGAGCCCGGCGGCTCCTTTCCGTGCTGTGCTCCGCACGGCTCAGCCAGGCCTCTCAGGGCACCCGCATCTCCCCGGTTCCTTCCTTTCTGCAGGCGCTGAGTCTCTATTTCTGAAGAAAACGCACACTTTTGTGATGCCCAAGACCTGCAGCAGTGTGCAGAAGTGTACAAGTGTCTGATTCTTTATCATGCATTTTTATGGGGACTAGCCTAAGTTTTACAGCATTTACTGGTCTACTTGATGCCTCTAATTGGTACAGGGAGCACAGGAATCCTCTCCCAGATGTTGGGAGGGGAAGACTGGCATCCCAGAGATATATCCCTAAGATAAATACTGAGCCTTAGTTAGAAGAATGGAGAAGAAAAAACAGTTAAAAGTGGGCACCATTATCTTTCCTAAAAGTTATTTCTAAATCTCCTAATAAAGAGAGTCAAGAAGGACCCATGTTTAGGAAGTGAAGTCTTAGTCTGTTCTTAAAATGTATGTATGTGTGTGTATATGCATGTATGTATTTGTATATATGTATCATTGAAAAGGCAAGTGCCAAAGGGGAAATGAGGATCTGATGTTACCTAGCTGCCTTTGAGAATTTTATTTAAAATCTTTCTGTTTTCACATATGATGTATATTATGTGGCATAATATACCAGTCATTTGGGAATTACATATTAGTATATGACAAAATGATGCTTCTATATGGATGCATATTGCTAAAAAAGAGTTACAGATCTTAACTTTGATATAAACTATGTGTGTTTCCTTAACATTCTCAGCTTTGGAGGGTCATAAAACTGCACAAATTCTGTTGCAAAACTGTCTAAACAAGGTTTTTCTCTCTTTTATTTCAGGTTCTACAGTGGAGAATACAACAAGAAGAGACTGCTCAACTAGAAGCTGCTGTAGCTGCCAGAAGAAAACAAGAGAGAGATGAAAAAGAAAGGGTGCAGAGAGAACAGGAGAGGATTCGTAGAGCACAGGAGAAAGAGAAGGTATGAGAAATGTATTTTGGGAGATGTTAATGAGTGTAATTGTCTTTAAAATCTTTAACCGATCTCACTACCTTATATTCTTGTAAACAGTCTTTAGTGTTAGTACAGATAGGAGAAAATAGTTGATTGAGTCTTGCTGCTGTCTCATTTAGCTTTAAAGCAGAGTGCTCTTCTGTACTTTATGTTTCCAGAAGAATGAGGTACACAAAGATGTAACGTTTGTGGCTATCCCAAAAGCACAGGAAACAGCGCAGAGGCTCTGCTGGCTTTGACACGCACAGCTTTGTGGTGTGGCTCGGAGGACTGAGGGCTTCCCGTGCTGCAGCGGCGCGTGCTGCAATGCAGCAAGCGAGCGCGGCGTGTGCGCGAGGCCGCGCGGGCGCCTCGAGCGCCGCGGCAGTGCCGGCCGGGCAGGGTGTCGGGGTGCGCGTTACACCACCCCCGGGCTGCTCTCACGGCTGCCTGGGAAGGGGCTTGGGTTCCTCAGAGCCGTTTGAAGCCAGGATTTCCTCTTAACGGAAAATCAGTTCACCACAGTACTTTTAGAAAATCAATGCTTTTAGAAAATCAGCTTTGTGTATACACAGGAGCTATATTTCTGATGACCCTTTTATTTTAACAACAGGACATTAATCCAGAAATTTTTAATATTAAGATCATAGTTTTTGTTTTTTCTTCACTGAAATCTTGCTTGCATAGAGTCCAGCTGATCTGTAGAATATTTGTTAAGAATGCGTAACTTTTTGGAAAAGATAAGCAAGTATAGAGGATGAATTCTTATCCATTGATTATTGCTGATGAGTAAGCAATCCCTTTTACATTCCTGGCACAGTGCATGTTAAAATGTCTGCAAGAATGGTCGCTAAGGATTGTCGTCTTGCAGCGTGCATGATAGAAGCAGAGCTAAGTAAATAAGGCCAGACTGGTGTATTTTCATAGCGCAGCTTAAGCGATGTCAGTGAGCTGCCTCACACTGCAGAAGGCCTCGAGAAGAAGAAAGCCCAGTCTGAGTTTATGTTGTCATGTTGTCTCTCTAGCCATTGTCTTCTTATCTTTATTTACCTGTCATGTCCCTTGGAGGGAGCAAACAAATACTGACAGTAGCCAAGTGTGGGCAATTAGATTCCCTAGAAATGGAGAGATTCTCATTTCAGTAGAGTTATCTACTGCAGTAATAATCTTTGCAAAAAAAAAAAAAAAGAAAAAGACAGTCTCTGTGTTTGCTTAAGTTGCTACCAAAATATTCTAATTCACAACAATTACTGAGAGCAGAAAAGATATCATAGCAGAGCAAAATAAATGACCTGTGTAATTTACCTCCTTGGAATACTCTGCAGGCTGGTATAATTGATTTCCTTAGCTGGAATGAAAATAAAATCCTGCATTACTTGGGTTTTCCCTATCAATCTTTATAGTATCCAAGTATCCCTTCCTTGCTTTGTCCAACAAGCAGTGTCTTCTTGTCACGTCAAGCACGTGGAGGGCAGAAGCCCTTGCTGCATGCTGTATTCCACGTGGCAATTGGTGTGACCATTGGAGCCTGTTGATACCAAGACATCTGCAAAGCAGAGCCTGATCGAAAGTGAAGGTGCTGAAGACTCTTCCTCTGCAGACAGAGGCTGTTGTCTGCTCGTTATTTCCCATTGCTGCAAGTCTCCAGAGCCAACATTGGGAAAGCAGCGTAATTCCAGTGGGTTTTGATTTGTGAGCGACATGTTCTTGGTTGTGGCTACAGCCGCATGCTGGATGTACCCACTGCCCGAACATTGCACTCATTTGGAGTGGGCACCTGGCTTTGTTCCGCCTCGGCACTTTACTTTAAATATCAAATAGAGGTTCTTGGCAGAACAGTCTTTCTGGCAAAATACACTAAATTATACAGTTAACAAAATTGTAACTGATTACAGCTAGTTGTCAAAAACTCCATTTCAAGAGATGTTGTTCTTTCCTTCAAGATATGCAGAGTCATTTTGCTTTCCATAGGAATCAGGAAAATTCGGAGCGGGGGGGATCCCATGAATAGTCCAGCATCGTGCTCACAGCAGGTTCAGCTCTGAGGGCAGGCTGACTATCTTCAGGCCTTGTACCTATAGATGTGGTTTGATTTCTTTACCTTTTATTTTATTTTGTTTATCCTTATATTATTTAAAATCTTGTCACTTCATATGTGCATCTTCAGGCAAATCCTATTTTGGGCCTTTTTTCCTTGAATTGAGCAGTATTATGCATAAGTTGCATAAACTTCTTGTAGATGTCAGTTGTCATTTTTGGCACAAACTTCTATGAAAATGCCCAAGGGGGTTTTTCAGGGTTATGCAGATGTGCACAGTATTGCAAAGTTATGCTGTGTGGTGTTTTGTTTTTGTTGCTTTTTCTTCACACTGGCATACGGTTTCTGCACTTGTTCTCAAGGCACCATTCAAATCTCAGCGAAGTGACCAATTTCGGTTTTAAGGTGGAATTTGTAATTTATGTGGTGACAAAGTGGGAATAACAATTTGCTACCAATTCTGCCTGTTTACCTTTGCGGAACAACTCTGGCTTTAGGAATTGAATCCCATGGAATTTGTTCCAATGCAAAACTGTGTGTTTCTCTTGACCAAATTTTACCTTAAATCCTGATTGCCCTTTTTGCATCCGTAGTTCCTGTTTTCAGATGAGGTTTCCTCCCCCAGATGCCTTTTCCTCTTGCTCAGCTCCCCGTCCCGGCGAGCCGGGCTGCGCTGTCTGGGTGCGGTGTTGGAGCGAGGCAGCACATGGAGGTGCTGGGGACGTGGCCCCGAGCAGCTCGGCGGAAGGTGTCGGTGGCAGCACGTGGAGGCGGCCCCAGAGCTGGCCCGGGAACAGCCCGGCGCCCGTGGCCTCGCGTGGCCCGGCCTGTTCTCTCGACACCCTCTTCACGCTGCTCTTTATGCCTTTTCTGTTAACATATGCCGTTCTAAGTATTATTACAGAAGGGTTAACTTGGGGTTTTCTATAACTTAATTATTTTCTTAACTTGCTTGGTCTCACTACCTTAACTTATGAATGATTATTGTTTTGTTTACTGTGTTTGCTCAAACTTAGGTGAAAAATTACTGGGCTGAAAAACAGCTCAAGCAGCAAGAACAGGAAGAGAGGAATATACAGCGTCTGGAAGAAATAAGAAAATTAATGACAGAACAAGCAATTAAAGACAGAGAAAGGTAAAAGAAATTAAATGTGAATAACTATACATCAGTAGGAACTTTCTGTAATCTAATTTGTTCTGATCTCCCAACCTTGCAAATTAGAATAAATGGAGATAAGTATTTTTCCCCTGTCTGGCAGCTACCCTACTCTGAATCCACAGATTGCATCACAACTGCCTCCTGGAAGAATGTATTTGCTACAATATAATCAATCAACCTTTTAGATCTATATAAACCATAAACTGCTGTAAACATAGTAAGGCAAACACACTAAAACCAACTCTTTCCATCATGTTTTTATTCTAGTTGAGTAAAAGGACTTTTTATAGCAAAATTATTTGTAGTCAGGTTTGATTTCTTTGAGAGAGAGGTGAGAGCAGCTCATTGAGCACGTACAATCTCAAAAATATCCAATACTTTTTTAGAGGATCTTAAATTACGCATCGCAATTTTAAGACATTCAAACTATTGAGTATTCAGATCTTAGTCTTGGTAACAGTTATTGCATCTGACTTGGTTTATGAGTCCTCATGATTGTTGTTATCAAATATGATTCACCAGGAAGTGTGAAAAGCATCGACTGGATGCTCTAGATGCTCCTGCCTCATGTGGTGTCATTTAGGACTTTGACCTCTTCCCGCTGGAAGCCTTCCCTGGCTCTTGCAGCAGGGCATGGCCTGCACAACTTGACTTCAGACAGGGCTGTAATTTTATATATTCCTCTGTCGCACAGAAGAAGAAAACAGCTGTGTTACGTAGCCAGCTTATAGTTGCTTTCCTTGTGAAGTCCAATCACAGATTTACTGTTTTAGCATAGAGAAACTCACCAAACTGCATGGGCCAAAATGTAATCAAAATAGGGTTAAAGCACCATTAAAAGATGAAACCTGGCTTGCTCATCCTATGGGAAACAGTACTTGGATCTTATTTTATGATACCTTGCTTAATGTTAGGACTTAGAATCATAGAATCGTAGAATCGTTAAGATTGGAAGGGACCTTTAGAGATCATCTAGTCCAACCTCCCTGCACACTTACATGTCCGTGTCCTTATGTTGGAGATATATGTATGGCTTTGCTTTTAATATACCTGCAATGACCGAAGCTCAGTTCATTCCCTTCATCTGAAGGTGAAAGAACAAGATCTGTTTATATTTTTTCAGCAATAACTGAGTTGTCGTTTGGGCTTCAGGTGCTTTTCAAATGCTCTGAGTATTGATATTGAGTAAAGATATTTCCTTGAAAAAACAAGGTTCTAAAATACTGTGATATGAATCTCGGAATACTGCCATTCATTGCTTTTAGCTTAAGCAAATCTAAATCGCCAGCATAATTACATTTAATAACCATTACTGAATGGAATTGTACTTGAAACAAAGCAGCAGTTTGGGCAGAAGAGTCCAAAACAGAGTTAATTAGGGAATGTCTTCATATGCTAGACGGGACGTTGTTCTGATAAGCGCTAGCTACTCTCAAACTTCTTTAGAGCTGTTAGATATGGTTGCTTTACCTTGTGGAAACGGCATTTAATCTTGTCATTTGAGACTCTGATGTCATTGTGGGTTTTTTTCCTGTTTCCTTTTATATGCAAATAATCTTAGAATTTATCTTTCTGATTCTTCTGTTTTATTCCATTTTTATCTAATGAATTCTTCCATTGAAGTAGTTTTCTTTATCCTCTATTTTTATTTAAAGTGGAATTCAAGATTTGATTTAAAAAATAATAATTTTGAGGATTTTTTTTCGCAGCAGCTCTTTTTTTTTTTTTGTCCTCTAACACTTTTATCATTAACTATATTGAAGCCTCAGGGCAAATTATCTTCACTGATCTGTTCTCAAGTTCCCTTTCATTTAGTAATCTCTGTGGTCAGTCATTAGTTCTGCTTAAAAGATAAATTTATCAGAGTAAATCCAGTTTCATCAAAGACATGCATCTACTCAGGATTTATTGAAACAAGGCCATAACCCTTAAATGTATGAAAAACGGAGCTGAAACTCTGGTGACCTTAGTGTGGATATGTATAATTTTGGGCCTTTTTCCTTGTTTTAAGTCTCGGCTGCCGCAGGCTGCTCCAGGCGAGGCTCTGCGGGGGCTCCGCTCCGGGGGACTGGGGAACGTGTGCGTCGGCAGCGGGAGCTGCTGCTGAGGGTCTGGCGCAGAGGCTCTTGTGCCCCCTTGATCCTTCCTTACGTAGCGGCCATTCAAAGAAAAGAATACAAAGTTGGGGGAATACGGAGCTTTCCCCATATTAACAGGGAGTTTCATCAGAGTTCTGTATAGTTTAAACTTAAATGGGTGTTTATACTAACTTTCACTTAAGTATGCGTTCAAGCAAATGCAATGTGCAGA